>CM053029.1:57812624-57827624 GCA_028564925.1 Lithobates sylvaticus
TTATTAGCGCAAGAGTGTGGCGCAGCTTAATTATAGGCTAAAATGGAAAGCCTTGCAAAGGCAGAAACCACCTTTTGACCCTTGCAGGTTTTACATGCTTCATTCCTATTAATTTGAGGCTTTGCATCCCTCCACCCAATGCTGTAAGCCCAGATGTGGAGCTTCTTCCAGGCCTACGGCACATTTGTTTGGGAGGGGGAGGGGGGGAGGGGGGGGTTTGGCTGTTCACCCTGGACTTCTGAAGGTTATCTAGAGGCGAGTGGGAGCCTGCAGGGGTGGGAGACCCAGTAGAATGATGGGACGCAGAAACGCTAGAGGAACCCGGGTTAAGTAGGTGACTATGAAAACCAACATGACCCCGACGTGATTTGAACACGCAACCTTCTGATCTGGAGTCAGACGCGCTACCGTTGCGCCACGAGGTCCACTTCGCTGGCTGTTTAAAGCTTTTGGCTACTCCTGCGTCCGTTCTTTGGCGGTTGCCCACACAATGACTGGGTTGCCCAGATAGCCATGTGCCGGCTTTGGCCAGCTCACCCTGCGCAAGATTGGGCCGGTTAGCTCAGTTGGTTAGAGCGTGGTGCTAATAACGCCAAGGTCGCGGGTTCGATCCCCGTACGGGCCATTGCCCTTTTAATCAGACCGCAATGGATTTCTATGGCCGTCAGCGCTTGGCCTAGTTTTCTTTAACCTATTCAACACATAGCAAAAAACGCCTATTTTGCTAGTGGCGCAGCTTAATTATGTTGCAGCCACTAGCTAAACTCAGGTCACTTCTCGACTAACGGGGTGCCACCTAATGGGATCTCCAAACATACAGGCAGCACTTGTATCTTTTTTTTAGTGTTCTTTCAGCACTCAGGCCTTTCACCCAGCAGCAGGCTAAAATGGAAAGCCTTGCAAAGGCAGAAACCACCTTTTGACCCTTGCAGGTTTTACATGCTTCATTCCTATTAATTTGAGGCTTTGCATCCCTCCACCCAATGCTGTAAGCCCAGATGTGGAGCTTCTTCCAGGCCTACGGCACATTTGTTTGGGGGGGGGGGGGGTTTGGCTGTTCACCCTGGACTTCTGAAGGTTATCTAGAGGCGAGTGGGAGCCTGCAGGGGTGGGAGACCCAGTAGAATGATGGGACGCAGAAACGCTAGAGGAACCCGGGTTAAGTAGGTGACTATGAAAACCAACATGACCCCGACGTGATTTGAACACGCAACCTTCTGATCTGGAGTCAGACGCGCTACCGTTGCGCCACGAGGTCCACTTCGCTGGCTGTTTAAAGCTTTTGGCTACTCCTGCGTCCGTTCTTTGGCGGTTGCCCACACAATGACTGGGTTGCCCAGATAGCCATGTGCCGGCTTTGGCCAGCTCACCCTGCGCAAGATTGGGCCGGTTAGCTCAGTTGGTTAGAGCGTGGTGCTAATAACGCCAAGGTCGCGGGTTCGATCCCCGTACGGGCCATTGCCCTTTTAATCAGACCGCAATGGATTTCTATGGCCGTCAGCGCTTGGCCTAGTTTTCTTTAACCTATTCAACACATAGCAAAAAACGCCTATTTTGCTAGTGGCGCAGCTTAATTATGTTGCAGCCACTAGCTAAACTCAGGTCACTTCTCGACTAACGGGGTGCCACCTAATGGGATCTCCAAACATACAGGCAGCACTTGTATCTTTTTTTTAGTGTTCTTTCAGCACTCAGGCCTTTCACCCAGCAGCAGGCTAAAATGGAAAGCCTTGCAAAGGCAGAAACCACCTTTTGACCCTTGCAGGTTTTACATGCTTCATTCCTATTAATTTGAGGCTTTGCATCCCTCCACCCAATGCTGTAAGCCCAGATGTGGAGCTTCTTCCAGGCCTACGGCACATTTGTTTGGGGGGGGGGGGGGTTTGGCTGTTCACCCTGGACTTCTGAAGGTTATCTAGAGGCGAGTGGGAGCCTGCAGGGGTGGGAGACCCAGTAGAATGATGGGACGCAGAAACGCTAGAGGAACCCGGGTTAAGTAGGTGACTATGAAAACCAACATGACCCCGACGTGATTTGAACACGCAACCTTCTGATCTGGAGTCAGACGCGCTACCGTTGCGCCACGAGGTCCACTTCGCTGGCTGTTTAAAGCTTTTGGCTACTCCTGCGTCCGTTCTTTGGCGGTTGCCCACAGAATGACTGGGTTGCCCAGATAGCCATGTGCCGGCTTTGGCCAGCTCACCCTGCGCAAGATTGGGCCGGTTAGCTCAGTTGGTTAGAGCGTGGTGCTAATAACGCCAAGGTCGCGGGTTCGATCCCCGTACGGGCCATTGCCCTTTTAATCAGACCGCAATGGATTTCTATGGCCGTCAGCGCTTGGCCTAGTTTTCTTTAACCTATTCAACACATAGCAAAAAACGCCTATTTTGCTAGTGGCGCAGCTTAATTATGTTGCAGCCACTAGCTAAACTCAGGTCACTTCTCGACTAACGGGGTGCCACCTAATGGGATCTCCAAACATACAGGCAGCACTTGTATCTTTTTTTTAGTGTTCTTTCAGCACTCAGGCCTTTCACCCAGCAGCAGGCTAAAATGGAAAGCCTTGCAAAGGCAGAAACCACCTTTTGACCCTTGCAGGTTTTACATGCTTCATTCCTATTAATTTGAGGCTTTGCATCCCTCCACCCAATGCTGTAAGCCCAGATGTGGAGCTTCTTCCAGGCCTACGGCACATTTGTTTGGGGGGGGGGGGGGTTTGGCTGTTCACTCTGGACTTCTGAAGGTTATCTAGAGGCGAGTGGGAGCCTGCAGGGGTGGGAGACCCAGTAGAATGATGGGACGCAGAAACGCTAGAGGAACCCGGGTTAAGTAGGTGACTATGAAAACCAACATGACCCCGACGTGATTTGAACACGCAACCTTCTGATCTGGAGTCAGACGCGCTACCGTTGCGCCACGAGGTCCACTTCGCTGGCTGTTTAAAGCTTTTGGCTACTCCTGCGTCCGTTCTTTGGCGGTTGCCCACACAATGACTGGGTTGCCCAGATAGCCATGTGCCGGCTTTGGCCAGCTCACCCTGCGCAAGATTGGGCCGGTTAGCTCAGTTGGTTAGAGCGTGGTGCTAATAACGCCAAGGTCGCGGGTTCGATCCCCGTACGGGCCATTGCCCTTTTAATCAGACCGCAATGGATTTCTATGGCCGTCAGCGCTTGGCCTAGTTTTCTTTAACCTATTCAACACATAGCAAAAAACGCCTATTTTGCTAGTGGCGCAGCTTAATTATGTTGCAGCCACTAGCTAAACTCAGGTCACTTCTCGACTAACGGGGTGCCACCTAATGGGATCTCCAAACATACAGGCAGCACTTGTATCTTTTTTTTAGTGTTCTTTCAGCACTCAGGCCTTTCACCCAGCAGCAGGCTAAAATGGAAAGCCTTGCAAAGGCAGAAACCACCTTTTGACCCTTGCAGGTTTTACATGCTTCATTCCTATTAATTTGAGGCTTTGCATCCCTCCACCCAATGCTGTAAGCCCAGATGTGGAGCTTCTTCCAGGCCTACGGCACATTTGTTTGGGGGGGGGGGGGGGTTTGGCTGTTCACCCTGGACTTCTGAAGGTTATCTAGAGGCGAGTGGGAGCCTGCAGGGGTGGGAGACCCAGTAGAATGATGGGACGCAGAAACGCTAGAGGAACCCGGGTTAAGTAGGTGACTATGAAAACCAACATGACCCCGACGTGATTTGAACACGCAACCTTCTGATCTGGAGTCAGACGCGCTACCGTTGCGCCACGAGGTCCACTTCGCTGGCTGTTTAAAGCTTTTGGCTACTCCTGCGTCCGTTCTTTGGCGGTTGCCCACACAATGACTGGGTTGCCCAGATAGCCATGTGCCGGCTTTGGCCAGCACACCCTGCGCAAGATTGGGCCGGTTAGCTCAGTTGGTTAGAGCGTGGTGCTAATAACGCCAAGGTCGCGGGTTCGATCCCCGTACGGGCCATTGCCCTTTTAATCAGACCGCAATGGATTTCTATGGCCGTCAGCGCTTGGCCTAGTTTTCTTTAACCTATTCAACACATAGCAAAAAACGCCTATTTTGCTAGTGGCGCAGCTTAATTATGTTGCAGCCACTAGCTAAACTCAGGTCACTTCTCGACTAACGGGGTGCCACCTAATGGGATCTCCAAACATACAGGCAGCACTTGTATCTTTTTTTTAGTGTTCTTTCAGCACTCAGGCCTTTCACCCAGCAGCAGGCTAAAATGGAAAGCCTTGCAAAGGCAGAAACCACCTTTTGACCCTTGCAGGTTTTACATGCTTCATTCCTATTAATTTGAGGCTTTGCATCCCTCCACCCAATGCTGTAAGCCCAGATGTGGAGCTTCTTCCAGGCCTACGGCACATTTGTTTGGGGGGGGGGGGGGGTTTGGCTGTTCACCCTGGACTTCTGAAGGTTATCTAGAGGCGAGTGGGAGCCTGCAGGGGTGGGAGACCCAGTAGAATGATGGGACGCAGAAACGCTAGAGGAACCCGGGTTAAGTAGGTGACTATGAAAACCAACATGACCCCGACGTGATTTGAACACGCAACCTTCTGATCTGGAGTCAGACGCGCTACCGTTGCGCCACGAGGTCCACTTCGCTGGCTGTTTAAAGCTTTTGGCTACTCCTGCGTCCGTTCTTTGGCGGTTGCCCACACAATGACTGGGTTGCCCAGATAGCCATGTGCCGGCTTTGGCCAGCACACCCTGCGCAAGATTGGGCCGGTTAGCTCAGTTGGTTAGAGCGTGGTGCTAATAACGCCAAGGTCGCGGGTTCGATCCCCGTACGGGCCATTGCCCTTTTAATCAGACCGCAATGGATTTCTATGGCCGTCAGCGCTTGGCCTAGTTTTCTTTAACCTATTCAACACATAGCAAAAAACGCCTATTTTGCTAGTGGCGCAGCTTAATTATGTTGCAGCCACTAGCTAAACTCAGGTCACTTCTCGACTAACGGGGTGCCACCTAATGGGATCTCCAAACATACAGGCAGCACTTGTATCTTTTTTTTAGTGTTCTTTCAGCACTCAGGCCTTTCACCCAGCAGCAGGCTAAAATGGAAAGCCTTGCAAAGGCAGAAACCACCTTTTGACCCTTGCAGGTTTTACATGCTTCATTCCTATTAATTTGAGGCTTTGCATCCCTCCACCCAATGCTGTAAGCCCAGATGTGGAGCTTCTTCCAGGCCTACGGCACATTTGTTTGGGGGGGGGGGGGTTTGGCTGTTCACCCTGGACTTCTGAAGGTTATCTAGAGGCGAGTGGGAGCCTGCAGGGGTGGGAGACCCAGTAGAATGATGGGACGCAGAAACGCTAGAGGAACCCGGGTTAAGTAGGTGACTATGAAAACCAACATGACCCCGACGTGATTTGAACACGCAACCTTCTGATCTGGAGTCAGACGCGCTACCGTTGCGCCACGAGGTCCACTTCGCTGGCTGTTTAAAGCTTTTGGCTACTCCTGCGTCAGTTCTTTGGCGGTTGCCCACACAATGACTGGGTTGCCCAGATAGCCATGTGCCGGCTTTGGCCAGCTCACCCTGCGCAAGATTGGGCCGGTTAGCTCAGTTGGTTAGAGCGTGGTGCTAATAACGCCAAGGTCGCGGGTTCGATCCCCGTACGGGCCATTGCCCTTTTAATCAGACCGCAATGGATTTCTATGGCCGTCAGCGCTTGGCCTAGTTTTCTTTAACCTATTCAACACATAGCAAAAAACGCCTATTTTGCTAGTGGCGCAGCTTAATTATGTTGCAGCCACTAGCTAAACTCAGGTCACTTCTCGACTAACGGGGTGCCACCTAATGGGATCTCCAAACATACAGGCAGCACTTGTATCTTTTTTTTAGTGTTCTTTCAGCACTCAGGCCTTTCACCCAGCAGCAGGCTAAAATGGAAAGCCTTGCAAAGGCAGAAACCACCTTTTGACCCTTGCAGGTTTTACATGCTTCATTCCTATTAATTTGAGGCTTTGCATCCCTCCACCCAATGCTGTAAGCCCAGATGTGGAGCTTCTTCCAGGCCTACGGCACATTTGTTTGGGGGGGGGGGGGGTTTGGCTGTTCACCCTGGACTTCTGAAGGTTATCTAGAGGCGAGTGGGAGCCTGCAGGGGTGGGAGACCCAGTAGAATGATGGGACGCAGAAACGCTAGAGGAACCCGGGTTAAGTAGGTGACTATGAAAACCAACATGACCCCGACGTGATTTGAACACGCAACCTTCTGATCTGGAGTCAGACGCGCTACCGTTGCGCCACGAGGTCCACTTCGCTGGCTGTTTAAAGCTTTTGGCTACTCCTGCGTCCGTTCTTTGGCGGTTGCCCACACAATGACTGGGTTGCCCAGATAGCCATGTGCCGGCTTTGGCCAGCTCACCCTGCGCAAGATTGGGCCGGTTAGCTCAGTTGGTTAGAGCGTGGTGCTAATAACGCCAAGGTCGCGGGTTCGATCCCCGTACGGGCCATTGCCCTTTTAATCAGACCGCAATGGATTTCTATGGCCGTCAGCGCTTGGCCTAGTTTTCTTTAACCTATTCAACACATAGCAAAAAACGCCTATTTTGCTAGTGGCGCAGCTTAATTATGTTGCAGCCACTAGCTAAACTCAGGTCACTTCTCGACTAACGGGGTGCCACCTAATGGGATCTCCAAACATACAGGCAGCACTTGTATCTTTTTTTTAGTGTTCTTTCAGCACTCAGGCCTTTCACCCAGCAGCAGGCTAAAATGGAAAGCCTTGCAAAGGCAGAAACCACCTTTTGACCCTTGCAGGTTTTACATGCTTCATTCCTATTAATTTGAGGCTTTGCATCCCTCCACCCAATGCTGTAAGCCCAGATGTGGAGCCTCTTCCAGGCCTACGGCACATTTGGTTGGGGGGGGGGGGGGGGGGGGGGGGGGTTTGGCTGTTCACCCTGGACTTCTGAAGGTTATCTAGAGGCGAGTGGGAGCCTGCAGGGGTGGGAGACCCAGTAGAATGATGGGACGCAGAAACGCTAGAGGAACCCGGGTTAAGTAGGTGACTATGAAAACCAACATGACCCCGACGTGATTTGAACACGCAACCTTCTGATCTGGAGTCAGACGCGCTACCGTTGCGCCACGAGGTCCACTTCGCTGGCTGTTTAAAGCTTTTGGCTACTCCTGCGTCCGTTCTTTGGCGGTTGCCCACACAATGACTGGGTTGCCCAGATAGCCATGTGCCGGCTTTGGCCAGCACACCCTGCGCAAGATTGGGCCGGTTAGCTCAGTTGGTTAGAGCGTGGTGCTAATAACGCCAAGGTCGCGGGTTCGATCCCCGTACGGGCCATTGCCCTTTTAATCAGACCGCAATGGATTTCTATGGCCGTCAGCGCTTGGCCTAGTTTTCTTTAACCTATTCAACACATAGCAAAAAACGCCTATTTTGCTAGTGGCGCAGCTTAATTATGTTGCAGCCACTAGCTAAACTCAGGTCACTTCTCGACTAACGGGGTGCCACCTAATGGGATCTCCAAACATACAGGCAGCACTTGTATCTTTTTTTTAGTGTTCTTTCAGCACTCAGGCCTTTCACCCAGCAGCAGGCTAAAATGGAAAGCCTTGCAAAGGCAGAAACCACCTTTTGACCCTTGCAGGTTTTACATGCTTCATTCCTATTAATTTGAGGCTTTGCATCCCTCCACCCAATGCTGTAAGCCCAGATGTGGAGCTTCTTCCAGGCCTACGGCACATTTACGGGGGGTTTGGGGGGGGGGGCGGGGGGGTTTGGCTGTTCACCTGGACTTCTGAAGGTTATCTAGAGGCGAGTGGAGGCAACCCCTGCCAGAGAACAAAGTCGGGTTGGTGACCTCATGATCTCCACTGCAGTTGAAGAAAACCTACCACCTCCTCTTCGAATTTAAATGAGCCCTTACATTGATTGGTAGCATACTGTATATATTTATCAGGGTAGAAAAAAAAATTATGGTAACATGAGGAGGCAGAGTGTGTTCAGAGGGAAAGCCCACTTTTCTTATAATGAGATATATTGTGACACCAGACCAGCAGGGCTCATTGAAACTAGCGATTAGGGGGCTGTAAAACACTGCAGTTGAGCCACATTTTTACCACCCCCATCTGCTACCCCTTTAGCTGCATAGGCAGCAGCTGGGTGTGTACAAATGTGCACTGCTTAAAAATTTTGTTTTAGTTTCATCCTTTTTGGGGGGTTTTTTTTGTTGTTTTTCGGGTCATTTGTTATGATCGAAATTCGTTATTTTGAATAAATCAGAAAATTCGAATAATCGTAAATTCAGAATTTCCTAAGTTCAAAAAATCATAAATTAGAAAATTCTGAATTTCATAAGTTAGTAAATTCAAATATTCGTAAATTAGAAAATTCTTAAATATGTAAATCCAAAAAATTGAAAATTTGAAAATTTGCAAATTCGAAAGTCCGGAAATTCAAAAATACGAAAATTTGAATATTCGATAATCCTAATATCCAAAAATGTGAAAATAAGAATGAAAATCAGAAAATTTGAATGAACAAAAATGTAAAAATAAGAATGAAAATCTGAAACTAACTAACTAATAATAACTAGGTATTGGAATTTCCTTTCAAATTTGGCCGTTAGTGAACGTAACAAATACAAATTTATATGAAGTTATGAATTATCTGAAATTACCAATACCGCATCTAAACAAATGGATTGTAATGAATTAATAATAATAAATAATAATATGGTAAAAAGTTTTTATTATTTTTATTATTATTTATTATTATTAATTTGTTACTTTCCATTTGTTTAGATGCGGCATTCATTATTTCGGATAATTTGTAACTTCAGATTAATTCGTATTCATTAAGTTCACTAACGGACAAATTTGAAAGGAAATTTCAATAACTAGTAATTATTAGTTAGCTAATTTTGGATTTTCATTCTTATTTTCAAATTCGTATTCGTTAGGTTCACTAACAGCCAAATTTGAAAGTAATTTCTAATACCTATAATTTGATAGTTAGTAATAGTTATTATTAGTTATATAGATTTTCGTTCATTTGAATTTTTAGATTTTCGTTCTTATTTTCAGATTTTCTAATTTTCTAATTTCTGAATTTAAAAATTTAAAAATTTCAGATTTTTTTAATTTTCAAATTTGGGGTTTTTGAATTTCCGAAATTCCGAATTTTCATTTTCGGAAAAATGAATGAAACGGATTTTCGTGAATTTGAATATTTCCGAATGAAAGAATTTGTCGACGAAAAACGAATTCAGAACAAAAGGAATCGCACATGTATTAATTATACCCCATTTCTTTTGGCGGGTGCTACCACCCACCGAACACAACCCATTCAAGTGACTGGGGCTGGTCTGCAACAGCCCCACAACTGTGTGTAATGCACACAGTTGTGGTGCACTAGTGTGGGATTCGAGGAAGTAAAGCAGGTGCGGTGAGGAGATGAGGAGATGAAGGAGAAGATGAAGGAGAAGAAATACCTTCTTACCACCTGTCTAATGCTCTCTGAAAATCATATGTTGATTAAATGTAAATGAGCCCTAAGGGCTAAAGATGAAGCAAGCAGAGGGAGAGATGGACAGAACACACAGATCCTGCATTCTTTTCTCACAATCAGAGAGTCTCTGTAGCAGAGATAGTCAACCATAGAGTGGTGGAGATCTACCTGCACAACACTGGTGAAGTCAAAGATCACCAGACACAGTGACAGATTTACTAAACCTGGTGCACACAGAATATGATGCAGCTGTGCATAATAACCAATAAATGTCCAGTTTTCAGCCCCCGTTTACATCTGCGCGATTTGACCGGTCAAATAGCATCTCAAATCAGAGCCTATTGACGGCAATAGTTGCACACCAATAACCAAAATAGTTCCTGCACTACTTTTGGCAATTTTGGGGGCGATTGCGATGGACATCTGTGCAGGAACCCACACAGGTGTCCTTTAACCACTTTCCGACCGGCGCACGACGATGTACGTCCCTTTTTTGAAGAGGGATATCTCGGTAACGGCAGCAGCTGCTACCACAACCGAGATATCCATCTCTTCAGGCGCCGGTCGGCATTCCGATAATGGTGGTCATCGCGGCAGATTCGCCGCGAGATCACCGTTATCGGCGGCGGGAGAGGTGCTCCCGCCGTTCTCCCGCGCCTTCCGCCGCTTACCGGAGCCGTCGGCAGCAGCGGAAGCGATCGGGTCCTCCTCCGTGCTGGGTATAGCGACGAGTGAGGCTAAGATGGCCGCCACCCGACTCTATACCATAGCAGGGCGGGAGCGACGTCAAAACGTCACTTCCGCCCATACCACTTAAAGGAACATTTTCCAAATGTCATTTTTTTTTTATTTTTTTAATTTTTTTTTTTTGCTTTTAAGTCCAAATATGAGATCTGAGGACTTTTTGACCCCAGATCTCATATTTAAGAGGAAACAAATGGAGAGGCGCCTCTGGGTGCAATAGTTTTTTAACAGGGATAACAATTTATTAGTAGCTCAATAGTAAAACTCACATTTTTGTGATAAAATCAGGCATGGTATGCAAGTAAGGAAGTGGTATCTCCTCGTGCTGTGCTGTGTCATTCTGTGCTCTGGTTAACTTCCATATAGATGAAAATGCCGGCTCAGGAAGGCGGCCTCAGAACGAGGCTTGAGAAGCAGAAGACAGCTGGCTCAGGGGGATACCGTCA
Source organism: Lithobates sylvaticus (assembly GCA_028564925.1). Classification (NCBI taxonomy): domain Eukaryota; kingdom Metazoa; phylum Chordata; class Amphibia; order Anura; family Ranidae; genus Lithobates; species Lithobates sylvaticus. The sequence continues at coordinate 57,823,286 of CM053029.1, forward strand.
TCGGTGTAGGACGCGTTTCTCGAGCATGCGCACTTGGATCTTCTTACAAGTCGCGCTCTTTTCTCAACAAGGCTGACAAACATACTAAGTGGGGGCAATTTAAAGTCAAAGGGGGAGGGAAAGAGGGCGGAATCATTTGTTGAACACACTGAATCCCTGGACTCATGTGATTGAAAGGTATGAGACAGGTGATGTGTATGAATTGCTAATGATGGTCTGGAAATACTATGGGATGCCAAATAAAATTAAATGATGAGATGTGGGGAGAAACAATAGGAAAAAAAAAAAAAAAAAAGGATAAGGAATGGTAAATGAATTTGAAAGTAAATAAATAGAAAGAAAAATAATATTAATGAAGGGAAAAAACTGAGATAAATAAATTAAAATTAATTAATTAAATAAAATAAAATTAAAGAAATAAATAAATAAATGAAAATGATAGATAAAAGAAAAAAAAAAGAAATAAATAAATAAATAATAAAATAAAAAAAAAAATAAAATAAAATAAAAAAATAAATAAATAAATAAAAAAAAAAAAATAAATAAATAAATATAAATAAATAAAATAAAAATAATAATAATAATGATGGAAAAAAAAAAAAAAAAAAAAAAAAGGATAAGTGGAAAAATAAAAATAAAAATAAATATAAATAAAGAATAAGATAAAAATAGAAACAAAAATTAATAAATATGAAACTGTGTATATACATATACATATACATACACACACATATACACATATATATATATATATATATATATATATATATATATATATACATATATATACACACACATACACATACATGCACATAAACATATACACAAACAATATAATGAAAAAAATATAATATAAAAATATGTGATAAAATATATATATATATAAAAAGGAAAAAGAGTAAGGAATATACATGTATAAAAAACATATACGAAAAAATTATATACACATATATATACATACATATATATATACATATATATATATATATACACACACATATACATACATACACATGTACAATACAATTCCTGTTTCATTTCCTTATGTAAATATATAAAAAATTGATTAATTAGTGTATATTTATAGATGTGGGATAGAAGAAAGAAGAAAAGGTGGCATATATCTATATATGGGGGGGGGGAGGGTGGGGGGGGAATATAACTAAATGCATTAATAAGTATAATATAATATAAATGTGCACAAAAAGATGCACTGTACTGTACATATGTACATGCACATATACACACATATACATACACATATACATACATATATTACACATATACAGACACACACATGCGCAAACACACGTGTGCATAGATATATACATACATATAGGGACACATAATCACATATATACAAAAAGATGTACATGTAAAAAATGTGTATATATATATATATATATATATAAAAAAAAAAAATAAAAAAAAATAAAAGGATATTTGTATAAGTCTGGTGGAGTTGGGGATGGAAAATGGAAAGAGGTATATGGTACTTGAGAACCGAGGAAATTAAAAATGGAATCCTGAGGGTGCGTTAATAAATTCACACATACAGATGATCTATATAGAAAAAATAAAAATAAATGGATATGCACACCTTATATGTAATAGCATCAATACATGAACACACACAGTTAGGATATAATCAAAGATGTACTATTGAATCCTAAAAAATAATAGAAAAATATATAAATATATTATATATTATATAGTAAGAGTCTGAGAGTATAGGGACCTGAAGTTAAAAAGTATGATAAAAAAGGCTATCTATAATAACTTTAAAGTCTAAAATCACGTGTACATAAAAAGTAGTCTATAACATAGTAATCTATTAAGTGTAACTCTATAAAATGGTGGAAATTTTGATTTCTTCGTTTATCCCACCAGGCGTAAGAACATCTAACGTGTATATCCAGAACGTTTCTCTGGAGCATAGCCTACTGAAACGTTCTGCGGCAGGGAGGGATTTGGAAATTTGCTCAATAATCCACACTTCCAGTCCCTCAGTGGACTGTTGGTGGGCTTGATTGAAGTGTCTAGGTACACTATGTGGATCTTTATCTTTTTCTATAGAACGTCTATGTTCACCGAATCTGGTTCGGAGGGCTCTGATGGTGCGCCCTACGTAGACCAAACCGCATGGGCATGTTAGTCCGTAAACAACATAATCTGAGGAACAATTATAAAAATCCTTCAAGACATAGGTGGTACCTTTGGTTGTGAAGGATTTTTTGCCATGTTTGACGAATTTGCATGTCTTACACTGTGATTTGTGGCAGCGATACATTCCAACCAATGGTATGAGAATAGGTTTTTCTGGGGGGGCCTCTAGATCTAAATTTGCTCGGAGCAATTCTTGATTTCAGATTGGGGGCTCTGCGGTATGTTATTCTTGGTCGTTCTGGGATAATGGGTTTTAGAAGTGGATCTTGTAGTAGGATGCCCCAATGGTTCTCCAAGATTTTCTCCATTTTTTTAAAATGAACATTAAAAGTAGTGGTGAAACGTAGTGTGTGATTGTTTTGTTGTTCACTTGATGGTTTGGGCGGTTTACCTTTTTGAAAGTATTCACAAGCTTTATCAATAAAAGCAGTTGGATAGTCTTTCTCCTTAAACTTGTCTTTTAATAGGACACTCTGTTCAAGGTAGTCACTTTCTCTTGTGCAGTTCTGTCGGAGTCTGCAGAATTGGCCTTTAGGGATGTTGTCGATCCATCTGGGCAGATGGCAACTCTTATGGTGAAGGTATGAGTTTCCCGCAGTTGGTTTAATATAGTTCTTTGAAATAATGGCTGCAGTATTAGTATCATGGCCTAACTCTAAATCGAGGAAGGGCAAAGTGTCAGGATTTTTGTCTGAGGTGAAGGATAAGCCAAAAGGATTTTTGTTGCAATGTTCCACAAAGTGGTCAGTTACATCGGGGGGCCCATCCCAAATTATGATGATATCATCGATGTAGCGACCGAAAAATACAATATTGCGTGCAAAAGGGTTGTTTTGGAGCACATACGCATTTTCCCAAAATCCCATCGCCAAATTGGCGTATGAGGGAGCAAAATTTGCTCCCATGGCTGTGCCTTGTGTCTGTATATAAAAATCTCCATCAAAGGTAAAATAATTGTGTGTTAGGCAGAAGGAAACAGAGTCTAAAATGAAAGAAGCCTGACGTGGATTGATAAGGGGCTCCTTTCCCAAGAAGTGCTCAAGTGCCATCAGGCCAAAAGTATGAGGGATAGACGTGTAAAGGGAGTTCACGTCAAGGGAGAGCCAGATGTAGGTTGGCTCCCACTTGTATATTGAGAGGAGCTCCATTAAATGAGTCCCATCTCTGATATAGGATTGCAGTTGGTGAACTATAGGTTGGAGGAAATGATCAACGTACAGACTTAATCCGGTGGTGACGCTTTCCATCGCCGCCACGATTGGTCTGCCGGGAGGGTTATCTAATCTCTTATGCACTTTAGGAAGGTGGTGGAAGTAAGGGATTTTGTAGAACATTTTTAGGAGAAAAGATTTTTCAAATTTGTTGAGGATTTTCCGCTCGACTGCAGTAGATACCAAAGTATTGATCTCGTTGGCAAAATCCGCAGTGGGGTCCTTACTGATTTTTTTATACGTGCTAGAGTCTGATAGTAGTCTCCTAGCTTCTTTGATATAATCACTTTTGTTTTGTATGACAATACCTCCTCCCTTGTCGGCGGATTTGATGACAATGTCATCTGTTTCCATTAGTGATTTCAGGGCTCCTATCTCGGAGGGTGTTAAATTATTATTCTGGTTGGTGGTTGAGGGTTGGCATAACTTTTTGAAATCAGCAAATACCACTCTATAGAAACTTTCTATATAGGGTCCTTTAGCGTGTGTAGGGTTGAAGATGGATTTTGGCCTGAAGGATGTGTGGGTAATTGGAGGAGAAGTGGATATATGTTGTGTATAGAGTTCGGATAACTCGGTATCAAAAGATAAGTCATCTATATCCTCCGTACAACTGGTATCAAAGGAAAAAACCTCTGGTGGTATCAAGGTCACAGAAGGTGTGGAAGGAGTATTGTTAATCAAGATATTATCAGTCAGAAGACTCTTTTTATCTTTGATGTGATGGTATCTCTTCAAAGTAAGATTTCTAACATAGCTGTTTAGGTCTTTGAATAAAAGAAAAGGGTTTGGTTTGTTGATGGGAGCAAAATTTAAACCTTTGGAAAGGAGTGACGTTTCAGCATTGGAAAGGTTACGTGAGGAAAGATTGAAGATTTTTATAGTTTTCTTATTTTCAGTGCCCCGAGATTGTCTATTCTTTCGTCCTCCTCGACAGCCTCTTCTATGTGCTTTCTTTTTTT
>CM053029.1:57830124-57915124 GCA_028564925.1 Lithobates sylvaticus
TTGTCTTATTTTTTTATTCAAAAAAGTAAATTTTTTCCAAAAAAAGTGCGCTTGTAAGACCGCTGCGCAAATACGGTGTGAAAAAAAAGTATTGCAAGGACCGCCATTTTATTCTCTAGGGTGTTAGAAAAAAAAAAACAATATATAATGTTTGGGGGTTCTAAGTTTTTTTCTAGCAAAAAAAACTGTTTTAAACATGTAAACACCTAAAATCCAAAACGAGGCTGGTCTTAAAGTGGTTAAGTCGCCCCCGAATTCGGACTGAAATGCGGCTTTGAAATCATGCGAGTTCAGATTAACTTGCACAATTTCAAAGCCGTACTCAGTGTGAATGAGGCTTTATTGTCAAAGTTTAGTTGAACAAGCTGAAGTTCTAAACTGACTGGTTACTCTGCACAGATACACTTGATTCTGTGTGCACCAGGTTTAGTAAATCTCCCCCAATGTGTCCTGTTAGGGCCGGCTCACAGCAGAACCCAATGCAAGAAAGACATGTTCCACGTGCATTTTCAGCACCATGTTCAAAAAGAACTGCATTTGCGATCTACTGCGGGTGCCAATACATTCTTAACCCCAAACGTAGATTGCAAATGCGGTGTGTTTTGGGGCACAAGATCGCATGGTAGTGTAGTATCATGTGATTTGTACCCTTATGCCACGTACACACGATCGGAATTCTCGTTGGAAAAAACTCTGACGGTTTTTCCGACGGAATTCCGCTCAAGCTGTGTTGCCTACACACGGTCACACCAAATTCCGACGGTCAATAACACAGCGGCATAATACACGTTCGACAGCACTATAAAAGGGAAATTTAATGCTTCCGAGCATGCGTCGAATTGTTTCCGAGCATGCGTCGGAATTTTGCGTGTCGGAATTGCATTCACACGATCGGAAAATCCGATAGAAAGGTTTTCCGTCTGAAAAATTGAGAACAGGTTCTCAATTCAAAGTCCGTCGGAAATTCCGACAGAAAAAGACCGTTGGGCATACACACGGTCGGAAAATCAGATGAAAAGCTCCCATCGGACTGTTTCCATCGGAAATTCCGACCGTGTGTACGCCGCATTAGGGCTTGTTTACACGTGAGGTTGGAGTTGGTAAAACCTTGTGGTTGAGTCACACTTTTACCTTCCCCAGTCCCTACCCCTTCAGCTGCAGAGGCAGCAGCCAAAAGTGTACACATGACATGTTATGCCCAAATAGCTGATCTTGTGCATCTATATGGGCTCAATAGCATAGTTGCCAACATTTTAAAAACATGTATAGGGATACTTTTTTGGCAGAGTCTTATTATAATTAGGGGGCGGGCGCATGTGTTTGTAGGCATGTCATAGCAAAAAAGAAAAATGCGGTGTGCGCAGTGCCAAAAAATGGGTGGTTTATGTGAAACAGTGGGCGTGGCTTATATGGGGGTGTGGTTAGAGTCTGAGATGAATGAGAGATGGAGAAAGAAAGGGGAAAAGAGGGAGGAAGTGAGAGAAAAAGAAGGAAAGAAGGAAAGAAGGAGGGAAGGAGAGAGAAGGAAGGAAAGAGGGATAGAGGGACAACAGGCCCAGATCCTACACCACAATAGAAATGTGTATTCCAGTATTTAACAAATCAGCAGATAAAGATACTCCAAACACCTGGTGTTAGCGCTTCAATCATCCCAGCACCATGGTTGTTGTGGTGTCAGGATGGTTGAAGCGCATTATAACTATTATTACATTGTAATATAGAATGAAATCATTCAACTCATCATAACCCAGAATCAGTGGGACACCTGAGCGTGTCACCTGCCACCAGATGCCATCAGGTGCCCCTAGCAGAGTTTGTCCTTGCATTAGGTGCCCCCAGCAGAGTCTGTCCTTACATCAGGTGCCCCAGCAGAGTCCGTCCTTACATCAGGTGCTCCAGCAGAGTCCGTCCTTACATCAGGTGCCCCCAGCAGAGTCCGTCATAACATCAAGTGCCCCCAGAAGCAGAGGCCCTCCTTACAGATCTGTGTCCCTAGCAGAGGAGCCCCTTCTTACATCTGGTGTCCCCAGCAGCGGAGCCCTCCTTTACATCTGGTGTACCCAACAGCGGAGCCCTCCTTTACATCTGGTGTCCCCAGCAGTGGAGCCCTCATTTACATCTGGTGTCCCCGGTAGGAGAGCCCTCCTTTACATCTGGTGTCCCCCAGCAGCGGAGCCCTCCTTTACATCTGGTGTCCCTGACAGCGGAGCCCTCCTTTTCATCTGGTGTCCCCCAGCAGCCGAGCCCTCCTTACAGAGCGATCTGTGTCACCAAGCAACAGAGCCCTCCTTACTTCAGTGTCCCTGGCAGCAGCAGCGGAGCCCTCCTTACAGAGCGATCTGTGTCCCCCAGCAGCGCGGCAGCTACAGTTCCCGGCAGTTCCTGGCTTTCTCGTGTGTGTGTTCAGTGGAGAAGCTGATTGGCTGCCCTTCCCCTCTCCACTGAGCACAAGGGGAAATAATCCTTGTGGCGGGGGCAGCGGCCATCTTTTTGTAGCCCGCCGGGCATTTTTTTTCTAACATATTCCTGATTTTCCCGGGACAAAAGCAAAATCCTGGGAAATTAATGGGGATGAGCTCCTATAGGGACTGTTGGCAAGTATGAAAAAGCATCTATATGGGCACAATTGCATATGTAGCGATAGCCCCGTGGGGTCGCTACGTGTTTCAACATCCACACATTTCACCCTGCTGGTCAGACATCCATATTGGCACACTTTCCCAGACAATGAATAGTCTCTTGCTTGTTTTTGTTGTTTTTATTAAGGGATTAAACTTGGAAGGGAAAAGGGACATGAGATGCCCAGATAATGAACACTTCTTAACTACTTCCCACCCGGCCACTGTATATATACGGCCGGGTGGGAGCCGTCTACTTCTGATCGGACCTTCCGGAACGTCCTTCAGAAGTAGCGGGATCGCGCGCGCGTGCCCGCGCAGCGGCGCGATGCCGATGCGCTCGTGTCACCCGGACACGGCGCATCTCGGATCGGCAGGAGGGCTCTGTGATTGGCCCTCCTGATCACATGACGGCCGTGTCCAATCACAGCCGTCATGTGATGTAAGCAAACAGCCGGTTGCTAGGTAATCGGCTCTCCTCTCCTCACACGGAAGTCGTCGGTGAGGAGAGGAGAGCGGATCGCTGCAGCCGACTGGTGATCAGTGAGTATTAGCTGTTTTTTTTACAGCTTTATACTCACTGATCACCAGTGTAGTGTCACTAACACAGTAAACACACATGTCCCCACACATGTCCCCAAAACATACATGTCCCAAAAACACACGTCCCCAAATAAAAACACATGTCCCCAAATAAAAAAAACACATGTCCCCCACATATGTCCCAGTAAAATCACATGTGCCAATGATTGCCTTCAGAAGTAGCGGGATCGCGCGCGCGTGCCCGCACAGCGGCGCGATGCCGATGCGCTCGTGTCACCCGGACACGGCGCATCTCGGATCGGCAGGAGGGCTCTGTGATTGGCCCTCCTGATCACATGACGGTCGTGTCCAATCACAGCCGTCATGTGATGTAAGCAAACAGCCGGTTGCTAGGCAATCGGCTCTCCTCTCCTCACACGGAAGTCGTCGGTGAGGAGAGGAGAGCGGATCGCTGCAGCCGACTGGTGATCAGTGAGTATTAGCTGTTTTTTTTACAGCTTTATACTCACTGATCACCAGTGTAGTGTCATTAACACAGTAAACACACATGTCCCCACACATGTCCCCAAAACATACATGTCCCAAAAACACACGTCCCCAAATAAAAACACATGTCCCCAAATAAAAAAAACACATGTCCCCCACATATGTCCCAGTAAAATCACATGTGCCAATGATTATCTGCACACATATGTCCGTGATCACCTGCACACATCTGTACATGATCATTTGCGTACATATGTCCGTGATCACGCAAACCAATTATTATACACTTAACAGAATTTTTTTTACTAAAAACATGTAGCAGAATACATTTTGGCTTAAATTTATGACAAAATTTGATTTTATTGGATTTTTTTTTTAAAAGAAAAGAGAAAATATAGTTTTTTTTTAAATTTCCGCTATTTTTCCGCTTATATTGCAAAAAATAAAAAACGGAGTCGTGAATAAATACCACCAAACTAAAGCTCTATTTGTGCAAACAAAATTATATAAATTTCATTTGGGTACAGCATTGCATGACCGCGCAATTGTCATTGAAAGTGCGAGAGCGCTGAAAGCTGAAAATTGGGCTGGGAAGGAAGGGGGCGAAAGTGCCCAGTAGTGGTTAAAGTGGAGGTCCACCCTAAAATTTTAAATTACATTAACATTCTACAAAAAATATAAAAAAAAAACACTGTTACTAGGCAGTCTTCCTAATCTGCCTCTTCCTATTCCGCGGCGCAGTTCTTTCACTTCCTCCTCTTCGGCGAGCTGCTCCGTTGTCTTCTGGGACATGAGTGTGTCCCCGAAAACAACAGGGCCATTCACAAAGTGCCGCGCGACTCGCGCATGCGCAGTAGGAAATGGGCAGTGAAGCCGTAAGGCTCCCCTGCCTGTTTCCCTTAGTAAGGATGGTGGCGCCGGCACCCAATCCGATGGACGGATCAGCCTCAGGGGGCCGACATTGCGAGCTCGCTGGACAGGTAAGTGCCCTTATTAAAAGTCAGCAACTACAGTGTTTGTAGTTGCTGACTTTAAAAAAAAAAATGGTCGGACCCGCGCTTTAATAGTTACTCTATTAAAGTAGTAGCATCTAAATCTGACATTCTCTTCCTCTGCACATCTCCTCCAGCACAATACCTGAGCTCATCCTCTGCACATCTTCTCCAGCACAATACCTGAGATCATCCTCTGCACATCTCCTCCAGCACAATACCTGAGATCATCCTCTGCACATCTTCTCCAGCACAATACCTGAGATCATCTTCTGCACATCACCTCCAGTACAATACTCGAGATTGCTTGCTTCACTTCACTGTCCAAATCTAGATTTCTGTCACATTAGCACATGGCTAGGCACATGGTTAGGCACATGGCTAGGCCTCACTCTGAATAAGTCCTAGTGTTGACCTGATAGCCCATTACAGGCAGGGTTTTGCAGTCCCCTTTGAAGTAGCAACCATTTTAGATGAGAAGAATAAATGGGCTAACTGACACTTGGTGAACTACTGATCCCAGCACATCCGATGCAAATCCTGCCGCGACTTTCTCTGGATGCGCTTTCAACTGTCCTCTTCCTACTCCTGTCAGGACACCTCTCTATGACGGAGATGCTCCCTTCCAGCTCCTGAGCTCCAGGCCTTAGGTACACCCCCCCCCATAAAGGGGGGCTCCCTCGGACCAGGACAGTCTTATGCTGCGTACACATGGTCGGAATTTCCGACAACAAATGTTCGATGTGAGCTTGTTGTCAGAAATTCCGACCATGTGTAGGCTTCAACGGACATTTGTTGTCGTAATTTCCGACAACAAAAATTTGAGAGCTGGTTCTCAAATTTTCCGACAACAAAATCCATTGTCGAAAATTCTGATCGTGTGTACACAATTCCGACGCACAAAATTTCACGCATGCTTGGAATCAAGCAGAAGAGCCACACTGGCTATTGAACTTAATTTGTCTCGGCTCGTCGTACGTGTTGTACGTCACTGCGTTCTTGATGTTCAGAATTTCCGACTACATTTGTGCGACCATGTGTATGCAAGACAAGTTTGAGCCAACATCTGTTGAAAATAAATTCAGGATTTTGTTGTCGGAATGTCAGATCGTGTGTACGTGGCATAACACTCCATCATTCAGTTCATCCACCGAACAACTCCTCCAAAAGCAGGCTGACCTTGAGTATATGTAGGAGGCCTGCCCCTGACAATCCTAGTTGGGGATTGGTCAGGGCTCCCACATACATTCCATGTCACTCAAACTCTCTGCCCTGCCTTTTTTTCCAGAACCTTCTCCCTGGAAACAGAGAATGCGCCCAAAAGCTAAAACACATGTCAGTCACCTGTTGCTATACTAAACCACTCCCCTGCCCCAGATCAAAACAAACAGGCCCAGCTCACAGCATAGGCCTGCCTAAATTTACCTGCGCTGGCAGCTTAAACAAAAACTTACACCTAGCACCTACCTACCTAAGATAGAGGGTGCTACACATATTTATGGGCTCAATAGCATCTATATGGGCACAAAAGGCATCTTAATGGGCTCAATAGCATCTATATGGGCAAAATGGCATCTTTATGCTAATGTGCCTATATAGCTGCTATTGTGCCCATATAGCTTCTTTCCCAAACTCTGGAACATGAGATCAGTGAATCTGGCTATAGTCACCCCAAGCTGCTATTGTGCCTCATATAGCTGGTATTGTGCCTGTGACGGACTCCAGACACCCTGACTGGGTATCATTGGATGTGACCAAAGCCTTTGACTCTATAGAAGCACTGCTTCTCAATAGCATCTATACTCTGGAACATGGCATCTTTATGCTAATGTGCCTATATAGCTGCTATTGTGATCTCAATCTGGCTATAGATCACACCCACAGACACCCGCTAAGGCAAATCACCAGTTTTAGAGTAAACCAAAAGAACAAGAATACAAGCTTTCCCAGTGAAACCAAAACATAACACATTTTGTATAACAGGAATAGATATAGGGTGTCAAATGATTAACAGACATTGTTTACACATCATGGTGAGAAGAATGTCTGCTATAATTGTCAAAAATTGTGCAAAAGTAGGAGGGGTATTGGTAAGCCAGCACTGAGGGATGGCCCGTTTGGCTGCTAGAATAAAGGCCATCACTTAGGTATTTTCGGGAGGGGTAGACCCAATAAGAGATGTACGGGTTGGAAAGGAATGGGAAAGTTCAGGATTTTTCCCAAGAGTGTATGGATCAGTCACCAAAAGGGTGAGAGCAAGGGGCATTCCCAAAATATGTAATAGTGAGTGCCTATAGACCTTCCACACCTCCAGCATAATCCAGAAGTTGTCAACTTTTTTTCATTAAAATATCTGGAGTCCTGAAAATTCTGGAGTACCAAAACATTAAGATTTTATAGGCAGCCTCTTTTTGGGTCACACATCTAGATATCTGATGCCGCGTACACACAATCGGAATTTCGGCCAGCAAAAGACCGATGAGAGCTTTCCATCGGAAAATGCGACCGTGTGTAGGCTCCATCGGAATTTTGCTGGGCGAATTCCCGCCAGCAAAAATTTGAGAGCATGTTCTCAATTTTTCAGACGCAAAAGGTTTCTATCGGAAATTTCCGATCGTCTGTAGCAATTCCAACATGCAAAATTCCTACGCATGCTTGGAAACAATGTGACGCATGCTTGGAAGCATTTAACTTCATTTTTTCCTGGCTCGTCCTAGTGTTGTACGTCACTGCGTTCTTGACGGTCGGAATTTGGTGTTACCGTGTGTAGGCAAGACAGTTTGAGCGGAATTCCGTCGGGAAAACCATCAGAGCTTTTTCCGGCGAGAATTCTGATCGTGTGTACACGGCATTAGAAGTAGCTTCCCAAATCTCCTTCCATTCATGCAATGTGATGGGTCAATTTAAAATATGGAGTGTGTTCAGCGATGATAGGGGTGGCGTGCAAAATTTTATATATAGTGGATATTAGGCGGGGTTCATAGGGGCCTCTGGAACACATCAGTTCAAATTCCGTGGGTATGATTAAAGTCAGTTGTGGGTTTTTTTTGGAGAAAAAATTTTGATTTGTAGAAAAGAGTAAAAGAGATTCTTCGGGACTTCATATTTAGATTGCAGTTCAGAGAAGGCGAGGAGTTTGCGCGTCACTGGGTGAACTAAATGGCGTAACTGGAATATACCTGCTTTTGTCCATGGTAGCATAGCTTCATAGGATAGGCTATCAGGGATTTATGGGTTGAAGGTGATATTTATTAAAGGAGAGCATGGGGATGAGAGTGAGTATTTACCTGAACAGCTTTTCCAGATCGAGAGTGTAAATAGCATCAGATTTAAACATATCCTGATGAGAGATAAATTTGTCAGAGGATGACCACAACATGCAGCATGGGTGAGCAGGTACTGTAATGCTCATTTCAATCTCGGACCAGCGATTAGGAGCGCATCTGGATGTCCAAGAGGCTATAGCTCTCAAGTGCATAGCATAATAATATTTGATTATGTCTGGTGCTCCCAGGCCACCTCTGGCTTGGGTTGGTACAGATGTATTCATCAGTAGTACCTAAACATCAGCAGCTTATGTGGCTGTATCCCTCCTCTTCAGAATAGAGTCACCAGCTTAGTAGCAGACAGGATTCACAGCAGGTACAATATCCTTTTTTTTAAATTGTGCAAATTTTATGCCAATACCTTGGTGGAATTTCTGGAGGTGCTATAAGGGTGCTTGAAGATTTGTTGGGGGGCTTCAGCACACCCAAGCATCCACCTGGCACCACCCCTGGTCCCTGGCCTATGTTCCTCATAAAATATAAAGCTTTGCAACAACCTTCTGACCCTTGCATTGTGTTAAAGCTGAATTTCTAGCTTAGTTAAAATCATTATAGATATAAAAATGATAGAGTAATCAACACGATTAAAGTGCTTAAACCTTTGTCTGTATAAGTATATAAACGTACGATAACCGTGCGAATAGATAAACAATTACAATTTATTTATATTTAGTAAGGAGAAATAATAAAGAAACATTTTAGATTACCCAACATAGTATAAAGATGTTATAAATGCCATGTTGCCAGTGTTTACAAAGATAGTTCTTAGGAGATATTTAAGGCCACATGGTTCACAACAGGTATACACTGATCAACAAGGTTATCAAATCATATTATAAGTCCTAGGAGAAAGAGTAAAGATTAGAGATACAGAGAGAGAGGGGGGGGGGAGAAAGAGAGAGAGAGTACATTACCGGCAGCTCACATCTCCAAAATCATCAGGCAAAGAGGGCTCGTATACAGCTGTAGACTTATTTATATGCCAAAAATGCCCCTTCACCAGTCTCAATGTTCATTGGCTCCCGGGGGTCTTTGGGCTAGCTCAGTGATTGGTCCTTTTCTAAAGGCAAAATCCCTGTCAGGTGGTCTCCAAGATCTATGAGTCATCAGCTCCTCCTAGGTAAAAGGGAGGGACTGGTGACACACAGGTCCTGATAACCAGATATGACAATAGTATGTTAATGACCCCTGGGGAGAAGGAGCCACATCTATTGTAAGAGAACAAGAGATATTCAATTAACACCTGGGCACAGTCAATCTATGGAAAGAGGAAAATCTAGCTTGCCTGTCCTAAAAATATACACATATATATATATATACATCCGATGGGGCATGGCAATCCAATTCCATTTTAAATATTCAAACTCTCCACCACAATTGCTCCCTCCCTTCTGAGCCTTCTCCCTGTAGAGGAGAATGGGAGGCATTTGCCAAATAGGTGACACCTCAAGGACTCTAGTGCCAACTTATGGCCAGAGACTCTTTCTGCTATTGAATAGTTCTTCTCTGCAGGGGTTAGATATTGAATGAGGTATGCTACTGGATGTTCTTCCCCATTAATTTCATGAGACAAGACTGCTCCCATGCCCATATTAAGGGGGAGGTTTGTACATGAAATTCTTGACTAAAGTTGGGTGTGGCCAAAGCTCTTGAAAAGCTCTCTGTCCCTCTTCATTCCATTTCAACTTGGTGGACTTGGCCCCTTTGCTGAGATGCATAAATGGAGCTGCAAAGTTAATCACAAACCTCCAATAGTATTCTACAATTCTTAGGGAGGCTCTAAGTGTTTTTTTTTCTTAACATTGTCTTGAGTCAGGTTTTAATTGCTTCATTCTTATTATTTGAGCCTTTGCAACCCTCCACCCAATGCTGTAGCCCAGGGGTGCCCAACCTTTTGAAGAGCGAGGGCCACTTAAGCGACTTGGTAACCGGTCGCAGGCCACAATGAGCGAAACGGGTGGATGGCATGTCCGTGTCCACTCTGCATTTGGAGAGCGGACAAGGACGCAGACCTCAATACCTTTTAGCAGAGCGTATTGGAGGTAGAACACAAGTCGGTTTATGTCGCTTCTCGGCCTTTTGGCTAAGATCAAGTGTAGTATCTGTTCTTATCAGTTGCCAAAGGAGGCGATGTTTCTGGCCCTATTGAGAGGGTGGCAGGCTCGCTCTCCGATGGCGTAATTAGTGCCTGGAAGGTACGGTTTCGGTAGGGGCACGCTGGGTACCCTGGTAAATGGGTGGCAGCGTATGGCCTGAGTCTGAGCCGTGCTGGAAGGGTGCTCCTGGTGAGGATGGGTGCTGCTATTGGTCGGATCCAGAGGGTCGAGTTACCTGGCCTTCTGGCCTGGATTGGGGTGGCTCTAGCCCCGGACAGTTTTTCGGGAACTGAACGCTGTGAATCCCTTTGAGGGGGGGAGGATCGGTTAGTCTATTCCCGAATATAATTAGGTAGGAGTGATGGGAGTGACGGTGAACCTGGAGGTGTCCCAGGTCTCACCAAGCTTCCTGATCTCCATGCCTTCCTGCCTGGGGTGGGGGCTGCTGTGGTCCGGACCGTTGGCCAGGGCGGTCTTGAAAGCCTATGGAGTATGTGCCCCTGGAGTGGCAGTCCAGGGGTGCCAAACAATCACTGTGTGTGAGGGACACATTGATTTATGGCACCACGGTCACTGCACCATATCACGCTTTTTTAGCACCTGCCTCTTGGGCCGGGCCTTTTGGCTGGGACCAGAAGAATTTTTTATTCCTGGCCGGAGGCCCTGGTCATTGTTTCACACAATGGCCACTTCTCTCACTCTCCTCTCCACTATTCCTTCCCCCACTTTATTTTATTTATTACCTTTGTTTGTCACTTTTTGTATTTTTTTGTTGGTACACGGTTTGTTGCACGTGTGATTAGTAGGGTCACAGGTCCCAGGGCCTGTCCTGAACGTCAGGGAGGGGGTAGACATGGCCTTCTGGCTTAGTTCGCCCTCTCTCATAGGGTTGGGGTCTCCCTTCGGGGGAGCCTCACCTAGTATTTGGGTGGGTCTGTTTCGGCAGACCTTCCAGAGAACGGGGTCTGACTGGTTTCGGCCAGGAAGACCAAGTTTTACGGTCCTTGTCCCTGTCAGGAGCCTAACGCCCCGGGGGATTCAGGACAAGGTCCTCTGATTTTAGAGGTCTTGTGTACCCGTTGCACTTTTTTGTCGCACCTCTTTATGTTGTGCACATTTTTTATGCACCGGGTGAGTTTTTGAGTGTGTTTTGCACGCCACAGGCTTTCAATAAAAAAACAAGTCGGTTTATGTCTGGCACTACTTAGAGGTGAATGGAGGGTCCAATTGGTCGGACTGTCCATGTGAAAGGGGTCCAAGGCTGCTTTCACACTGATGTGCTGTGGTTTACCCGCACCACGTGTGCAACACAGTGTACCTTTTGGCTTTCCTGCAGTTTGCAATAATCTGCTATTATATTCTGCAGGTTTGGTGCACTTTCAGAAAGCTCCCCAAACTCGCAGGTAATAATAAAAGTCTATGGCTCAGTGCAGGTAACCCACAGGTAAGTTGCTCTGCACCTGTGGATCAGTTTGAAAGCAGCCCAGTAACCACTGCAGAACAGATATGCCCATATGTACACTGTGATTTTAGTAATTAACTGACCTTTAATAACAGTATTCTTTCTATTCTATCCCAGAGCAGGAGGTCGCGGGCCACATCAGAGGGTTCCGCGGGCCACTGGTTGGGCACCCCTGCTGTAGCCCATATGTGGAGCTTCTTCCAGGCCTACGGAATATAGGAGTCTCTCCGCAGACTAAGAAATTTGACCGCAACTCTACCGACCTACATTCAAAAAATACTACAAAAAGAACGACTACTAAGGATCGATCCACAAGCAACCATCAAACATAAGAAAACTACAATTCAACCGCAACAGTTAGCATGCGCCTTGATTAACACCAGATCGGCAGTCAAGCACAGGCACGAAATCCATGACTTCATCACACAAAACAACATAGATTGCCTCTTCATCACGGAAAGCTGGCTAACACCGGACTGCAACACCATCTTAACAGAATTAGTGCCAGAAAAGTACAGGATCCTAACTGAGCATAGGATAGGAAAAAAAGGAGGAGGCCTAGTAGTGATCTTCAAAGCTCATCTGGCGCTCGCCAAACCTACGGTACAGAACACAGCAACATTTATGGAGACACTTACTCTACAGATGCAAACAACACCACAAGAAACCATCCACATGCTGCTATGCTACAGACCACCAGGACCAAAGACAAACCTACCGATACCACTCATGTAATTCATTTCAGCGCACACCCTGAAAAACAACAAGGTTCTGGTACTCAGAGATTTCAACCTCTGGGCAAATTCCACCAAAGACCCCATCGCCACCACCTGCATCAACCAACTGAAAGACCTAGGGCTTCAACAACTAGTAAAGGCTCCCACACATGGGTCGGGACACATTCTAGACCTCATCTTCAAGCAAAATATGGACATCAACATACTAGGCAACATAGCGCTACCATGGACAGACCACCACTCTATAAAAATTTGAAATCACCACTAACATCACCCTCCAAAAACCAAATCCGACGGCAACAACACATTGGATTAGATCACAGAAGAAACTACACTCGGAAATCTTCAAAACCACACTAACAAAACAAAATGGCAACACTAAATCAAAACCACTCAACAGAACGAACACTCAGGTTCGTAAACAAGGCACTTCTACAAACAGCAGACGCGGTCCCCCCGAAACATCAAGCACCCATCCGCAAGAAAAGTTCTGAATGGTTTAATGGCACTCTTACTCTACTGAAACGGGAACACAGAAGAGCAGAAAGAGCCTGGAGAAGAAACACTATAAAGGAAAATCACACAAAATACAGAATACTCACCAAGAAATATCATAAAGCAATTTTTACAGCAAAAAAAAAAAAGAACATGTCTCAAACACCCTCTCAAAAGCCTTTAACCGGCCACGGGAACTTTTCAAACTAGTCGCCCAGATATCAACAAAAAAAACAACAACCAATTCTACTCAACCAAACCCAGGTAAGGAATTTTCCATGCACAATGCACAAGCACCACATTTTTCACTTACCCCGATCACCACGGATGAAACCAAAAATATCACCAAGAGCCTCCGAGACAGTACATCGCCAAACGACATCATTCCCACAAAACTCTTGAAAGAATGCTCCGACATTCTGGCCCCCGCTATTACACACCTAGTAAATCAGTCGTTCAAAGAAGGGTTGGTTCCTATTTCCCTCAAGCAAGGCATCGTCAAACCACTGCTAAAGAAACCCAACCTCGACCCCAAAGATCCGAATAATCGCAGACCGGTAACAAGCCTGAACACCATTTCCAAGATTATGGAGAAAGCAGTAGTAAAACAGCTTCAACTACACCTGGACACACACAAGCTCTTGGACCCACTACAATCAGGCTTCCGACCAGGCCATGGCACAGAAATGGCACTTCTGAAAATATGGGATGACGCCCTAGAAGCAGCAGATGATGGAGGATCGTGTCTTCTGGTACTGCTGGATCTTAGCGCGGCGTTTGACACAGTGGACCACAACACTCTTCTCAGCCGCCTCAAGGAAGTGGTAGGAGTTACAGATGGAGATCTGCCATGGTTCGCTTCCTTCATAGGAAACCGATCACAGACAGTGAAGCTAGGAGCCTTCACTTCAGAAACCTGGGCAATTTCTTATGGAGTCCCTCAAGGATCACCATTGTCACCGGTACTCAACATTTACATCCGGCCACTCTTCAAAATTATTAGCAAATCGGATCTATGCTACCACTCATATGCGGACGACACTCAACTGTACTTCCGTATCACCGGACATAAAGACCAATACCAGGAACTAGGAAAATGTCTCACATTGATAGATGACTGGATGACCACTAGCTCCCTCAAACATAATGGATCGAAAACAGAACTACTGCTCCTCGACGCAAACCGAAGGAAAAAAAACGAAGACTCCATGGACACCACCAACCATCCTTGGTCAGACCATCATCCCAAGCACCAAAGCCAAAAGCCTTGGAGTCATCTTTGATTCAGAGATGAAAATGGAGGCACAAATAGGATCAGTAATCAGCGGATCCCATCATCTCCTCCGCATGCTTCGCAGACTCATCCGATTCATTCCGGAAAAGGAGAAAGCAGTAGTAGTAGGAACCATCATCAATTCGCGTCTCGACTACGCAAACTCACTCTACATAGGATTACCGGATTACCAGATTGCACGCCTTCAAGTCGTCCAAAACACAGCAGCAAGACTAGTCACCGGAAAGAAACCCTGGGAATCCATCTCCCCATCCCTAAGGACCCTCCATTGGCTGACGGTAAAAGATAGGATCACATTCAAGACCCTCTGCCTCACCCACAAATGTACACAAGGAAATGCTCCTCAATACCTTTGTGAGAAAATACATACCAAATCGCAGCCTTCGATCGACAAACCAGAACCGCCTTCTCATCCCCAAAGCTCGATACAAATCGAAGGGAGAACGAAGATTCGCAGTACAGGGACCTCGGCTATGGAATGCTCTACCGAACAACATCTGCTTGGAAGAAAACCATCAGGCCTTCAGGAAAAAACCCAAGACCCACCTCTTCTAATATCGCAGGACAACAAGAGCAGACAAGCGCCTTGAGGCGATTCAGTTCGCATTTGCAGCGCTATACAAATCATTCATTCATTCAATATTTTTTTGGTTTTGCTGTTCACCCAGCCTCCCGAAGGTAATCTAGAGACAAGTGAACCCTGTGTAGGTGGGAGTGCCAGTAGAATGGGACACAAGTATCTGACTATGAAAATCAACACGACCCCCTACATGATTTTAACACGTAACCTTCTGATGTGGAATCGGATACCCTGTTTCCCCGAAAATAAGACCTAGCGTGATTTTCGGTTATGGCTGCAATATAAGCCCTACCCCCAAATAAGCCCTACCCTGTTTCCCCGAAAATAAGCCCTACCCTGAAAATAAGACCTACAAGGACTTTAACTAGGGCTTATTTGGGGGGGGGGGGGGGTAGGGCTTATATTGCAGCCATCACCGACAATCACGCTAGGTCTTATTTTCGGGGAAACAGGGTACGTTACTGTTGCACCCCGAGATCCATTACACCAACTACTTAAAGTTTTCAGCTACTCAATGCTTCGGTGTTTGCTCGCAGAATGACTAACAGCCCAGATAGCCCTGTGCCAGCTTTGGCCAGTTAGCTCAGTTGGTTAGAGTGTTGTGTTAATAATGTCAAGGTTGTTGGTTTGATTCCCCATAAAGGGCATTTCCTTTTTATTCCAGTAGCATCCAACAGCAATGGATTTCTATGGCTGTCTGCGCTCGGCTGAGTTTTCTTTAACCTATTTAACACAAAGCAAAAATGCCAATTTTGCTTATGACGCAGATTAATTAGGTCTGAGCCAATAGCTAAAATCAGGTCACTTTTTGATTAACAAGGTGCCCCGTAATGGGATCCCTAAACATACAGACAGCACTTGTATCTTTCTGTCCTTTCACCCAGCACCAGGCTCCCAAAGCACAGAGAGAGCAGGAGGGACAGCCCTGGGCATCAGTCAGCTTTCAGGTATCAAGGTCATACTGAGGTCTAGCTACAAGGTAAGATGTGGACCGAGGAATGTAAGCTCAACGATCCAGAACAATACCTACTTAAGATTGTGAGAAAACAAAAAGTTAGTTTACTTCACATCAGCTACAAGCCCTGGAGCCTCTCAGCACGCATATGTTAAAAACTTGTAAGCCATCCAAGATTCTGCCAGCCAGTGCCCCACATAGCCTTCCCCTGCGCTCAGAATTTAGGGAGGGAGCATATTTCTCCAACATACAGTGGTGAATACCATAAAAACCTGTTCCCTAGATATCAGTGTAGGACAAAAGAAAAAAGGAAACCCTTTGAAAGTGGACAGCCACTATGAGAAAGACTGACTTTAATGTGATTTCCATTGCAACCAAGTAAACTGTTTAAAATCAGCCAGGACTCATCTCTATTATTGCCATCAATGACCTGTTAAAGAAGAAGCACCTGCCAAGGTCAGAAGGAGCAAGGCCATGAGTAAAAAAACTCTTAGGGAGTGGGGCTCACACCAGTAAGATTTTAGGTTGGAGGCCTGCTGGCTTTATCCATAGTTTGACTGTATGTGCAACGTTTGCTTGTCCCCATCTATATGCTTACAATAGCACCAAAAGCTGTTACGGGAGAGGGGATGACCAAAATCAAGGCTAAAGAAAATCCCCCTGAAAGCAATACGAAGTTCCTTCACTCTTTTAACAGAGAGAAGGAAAGATGACTTTCTAGGTGACTACCCGTATACATGGCTTGTCATTGATAGAAACTGGGGTGCAGTTTGAACCCTATGGTTGACTGGCATTTTGCAAATCTGGGGGTACTAAGATGCTGCTGCCTATATGCCAGGAGATATTTCCATGGTGCTCCAGCTCAGAGGAAAGGGTTCATTTGGTGTTGCCTACAAGTGTTGGGCATGGGCAAAGGATACTGTTGTTATCCAAGAGACTTTTCTCTCTGGATCTCCCAATGTGTTCCAAACTAAGGACACATTCACCTTTGTTCAGAGGAGAGCAAGCCACAAAGTTAAAGGAAAAAGGATTACGCTGTGAGCAGGATTTGAACCTGCGCGGGGAGACCCCATTGGATTTCAAGTCCAACGCCTTAACCGCTCGGCCATCACAGCTTGACAGAAGAGTTTAATATGTTATTTTTTCAATATGTGACAAGTGAAATCATCAATCATTAGTTGTAATTTGGAACGGACCAAACACCCCCCGGCTCAGTTTGCATCAGAACACCTCAAACAGGCAAAAAGTTCTAGCGGACATCCAAACCCTATTAAAGTCTATGGGACACGAACATGAAAAATCATGAAAAATTATTTTAAAGGCTTTTATGCATGTTATTGCCATAAAAAGTATATGTGGAACCAAGTACTGCCTAAGGGACACGTATCAATTAAAAAAAACGTTTTTCAAATAATTGTTTTTTCAGTAGCAGTGATTTTAATAATACATAAAGTGAAACAATAAAAATTAAATATTCCTTTAAATATCATGCTTGGGGTCCCCCATTAACAAGGGGGCCCCCAGATCACGCCCTCCCCCCATGTGAATGGGTATCGTCTACATTGTACCCCTACCCATGCACCAAAAGTGTCAAAAAGTAAAAACCACAAGAGACAATTTATGACAATTCCTTTATTAAAAAAAAGTGTCCCATGAAAAAAACTCTGCCTCCAAGGGAGGCCACCCGTTGACTGCTGTCTTTTGGCTTTGACAGCTCTTATATAGGCAAGGGCAGGGTCACCCGTTGACATAACCGGATGAACCCGCCCCTCTGACATCACATGATGTCAGAAGGGGGCGGGGTCACTCGGTTACATCACTGGGTGGCCCAGCCCTTGCCTATATAACAGCTGTTAAAGCCAAAAGACAGCAGTCGTCAGGGGGCCTCCCATGGAGGCGGAGCTTTTTTATTTGTTTCAATTTTTAGGGTCCGTCGGGTGGTGTGCTTGGAAATGGATGGACATCGTAGGACACTTTTTTTTTTTTTTTAAATAAAGGAATTGTCAAAAACTGTCTGTGACACTTTATTGGTGAATGGGTAAGGGTATAATGTACCCCATACCCATTCACATGGGGTTGCAGGATCAGATTATTAAAAGCCCCCTGCCTGCAGACCCCCACAACCACCAGGCCAGGGTTGAGGGGACAAGGCCCTTGTCCCCATCAATATGGTATGGTTCAGAAGGGGGGCACACGCTCGTACCCTCCCTTTCCTGGCCTGCCAGGCTGCATGCTCAGATAAGGGTCTGGTATCCCCCTGAAAGCAATATGAAGTTCCTTCACTCTTTTAACACAGAGAGAGAATGAAAGATGTCTTCCTAGATGACTACCCATATACGTGGCTTGTCATTGATGGATATTGGGGTGCAGTTTGAATCCTGTGATGAACTGGCATTTTTCAAATCTGAGGGTGCTGAGATGCTGCTGCCTATATGCCAGGAGATATTTTCATGGTCCTCCAGCTCAGAGGAAAGGGTTCATCCGGTGTTGCCTACAAGTGTTGAGCATGGGCAAGGATACTGTTGCCATCCAAAACTTTGCTCTCTGGATCTCCCAATGTGTTTCAACAATAAGGTCTGAGGTATTCCTTCACCTTTGTTCAGTGGAAA
Source organism: Lithobates sylvaticus (assembly GCA_028564925.1). NCBI lineage: Eukaryota > Metazoa > Chordata > Amphibia > Anura > Ranidae > Lithobates > Lithobates sylvaticus. The sequence continues at coordinate 57,848,318 of CM053029.1, forward strand.
GCCAGCCACAAAGTTAACAAGAAACTTTCACAACAAAGAAAGCAGAGGTTCCTGTAAAGATTCAGATGTGTTTCCATTCTTTATTACATCTGATTACAGCCTGTTGTTTGCTATCTTCAACCCTCAAGCCAGGGTGGGGCTACCTGACAAGTCATGATCAATGTTTACATATATTGGTTTAGTAAATTTGTCATGCATATCCTTCTTTAACAATAAAGTAACATATTCTACAGTTTCTATGTCAGGCTGAATACTATATAAAGTAAACGTAAAATAGAACACAAGTTAAAACAAAAATAAATTAAATGTCAAAAATATCACAAAGAAAAAATAATTACGCTGTGAGCAGGATTTGAACCTGCGCGGGGAGACCCCATTGGATTTCAAGTCCAACGCCTTAACCACTCGGCCATCACAGCTTGATGGAAGAGCCAAATATGTTATAATTTCAATGTGTGACAAATGTAATCATCAATCATCAGTTGTAAATAGGGATGAGCCAAACAATAATGACATTTCTAAAAGGAAAAAAATTGTCGGCTCCCGGAAAAATACATTAAAAATCTATGAAAAAAAAAAACAGTGTGGGGTTCCCCCAGTCCATTCCAGGCCCTTCGTGTCTGGTATGAATTTTAAGGGGAACTCCATGCTAAAAATCTTTTAAAAAATTGGCATAGGGTCCCCCCAAAATCCACACCAGACTTATCTGAGCATGCAGCCTGGAGGTCAGGATAGGGGGGGACGAGCGAGCACCCCCCTCCTGAACCATACCAGGCCACATTGCGTAGGACATGGGATTAAGGACCCATGTAGGTGGCTTTTCCCTGCAGGAGAATGTCATGAAATTCTGTTCCCAAGATGGGGTCAGTGTAAGATACAGAAAAAAAAAGGAAATCCTTTTAAAACAGACAGCCACTCCAAGAAGGAATGACTTTAATGGGATTGCCATTGCAACCAAGTAAACTGTTGGAAAGCAGCCTGGACTCATCTCTGTTATTGCCATTGGTGACCTATTCCAGAAGAGGCACCTGGCAAGGTCAGAAGGAGTGGGGCCATGAAGTAAGCTAGTATAAAAGTGGGTATGACACAGTAGAGACAATTCTTCATTACTCCCTTAGGGAGTGGGGCTCACACCAGTAATGCCGAGTACACAAGACCGGTTTTCCTGTCGCACCTGGCAAGGTAAGAAGGACCAGGGCCATGAGGTGAACTATGTGAGTGGGTTTGCCACAGTAGAGACATTTCTTCATTACTCCGTTAGGGAGTGGGGCTTACACCAGTAAGAGTTTAGGCTTTCTGGCTGTATCCATAGTTTGAATGTATGTGTAATGTTTGCTTGTCCCCATCTACATGCTTACGATAGCACCAAAAGCTGTTACAGGAGACAGGGTGACCAAAATCGAGGCTACGGAAAATCCCCCTAAAAGCAATTTGAAGTTCCTTCACTCTTTTACCAGAAAAGGGCAGGTGTAAAGGAGAGATGGCTTCCTAGGTGACTACCTGTACACTTGGGTGATGGATATTGGGCTGCAGTTTGAACCTTGGGGTGGACTGGTATATTTCAAATCTGGGTGTGCTAATATGCTGTTGCCTATATGCCCCAAATGTCAGGAGATATTTCCACGGTCCTCCAGCTTTGAGGAAAGAGTTCATCCAGCGATGTCTAAAAGTGTTGGGCATGTGCAAGGAGTACGGTTGTCATCCAAGACTTTGCTCTCTGGATCTCCCTGTTTCTCCAAAGTGTTTCAAACTAAGAGCTGAGATATCATTATTATATAGAATTTATATATATCGCCAACATTTTACACATCACCTTACAACAGACAGCACAGTTAGAATATTATTCAGTACAGGAGAAATCAGAGGGACCTGCTGGTTAGAGCCTACAATCTAGGAGGTATTGTTTCACCATTGTTTGGATGAGAGCCAGCCATGAAGTTGACAGGAAACTTTCACAACAAAATATGCAGAGGTTCCTGTAGAGATTCAAATGTTTCTTTCATTTTTCTCTTTCATTTTCTTTTACATCTGAACATAACCTATTGTTTGCCATTATCAACCTTCAAGCCAGGGTGGGGTTGCCTGGCAAGTCAAGCTCAGTGTTTAAATCTATTGGTTTGGTGAAGTTGTCATGCTTATCCTTCCGTAATAATAAAGTGACATATTTTACAATTTCAATGTCAGGCTAAATACTTTATTAACCACTTCCCACCCGGCCACTGTACATATACGGCCAGGTGGGAGCCGTCTACTTCTGAATGGACGTTCCGGAACGTCCTTCAGAAGTAGAGGGATCGCGCGCGCGTGCCCGCGCAGTGGCGCGATCCCGATGCGGCCGTGTCACCCGGACACGGCGCATCTCGGATCGACAGGAGGGCTCGGTGATTGGCCCTCCTGATCACATGACGGCCGTGTCGAATCACAGCCGTCATGTGATGTAAACAAACAGCCGGTTGCTAGGCAATCGGTTCTCCTCTCCTCACACGGAAGTCGTCGGTGAGTAGAGGAGAGCGGATCGCTGCAGCCGGCTGGTGATCAGTGAGTATCAGCTGTTTTTTTTACAGCTTTTTACTCACTGATCACCAGTGTAGTGTCCCCAAAGTAAAACACACATGTCCCCACAGTAAAACACACATGTCCCCAAAACACACATGTCCCCAAATAATAAAAACACATGTCCCTCACATATGTCCCAGTAAAATAACATGTGCCAATGATTATCTGCACACATATGTCCGTGATCACCTGCACACACCTGTACATGATCATTTGCGTACATATGTCCGTGATCACACGAACCAATTATTATACACTTAACGGAATTTTTTTTACAAAAAACATGTAGCAGAATACATTTTGGCTTAAATTTATGACAAAATTTGATTTTATTGGATTTCTTTTAAAAAAGAAAAGGAGAAAATATTGTTTTTTTTCAAAATTCGCTTATATCGCAAAAAATTAAAAACGGAGTAGCGAATAAATACCACCAAACTAAAGCTCTATTTGTGCGAACAAAATTATAAAAAATTCATTTGGTTACAGCATTGCATGACCGCGCAATTGTCACTGAAAGTGCGAGAGCACTGAAAGCTGAAAATTGGTCTGGGCAGGAAGGGTGTTTAAGTGCCCAGTAAGCAAGTGGTTAAAGTGTTACTAAACCCACAACAGTAAAATCAGTCTGTATATGCAGCATAGCATAATATACTCACTGTGGAACTTAAGGGGTTAAGGGGTTAATCCTCTGCATTGTGTAAAAAGGCTGTTTTATCCTGTATGCACAGATCCTTCCCTCCTCCCCAGATAGAGAGAAAGCCAGCTAACACAGGCAGTGCAGCCAACCTGCACATGCTCAGTTGTGTCTTTTATGCTGGAGAGAATATTTGCTTGTTCTCAGAGCTAGCCAGGTCACATGCTATTGGCATCACACATATGGGTGTGTATACAGGCTGAAGTGGAAATCTCCTCCTATCTGAACTCTCAGCACTGGAGAAACTGTGCAGTTTAGCACTGACCGTGGTATACAGATCAGTCAAAAGGGTATATAGTGGCAATATTTTAATGTAAAAAGAAGATTTATAAGCTGTGGGCACGGGGGGGGGGGGGGGCAGATTAACTATTTTCATATTACTGGGCTTAGTAACAATTTAAGTAAACGTACAGTATGACACAATTTAAAATAAAGACAAATTAATAAAATTGGAGCAATCAGTGAGTGAGTGTGAACCAGATTTTTATGTATACATTATTAAAGTTTTTGTTTTTTTTAATTTGAAACATTTTTATTGAAAATGTTTTGCAATAACAAAGTAGAGACAGGCTCGTAAATACACGCAGGTACTTACCAGGCCAAACAGTGCAAGTAACAGAACATAGCATTATGTAATGCGTTAGAAAAGTTCCAGTTATTAAACACAGATGTGGGAGGGCGAGCTAAGGTGCAAAATAGTACATGGTTCCGTCTAATATCAACTAGCTTCAATATAAGTCCAAAAGTTCCCAGGTTCTTGAGTGCCCCGTTAGGGATCTTGCTGACACCCACGAGAGGGAACCCCTAGAGATGCCTAACAGGGTTTTTTTTTTTTTTAGAGAAGTCTATGTACATGTTTGTTTTTTGGGATGTTGAGGTGGAGAGAGAAATTGCTAGGGGTCTATCGCTTGAATTATTTTTCCCATTATAGGAGTTAGTAGGGCCTCATGTCTAAGATTTGCCTAAGGCCTCACAAAGCCTAGCGCCACCTCTGCTCCCCTTCTATTTATATGACACTATGTCCTTCCTCGAGTGTCCATGTCACTACCCTAATGAGGTGGGCACTTCCTGTTTACTGTTCAGCATCGGGGTTCTCACAGGGTCCAGAAGGGGATTGACAACAGCATGAGGGGACTGTTGAGAACTGGGTGGTGTGGGTACATCTACAAGGGGTTGAATTGTAGTCCTGGAAATGGTAAGGGATTAAGCTGGCAGGCTTAGGTAAGTATACCTTGCTAGAGAGGACTGTTAGAGATTGCAGACATTCTAGATGTTATACTGTAGGTGGAGATGAATGTCAGAAGACTGTAAGAAACTGAGGACACCTTAATGTAAAGCTGGCAGAGATTGTTACTACTACTCCTTACAACCCAATGCTCCCACTCCTGATACAGATTGCTGGGGTCCAAAGGCTACTCAATAATTAGCAAACAGCTACATATTGGGCACCAGTGCTCTAAGCATTGACAAGGAACTTTCTTTGTGCTAGATGCAAAGTCTCCCTTTGCATTTAAATGCAGCACATTATTTTTCCGTCAACAACCCTCAAGCTGGGGTGGGGCTGCCTGACGTGTCCAGGTCTTGGGCTCTTGTAAATGTTCTCAGAGTGTATTCTTGTAACAAAGAGTTTATATAAATGTGCTATATAAGTTAAAGTTTTATAGTATTATAGTTTATATAAATAAATAAAATAAATATATAAATAAAGTATTATAGTATATATAAATATCTCAAAGCTGTACACTGTATAGTTATAGAACTCTGCATAAAAGGTGATCGCTGTGAGCAGGATTTGAACCTGCGCGGGGAGACCCCATTGGATTTCAAGTCCAACGCCTTAACCGCTCGGCCATCACAGCTTGATAGATTCAGGTGTCTACAACTGAGTAGTGGTTCTCAACTTCTGTCCTCAAGAGCCACTAACAGGCCAGGTTTGCAAGATAACTGAAATACATCACAGGTGATATAATTTGCTGCTCAGTGATTGCAGTATTCTAGTCTGCATCTCACTAAGGCCCCTTGCACATAGGGTTGCCACCTCATCCCTTTAAACCTGAATACATATTGATTACACAGGTTCTGAGGCTAATTTAATGCAGATAGGGCACCAAGTGAGTTTAATTAATTACCACCTTAATCAGCCACAGAACCTGTGTAATTAATATGTGTTCAGGTTTAAAGGGATGAGGTGGCAACCCTACTTGCACACCTAAGCGTTTTTCAGGCGCTACAGTGCTAAAAATAGCGCCTGTAATAAGCGGGTCCTTTAAGTCCAGTGTGAAAGACGGAGGGCTTTCACACTGGAGCGGTGCGCTAGCAGGACTGTAAAAAAAGCTCTGCTAGCAGAATCTTTGGAGCAGTGTATTCAACGCTCCTATACCGCTCCTACCCATTGAAATCAATGGGACACCGCTGGGATACGCGGTAATACCGCCGGCAAAGCGCCGCTGCAGCGGCGATTTGCGGGGGGTTTTAACCCTTTTTCAGCCGCTAGTAGAGTTGCCACCTCATCCCTTTAAACCCGAACACCTTTGAATTACACAGGTTCAGAGGCTAATTAAATGCAGATAAGGCACGAAGTGAGTTTAATTACCACCTTAATCAGCCACAGAACCTGTGTAATTAATATGTGTTCGGGTTTAAAGGGATGAGGTGGCAACCCTAGCCGCTAGCGGGGGTTAAAACCACCCGCTAGTGGCCGAATACCGTGGCTAAAACTACGGTAAAGCAGCGCTAAATATAGCGCTGCTTTACCGCCGCCCCAGTGTGAAACCAGCCTAATGCCCCGTACACACGTTCCGATTATCGTATGGCAGATTGTTTGCATTTTGTTGCATACAACTAAGATCGAATACAACAGTGCAAAATGTGTGTAAGATTTTTGTCGTACGATTCTGGAAAAATCTTCCGCTGTGCGTCGCTAGGTATTTTCAATGATGTCAAATACGTGTGACCCCTGTGTCCTTCTGGTTTATTTTCGCGTTTCCGAGCACGCGTGGTGTTTGTCGAACTACTTTTATCGGAGGCATACTGTACTGATTACACGATTGTCGTACGATGGGCTGTCGTCCGACTGAAGTTTTCCTGTTTGTCCCTTCGGATTTGGTTGGACGGACTGACGTGATCGGCTGTCAAAAGCTGCGTACTAATGATCAGATTATCGAACGATCTGTCCGAAAGCGACTTTTATCGTCCAATAATCGGAGCGTGTGTGTATGGGGCATAAGGCAATGATGAAAATCTGGCCTGTTAGTGGGTCCTGAGGACAGAGTTGAGAACCACTGATTTAGAGCACCTGCTGCTATTTTTCTACACCCCAGTTCCTGTTTTCTTGGTGCATGTAGATTACAGTACAACTCAAAAAATAAGTTGCATAAGTATGAAGCGCACTACTCCCTTGGGAGCTGCTGGTTAGTTCATTACAGTACTGCTGGTTTAACGCCAGCTTTTTCCACCCCGCTGTAGTGAACGCAGACAAAGTTCAACAGTTGAAACAATAACTTTTATTTCGAGTGCTGCAGTCCATGTTATGTGAATACTGCAGGAAAAGTATAAGTTGCCTCTTAATGGTGCTGCACGAGTAGATAGACCCTTTCCCTTAACGAACTGGCCCATGCCCCTCTGAAAAGCATGTGGTACTACTGAAATGCTGGAAGTCCCAGGCCTCACCTGCCTTCTCACCTCCTGCCATTTCGTCCCAGGCCAGCTCAGGTAAGTCCAGGAGACCCCGGTCTACTCAGGTTGGTTTTCAGCTACTTCTTGCTTCTTGAATGGTGAAACCTTCCAGCTCTGGAGTCTCTGAACCCCCAGGCTTTCCGGCGGCGTTCCATGGCTTTCCAGCTCTGGGGTCTTTGAACCCCCAGGCTTTCCGGCGGAGTTCCGTGGCTTTCCAGCTCTGGGGTCTCTGAACCCCCAGGCTTTCCGGCGGAGTTCCGTGGCTTTCCAGCTCTGGGGTCTCTGAACCCCCAGGCTTTCCGGTGGAGTTCCGTGGCTTTCCAGCTCTGGGGTCTCTGAACCCCCAGGATTTCCGGCGGAGTTCCGTGGCTTTCCAGCTCTGGGGTCTCTGAACCCCCAGGCTTTCTGGCGGAGTTCCGTGGCTTTACAGCTCTGGGGTCTCTGAACCCCCAGGCCTTCCAGCCCTGTTCCTTAAGGTTACATCTTGCAGCCTTTGTGGATTAAAGCTCGTCCAGGGAACATGTGAACCCAGTGTATATGTATGAACCCGCCCCTGTCCAAACAAATGAATGATTGGACAAGGGCCATATACACTGCCTGTCCTTCAGGTCTTGACCCGCCTCCTTTCCAGAACTTGCTCTGGAGAAGCAAAGGAGGGTTTTCCAGGGTGATGAACAGGTGGTCACACCCCCCTCTAACCTAAAACTCCACCCTAACCCATACCAAACCTCCAGGCCTGTACAGAAAGAACAGTAAGTGATTTAACCTGTCTTTACCTACTAGCACCCACCTAAAAGTGGTGGGTGCTACAAGTACAAAATGCAAGTCATTAATATTCAACAGACTGTATAAAACAACAGGAGGTGAAGTAACCTTCAGATAAGGGTAACGTTAGGGCTGATAGGGTGTATAGCAGTAGAGGCTACAGAAGGTCAATATAGAATAACAGGAAGCTTTAACATTTAAAGTAACAGTATGTAAACCTGTCTGGAGAGATGTTCTCTAGAAATTGTTGAGTAGTAGAGGTGTAATGCGGTCTTTTCCCCTATGCAGTATTCAAATTATGCATCAGTGGGTGAATACAATACTCCTGTCTCACTAATCTTGAAAAGGAAATAAATATAAGGAGAAAAGGAAGATCTGTGACCTTTCACTCTCAAGGGACTAGAGAGGACCGCGACCAGTGCTGCCAGGCCTTTACATGTTGTCATAGGTGGGAGGGGTATAGTTTCGCTACTAAGGTAGTTTAAGGGAGTCATCTAGGTCTGGGGGGAAGAAATGGGTGATCCAAGGCCTCCAGAGTTTTTCGTAGAAGTTCCTATGTTTTCATACATAGTTGGGTCACTTAGTTTTGTTTACACGGTGGAGATATTACTTTTGGGTCGCAATTCTTCCATGAAGACCACTTCTGGCCATACTTCTCTGTACAGTAGATGGGTCTACCTGAGTCTCACTGTTTTCCACCATTTTTGTGCTAATGGCACTGCTGGACATCTTCGGATGTCGAAGGGAAAGAAGCATGATGTGTCTTTCATCTGTTGCATTAAGTTTCCTTGGCCGACCACTGCGTCTACTGCCTCAACTGCATTGTTGACAATATCTCTGAATACTGAAAGAAAAGCTGTTTCTCTGGGACAGCAGCACTGGAACAATATCAGTAGGGAAACTGGTGACGAAGAACATTTTTAAGAGCTACAGTATAAAGGTAATACAATCTAGTAATCATGGAATTCAACATCATAGTGCATCATGCAGGGAAATGTTAATTTACAACCTTCTTCTAAGTATCAAAACATTTCCCCTCTGAATTTATGGAAATGTGACAAATTTCTGCCAAGAAAATCTCACTAAAGTAATATTTTTGCCCTGTTCCATGACCGGAAGTCAAAAGATATGCCAATTTGCAGATTTTACCATATTTCACCACCATCTAATGTGCACCATCATCCACTGTGCACCACCATCAACTATGTACCACCAAGGTGCTGTGGCTTAGTTGGTTAAAGCGCCTGTCTAGTAAACAGGAGATCCTGAGTTCGAATCTCAGCAGTGCCTTGATTTTTTTTTATCAAAGTGTGCTTTTAGTCAGTCTTGTTTATACGCACAAAGCACACAGAAATAAGGCAATTGTAATTCCATACTTGCTTTAACAGAATATACTCTATATGCAGAGACGTGACTAACTGAAGAGTTCTCGTGACCCTGTGGCAAAACGCGTAGGGATAGGGCTTACTGAACGACATCATCATGTTCTAGAATACAATAAATGCTGGTATTTGAGCTTTGTGACTGCTGTTATATGCACAAGAGAGTTTTTTTAAGTGAGTGTGTGAATAAAGAAAAACTTAAGGATAAAGCACTATCTAATTTGTTTCCTTTATATATACAGCTCCGCCTGTGTAGAGCCTGTGAGTGCTTCCCATCCCAGCAAGCAAGCAAGTCCATAGCATGCTTAGAAGTTAGCACTGTGCAGCATTAGAGACCTCCTCAGACGACCAACCAGAGGAGCACTGTGCATTACAAGCCTCCCAACGAAAGCCCCGACTCACGACTATCCAGAGCAGAGCACTGTGAGTTTGTACATTACAGGCTTCCCCTCAGTCCACTGTCCAGAGCACTGTGCAGAATTACAGGCGTCCTCAGACTGCTGTCCAGAGCACTGTGTGTATTGCAAGCCTCCTCAGACTGTCCAGAGCACTGTGCAGCATTACAGGCCTCCTCAGACTGCTGTCCAGAGCCCTCTGTGTATTACAAGCCACTGTGTGTAATACATTACAGGCATCCTTCTTAGACTGTCCATGTCCAGAGCACTGTGTGCATTACAGGTCTCCTCAGACCACTGTCTAGAGCACTGTGTGTATTATAAGGCTTTTCAGACCACCCAGAGCACTGTGTGCAATGCATTACAGGCATCCTCCTCATACTGTCCATCTCCAGAGCACTGTGTGCACTACAGGTCTCCTCAGACCACTGCCCAGAGCACTGTGTGCATTACAGGCCTCCTTAGATCACTGTCCAGAGCACTGTGCCGCATTACAGGCCTCCTCAGACCACTGTCTAGAGCACTGTGTGCATTATAGGCATCCTTTGGCCATTGGCATCCAGAGCACTGTGCATTACATGCCTCCCCTCAGACCACCATCCAGAGCACTGTGTGCATTACAGGCCTCTCAAACCACTGTCCCAGAGCACTGTGCATTACAGGCCCCCTCAGACTATCCAGAGCAGATAAATCTGTATCTGTGAGTTTGTTCAAACCTTAATAACATATTCGATTTTTTTACTCCAGTAGTATATAATGAGTTTGGATATTCTAGAGAAATGCTTAAATAATGCATTACAATTTAACCTAACCCGTTAGATTTTAGTTGTCTAAAATATAAGACATTTTAATCTTCTAAATTTTACTGCAGATTTAAGTCGACTAAATGTGACTAAAACAATTGCAGATGACTAAAATGGGACCAAAACTAAAATGACATTTTAGTCAAAAGACTAATGCCGCGTACACACGATCGGAAATTCGGCCAGCAAAAGACAGATAAGAGCTTTTAGTCGGAAAATGCGACCGTGTGTATGCTCCATCAGACTTTTGCTTGCTGGAATTGTTCTCAATTTTTACGCATGCTCGGAAACAATTCATTAAAGATAACCGTATTCCTTTCCTTAGTATCAATATGATAGTATTGAACCAGGGAAGATCAATGTTAATTATTCTATCCCAAGGGAGTATCCCCTATGGAGGAATAATAGGCTAGCGTCAAAACCGTGGCTATGTTCAGCAATAAGCTGAAATCAAATTGCCATAATCTCACACAAGATCAACTTACTTTTCACCTTGGATTTGAAATCCTGCAGGTACCATACAGGGCTATTGGCCACAGCAACATCGCCTCCACCCTGAGGGTCTTAAGTTTCCCTTTAATCCGGGGGTGGCTTAAAGGGGGCTTCCAGATTCCGATAAGCCCCCCCGCCCGCAGACCCCCAAAACCACCGGCTAGGGTTGTGGGGATGAGGCCCTTGTCCTCATCAACATGGGGACAAGGTGGTTTGGGGGGACCCCAAAGCACCCTCCCAATGTTAAGGGCATGTGGTCTGGTACGGTTCAGGAGGGGGGGCGCTCCCTCATCCCCCCTCTTTTCCTGCGGCCTGCCAGGTTGCATGCTCGGATTAAGGGTCTGGTATGGATTTTTGGGGGAACTCCACGCCATTTTTTTTCTTAAAATCCATACCAGACCTGAAGGGCCTGGTAATTGAATTTGGGGGAACCCCACGCATTTTTTTTTTTTTTATCAATAACTTTCAATGACTGTTCTCTGTATTGTATAGCTGACAATTCATTATAGCCGCGAGTGCTTTTAAATAGCTTTTTTTTCTGCAGAAATTACACTTTGTGCAGGGACAGTTCTAAGCACGGGAAACATGCGCCCCTTTACAGGCATACTATACACACACCCCAGGTACAAAATTCAAAGGAATATTACACTTTTATTGTTTCACTTTAAGCATTATTAAAATCACTGCTCCCGAAAAAAACGTCCGTTTTTAAAACTTTTTTTTGCATTGATACATGTCCCCTGGGGCAGGACCCGGGTCCCCAAACATTTTTTATAACAATAACTTTTTAAAAATCAATGACTTTCAATGACTGTTCTCTGTATTACAGGGAGCCGACAATTCATTATAGCCGTTTGGGTCCCCATTGACTTCAATGGGGTTCGGGGTCAAGTTCGGGTCAAGTTCGGTCCCGAACTCTAACTTTTTTGCAAAGTTCGGCCGAACCCCTCGAACCCGAACATCCAGGTGTCCGCTCAACTCTAGTCTTGACCAAAGTATTCATTGTCCCAACTATTTTTTTGGAAGGACGTAGAGAGGAGACACTGCAGGAACTGGCGGCAGAGGAGAACCATCATTTACACTAAGAGGATTGGAGATGAGGAGCGGTGTTTACAACATCTTGGGTTATTTATATGAATGCGATAATGAAGTACTCCAGCTGGTAATATCCACATTTGATGGTTTCCTGTGGTGAGTAAGGGCCTATGTTACAACTGACCCATCCAGGACAAGTTCTATCTTTTCCACCGATCTGGATAGAATCTATAACCACCATATTTCGGTACAAAGTCTGTTTGACTCACCGCCACCGGCCTGTGAGTCCATCAATTCTGGTAAGAGTACCTCATCCTCTTTTCTACTCTTTGAAATTATAAGCATTGCTTGGGTGTCTACTCAAAGTACAGAACATACCGACATACCGAAAACGTAGAACACACATCTACTGCTTCGCAGTTAACTGCATGAGCATTTGTTATACATTAATCAGGGGCGGACTGACAACTCATGGGGCCCCTGGGCAATAGGAGATTATGGGGCCCCCGGGCAATAGGAGAAGACTATGGGGCCCCCGGGCAATAAGAGATTATGGGGCCCCCAGGCAATAGGAGATTATGGGGCCCCCAGGCAATAGATTATGGGGCCACACAGTATACACACACACACACACATACAGTATACACACACAGACACACAATATACACACACAGTATACACACACAGAATACACATACACACACTAAAAAGGTACTCGAGAGGAGGGGCAGCTATAATCTTGGGATTTAAAAAAAAAACACAGATTTTTACATACTGTCCCTGGTTTTATTGAGGCTGGCAACCCTGATGGGGCCCCTTAGTGGCATGGGGCCCTCGGGCAGTGCCCGAATGGTCAGTCCGCCCCTGACATTAATGCAGACTTTCATTTACCCTCATTCTTAAGGGTGGTATATTTTACATTTTCCACAGTTTACTTTAGATTCTAAGCACTGTGGTATACTATATATTCAATATATACCCATCATTTTTGTGTTTAATTTGTATCATATGTACACTATTCAACAGTTCTGTTTGTTCATTGATAGAGATACATGTGTGGGATTGCTACATAGTATTCACATATATGTACTTTTTATTTTTTTATTATTATCACTTCCCTTTTAAGTTCCTTTTTCACAATTTTAGTTTGTGTATTTTTAAGTTTGGTATTGGTTGCATGCGATTGCATGCAACACCCATTTGTTTTATATATATATATATATATATATATATATATATATATATATATATATATATATATATATATATATATATATATATATATTCTTTTGCAGACAGTTGCTTTAAGTGTTTATACCACTCCAGCACAGATTCTAGTGGTTGTAGTTACATCTAGTGGTTGCATGCAACTGCATGCGGCACCCAGCCGCTTATATATACCTTTCAGAGCATTCGTTTTCTTAAGTGTTTACACCACTCTAGCACCGATTTTTTAGTTTATGGTACTATTATCACAGACTACATTTACACTTGTTGTGATATATATAATTGGAGTTAATCACATTTTTGTGTTTGAATATAATATATACCAATTTTTTGAGTTTTGGCGACTACATGCGTTCTGAGATCACGTCTATGGTCGCATATGTGCAGGTTTAAATACCTTTGATTTATTATTTTTGTTTCTTCATTACTATATTGCAATTTTATACACTCTAAAGTGAGTGTTATAGAGAGTGTTATAGAGTGTTATACTATAGTTATACTATAGTATTTATAGCACAATCCGCCTCCAGATTTCCATTCTGGTTAGGTTTCTTTGTGTAATATATACATCACTAGCGCTACACTTTTGTTTTAGATTTCACTTTACAATTAGTCTGATTGTTGTGTTAGCTGCTCACAATTGAGGTTGGCGCAGTATTTCCCCTTTATTTTCAGTGTCCCAACAGTTACTGCTGACCTTCCATGTATCGCTCCTCTGACATTTTATACTGCACCCCCACATTAGGCAGTCTAGAAAGGAGGTGGCAGGGAAGTTGTTCAAGCTTATTTCTATTTTACTGGCGGTGAGTAATTCCCTGCCTTACCACTAGATGTCACCCTTCCCCAGGTTATAAAAAGAGAGCGCAAGGTAATAAGTAAGCGTGGGTTCTAGCAAGTATGACAATAGAACAGGTGTAGCGAGTGTGTCCCTTGTGGAACATCAAGAAGCTATGAAAGCAGTGATGTAGGACTCCAGGTAGGTGGCTTCCCCTGGCAGGGGAATGCCATGAAATCCTTTTCCCTAAATAGGGTCAGCATAAGGCACAGGAAAATAAATAAATCCTTTCTAAGGCTTGATTCACACTAATGCGTTTTTTGATGCATTTTGCAGAAATGCAGGGAAAATTTTTTAACATGGGTTCCTATGGAACATGTTCACATCAATGCATTTTTGTGCCTCCTGCGTTTTTGGAAAGGGTCAGGGACTTTTTTTCATGAAAAATGCAGCGTTTTGCATGAAAGGCTCGATTCACATCCATGCGTTTTTGCAGTGCTTTTTGCGGTGCTTGCCGCGTTTTTACCGCGATTTTGCCACGTTTTGCGTTTTTATTTTTTAATTTTTTTTTTTACACTGTGGTTGCTTAGCAACCAGCTATATACATGTATACATGTAAAAAAAAGAAAAAAAAACGCGGGACTTGCGTTTTGGATGTGGGTCCATACATGCAAAACGCTGCATTTTGCATGAAAAAAAAGTCCCCGACCTTTCCAAAAACGCAGAGGCACAAAAATGCATTGATGTGAACATGTTCCATAGGAACCCATGTAAAAAAAATTTCCCTGCATTTCTGCAAAATGCATCAAAAAACGCATTAGTGTGAATCAAGCCTAATAGAAGTCAATGGACCCGCATCCAAAACGCAAGTACCGCGTTTTTCCCGCAATTTTGTTGCTTTTTGCGTTTTTTTTTTTTAATTTTTTTTTTTTACACTGTATAAAGCTGGTTGCTAAGCAACCACAGTGTAAAAAAAATGAAAAATCGCAGCAAATCGTGGTAAAAACATGTGTCCAAAAACGTGGCAAGCACTGCAAAAAGCACTGCAAAAACGCTCAAAAGCAACATGCATAGATGTGAATGGAGCCTTAGGCCTGATTCACACCTATGCAGGTTGCAATTTGCATATTCCAGGTGCAGTTTGCGTTTTTCAATGCACGCTTTTCATCCATTGAAGTCTATGGACCCAAGAAACAGAAGAAAGTCCTTGGCCCTTTCCATAAAATGCACAGATGTGAGCTACATCCATAGAAAACCATGTTACATGGACTGAAGTGTGTTTCTGCAAAACTGAAAATGCGCTAAGAAAATGCATAGGTGTGAACCAGGCCCTAAGTGGACAGCCACTCCCAAAAAGAATGACTATAATGTGATTGCCATTGCAACCAAGTAAACTGTTGAAAAGCAGCCAGGACCCATCTCTATAAGGCTCGATTCACATCTATGCATTTTTCTTTTGAGCGTTTTTGCAGTGCTTTTTGCGGTGTTTGCCGCGTTTTTGGACGCGCGTTTTTACCGCGATTTTGCCGCGATTTGCTTTTTGCGTTTTTGTATTTTTTTACATTTTTTTTTTTTTACACTGTGGTTGCTTAGCAACCAGCTATATACAGTGTAAAAAAAATATATATATATTTAAAAAAAAACGCAAAACGCAAATCGGGGCAAAATCGCAGTAAAAACGCGGCACTTGCGTTTTGGATGCGGGTCCATTGACTTCTATTACATGCAAAACGCTGCATTTTGCATGAAAAAAAGTCCCCAACCCTTTCCAAAAACGCAGAGGCACAAAAATGCATTGATGTGAACATGTTCCATAGGAACCCATGTTAAAAAACTTCCCTGCATTTCTGCAAAATGCATCAAAAAATGCGCTAGTGTGAATGGAGCCTTAGGCCGGTTTCACACTGGGGCGGTGCTGGCGCCGGCTGTAAAACGCTGCTGTTTTTAGTGGCGCTTTACCGTCGTTTAGCAGGTTTTCACACTGGAGACAAAGCAGCGGCTGTTTCAGGGCTCTTTGCAGGCGCTATTTTTAGCGCTGTAGCACCTGCAAAGCGCCTCAGTGTGAAAGGGGCCTTATTGCCATCAGTGACCTATTGCAGAAGAAGCACCTGGCAAGGTGAGAAGGAGAGGGGCCATGGGGTGATCTGTGTAAGTGGGTATGCCACCAGTGAGAATTTAGGCCGGAGGCCTGTTGGCTGTACCCATAGTTTTGTATGTGCAACGCTTGCTTGTCCCCATCTACGTGTTTCCAATAGCACCAAAAGCTATTACAGGAGAGAGGGGGACCAATATCAAGACTACATAATATCCCCCTGAAAGCAATTTAACCACTTCAGCCCTGGAAGAATTTACCCCCTTCCTGACCAGAGCACTTTTTGCGTTGTTTTAACTGACAATTGCGCAGTCGTGCGGCGTGGCTCCCAAACAAAATTGACGTCCTTTTTTCCCCACAAATCGAGCTTCCTTTTGGTGGTATTTGATCACCTCTGCGGTTTTTATTTTTTGCGCTATAAACAAAAAAAGAGCGACAATTTAGAGAAGAGTGCATTATTTTTTTACTTTTTTCGCTATAATAAATATCCCACAAAAATATATAAAACAAACAATTTTTTCCTCAGTTTAGGCCGATACGTATTCTTCTACATATTTTTGGTAAAAAAAAATCACAATAAGCGATTACTGATTGGTTTGCGCAAAAGTTATAGCGTTTACAAAATAGGGGATAGTTTTATGGCATTTTTATTAATATTTTTTGTTTTACTAGTAATGGCGGCGATCAGCGATTTTTTTTATTGTGACTGCGACATTATGGCGGACACATCGGACATTTTTTACACATTTTTGAGACCATTGGCACTTATACAGCAATCAGTGCTATACAAATGCACTGATTCCTGTGTACATGACACTGGCAGTGAATGGGGTTAACCACTAGGTGGCAGTGTAGGGGTTAAGTGTGTCCTAGGGGCATGTTTCTAACTGTGGGGGGGCGTGGCTGTGTGTGACAAGTCACTGATCTCTGCTCCGATCACAGGGAGCAGAGATCAGTGACACTGTCACTAGGCAGAAAGGTGAGATGCTTGTTTACATTAGCATCTCCCTGTTCTTCCTCTCCTGGAGACGATCGCGGGTATCCCCGCTGCGTTCCAGTCCGCGGGACCCGCGACCCGACTCACGGAGCTTGCCGCGGGTGCCCACCGGCCGCCTCTTAAAGGGCAACGTATAGGTCAGTGATGGCGAACCTTGGCACCCCAGATGTTTTGGAACTACATTTCCTATGATGCTCAACAATGTTGAAAATATCTGCGTGAGGCAGCCGGGAAGCGGTTAACGTTCCTTCGCTCTTTTAACAGAGAGGCCAAGTGCGAAGGAAAGATGGCTTAGGTGACTACCTTAGGGTTGCCACCTCATCCCTTTAAACCCGAACACATATAAATTACACAGGTCCTGTGGCTGATAAGGTGGTAATTAAACTCACTTGGTGCCTTATCTGCATAAATTAGCCTCAGAACCTGTGTGATTCATATGTAATCGGGTTTAAAGAGATGAGGTGGTAACCAGGGGCGGACTGACCATTCGGCCACTCGGGCATTGCCCGAGGGCCCCGGACCACTAGGGGGCCCCATCAGTGTTGCCAGCCTCAGTAAAACCAGGGACAGTATGTAAAAATCTGTGTTTTTTTTTTACATCTGTCTCTGAAATGTCCCTTACCGACATCCTTTTGGTCTAAAAATCTTGAGATAATAGCTGCCCCAGGGGAGGGCTGGCAGCCTTAGGCCTGGGGGGGAAGTCCAGTCAAGTGGCCCATTGAACCACCGAATCAGCTCACCATCCTTGCCCAGTTGTTTTTTCAATGCAGCCTCACCAGTGCCCCTTAATGCAGCCTGATCAGTGCCCATCAATGTTGCCTCATCAGTGCCCATCAATGCAGCCTCACCAGTGTCCATAAATGCAGTCTCACCAGTGCCCATCCAATGCAGCCTGATAACTGGGGCAGGGTAAATGGGGTGTATGGGGGGGATGGGATGTGGGGGTCAGCTGGGGGTGTCAGGGTCTCCTACCTGGCAGCTCAGGTTGCACACCACGGCTAGCGCAAGCAACCACCCAGACCCACAGCCCGAGCCAGTCACGGGCACCCTGCCTACAAGACTCTGGTCTCTGGGGGTTAAAGTTTCCTCTGCGCTGCTTGGGAGCTTGAATGTGGACTACAACTCCCGGGATGCAACAGTAGCCGACCGCCGCAGCTGTAAAAATAGCAGCGGGCGCCGGCCGTTTTCAACGTAAGTTAGGGCGGCCTGGGGGCAATTGCCACTCTGCCCCCCAGCCCAGCCCTCCCCTGAGCTGCCCCACCTCTCCAGTACCTTCTCAGCCAATAGAAACATGTCTGTGTATACTGTGTGATTGTATACTGTGTGTGTGTATACTGTGTGGCCCCATAAACTCTGATTGCCTGGGGGCCCCATAATCTCCTATTGCCCGGGGGCCCCATGAGTTGTCAGTCCGCCCCTGGTGGTAACCCTAGACTACCTGTACACGTGGCTTGTTGATGATGGATTTTGGGGTGCAGTTTGAACCCTGTGGTTGACTGGCATTTTTTTTTTTTAATCTGGGAGTTCTGAGATGCTGTTGCCTATATGTCCCAAATGTCAACAATTTTTTCTATGGTCCAGCAGAAAGAATTCATTGGGTAGTGCCTACATTTTTTGGGCATGGGCAAGGAGTACGGTTGTCCTCCAAGACTATGTTCTCTGGATCTCCCTGTTTCTCCAAAGTGTTTCAAACTAAGGACAGAGGTATTCCTTCACCATTATTCGGAGGAGAGCCAGCCACAAAGTTCACATGAAACTTTCACAACAAAGTACGCAGAGGTTCCTCTATATATTCAAATGCGTTTCCATTCTCATTTACATCTGATTGCAACCTGTTGTTTTGCCATCTTCAACCCTCAAGCCAGGGTGGAGCTACCTGGAGTGTTAATATCCGTGTTTAAATCTATTGTTTGACAAAGTTCTCAAGCATATCCTTTTGTAAAAATAAAGTGACATATTGTACAGTTTATATGTAAGGTTGAATACTATAACAAGTCATTGTAAAATAGAACACAGATAAAAAAAAAGTTTAAATAAAATGTCAAAGTAAAAAGTAATGCGCTGTGAGCAGGATTTGAACCTGCGCGGGGAGACCCCATTGGATTTCAAGTCCAACGCCTTAACCACTCGGCCATCACAGCTTGATGTGTAACTAATTAAGAAGAGTTGTATTCATGCAGTTCACAACATCAGCTGAATTGCTGTGGTTGAGCTATTAAATGTACAAAATATAACTGGATGCTAATATTTATAGGTAACGTTTTCATATCAGGTCTCTAGCTATGATGAGTCTTTCTCATAGTGAGTCCTGGATGGTGCCTCAAGTTGCAAACCCAAGATATAGCTATGAAGGCATATCAAGGCCTTTCTTATAGTGAGCCCTGGACAGTGTCTCAAGTTGCAAACCCTGTTAGATGGTGGCAAGATATATATGGCTATGGTGGCATATCAAGGCCTTTCTCATAGTGGGCCATAGACAGTGCCTCAAGTTGCAAACCTTGTTAGATGGTGGCAAGGTATAGCTATGATGGCGTATCAAGGCCTTTCTCATAGTGAGCCCTGGATGGTGCCTCAAGTTGCAAACCCTGTTAGATGGTGGCAAGATATAGCTATGATGGCGTATCTAGGGTACCCACGTGTCCGGGGTTGCCCGGGATTGTCCCTGACTTGAGATTTTTGTCCCGTGTCCCGGGCACCTTCATTCCGGGACAATTCAGTGTCCCGGAATGAAAAAAACCCACAGTGACCACTGACCAGACCAGTCCGCTCCGCCAACTTACTTCGCCCTTCCGCCGCCTGCCCGCCACCCTTATAAAGTTTAACACATCATAGGCTGGCTGGCTGCCAGGCTGGTTGCTAGGCTAGGGGCCACCCCACGTCTAGAAATGGAGGGGGACAGCAGAACGGAGGGGGACACGGTGGAAGAACGTGCCCCCCGTTCTACTGTCCCCCTCTGTTCTGATGTCCCCCTCCGTTCTTCCTCCGTGTCCCCTCTGTTCTGCTGCTGTCCCCCTCCGTTCTTCCTCCGTGTCCCCTCCGTTCTGCTGCTGTCCTCCTCCGTTCTTCCTCCGTGTCCCCTCCCTTCTGCTGCTGTCCTCCTCCGTTCTTCCTCTGTGTCCCCTCCGTTCTGCTGCTGTCCTCCTCCGTTCTTCCTCTGTGTCCCCCTCCGTTCTGCTGTCCATACCACCTGTCTAAACTGGTTACCACACCACCTGTCTAAACTGGTTACCACTGTTTGTTTGTTTTTGTCAAAAATTGGCAAAAAAAAAGTATCAAAAAACATATTTTTTGGGCGGGTGCGGGGGTTTGTCCCTGAATGGCACTTTGGAAATGTGGTCACCCTAGGCGTATCAAGGCCTTTCTCATAGTGAGCCCTGGATGGTGCCTCGAGTTGCAAACCCAAGATATAGCTATGACGTAGAGTTGCCACCTCATCCCTTTAAACCCGAACACATATTAATTACACAGGTTCTGTGGCTGATTAAGGTGGTAATTAAACTCACTTGTTGCCTTATCTGCATTTAATTAGCCTCAGAACCTGTGTAATTCATATGTGTTCGGGTTTAAAGGGATGAGGTGGCAACTCTACTATGACGGCATATGAAGGTCTTTCTCATCGTGGGCCCTGGATCGTGCCTCAAGTTGCAAACCCTGTTAGATGGTGGTAAGATATAGTATAACCAGCAAATAGGCATATCTTTTGGCTTCCGGTCATGGAATAAGCCAGGAAGATTCATTTTTGAAGAAGATTATTGGTAGCTCGCTGGCAGAAATTTGTCATGTTTCCAATAATTCCATTTTCTGTTCATAAAAAAAAAAAAAAACCCACTGGTGATGAAATATCACCAAAAGAAATGTGAGAAAAAAAATGATATAAATTTTGTTTGGGCACAGTGTTGCATGACGGCTCAGGGCTAAATTGCTCAAAATGGCCTGGTCGTGAAGGGGGTAAAACCTTCTGGAGCTGAGCGGAAGTAAACCCTTTGATTTAATAGTTTAAAAAAAAATGGCATGCCGGAAATGCTAACTGTGACATTGACTATGCTTTAAATCAAACTGTCAAACCATCCAATGGCTGGTGTCACAACTGATCACATGTGCAACATCATGGCAGTGGAAGATTGAACAGAGGCCAAGATGGCAGCTTCCTTGGCTGAAACCGATAGGAGGGTTTACTTTTCTAGTATTGTCCCAGTGCTATTGTCAAAGAGAAACAGCTTTTCTTTCAGTATTCAGAGATATTGTCCACAATGCAGCTGCAAGAGGCACTCAACACCAAGGTGCTGTGGCTTAGTTGGTTAAAGCGCCTGTCTAGTAAACAGGAGATCCTGAGTTCGAATCTCAGCAGTGCCTTTATTTTCTCTTAGCTTTGTTTAACTTTTTATCCAGTCTTGTTTAGAAACACACAGAAATAGGGCTATTGTAATTCTAGACTTGCTTTAACTATATTACCAAAAGTATTGGGACACCTGCCTTTACACACACATGAACTTTAATGGCAACCCAGTCTTAGTCCGTAGGGTTCAATATTGAGTTGGCCCACCCTTTACAGCTATAACAGCTTCAACTCTGAAGGGGAAGGCTGTCTACACAGTTTAGGAGTGTGTCTATAGCAGGGGTAAGCAACCTGGGGCCCTCCAGCTGTTGTGAAACTACATTTCCCATGAGGCATTGCAAGGCTGGAAGTTACCAGAGGCATGATGGGACTTGTAGTTCTGTAACAGCCGGAGGGGCCCAGGTTGCCTACCCCTGGTCTATAGGAATGTTTGACCATTCTTCCAAGAAGGCCTGGCTCGCAGTCTCCACTCTAATTCATCCCAAAGGTGTTCTATCAGGTTGAGGTGCAGGCCAGTCAAGTTCCTCCACCCCAAACTCGCTCATCCATGTCTTTATGGACCTTGCTTTGTGCACTGGAGCGCAGTCATGTTGGAACAGGAAGGGGCCATCCCCAAACTGTTCCCACAAAGTTGGGAGCATCAAATTGTCCAAAATGTC
Organism: Lithobates sylvaticus; assembly: GCA_028564925.1. Taxonomy (NCBI): domain Eukaryota; kingdom Metazoa; phylum Chordata; class Amphibia; order Anura; family Ranidae; genus Lithobates; species Lithobates sylvaticus. Next base: position 57,870,198 of record CM053029.1, read on the forward strand.
TTGGTATACTGACGCCGTAAGAGTTCCCTTCACTGGAACTAAGGGGCCAAGCCCAACCCCTGATAACAGAAAACCCACACTAGAATCCCCCCTCCACCAAATGATTTGGACCAGTGCACAAAGCAAGGTAGTGCTGCACGATTAATCGCGAAGAATCGTTACCGCGATTCTCCGCCCGCCGCGATCGCAACTCGGTATTTGTGCGATTCTTACCATTCTGACCATCAAGCTGTTGTGAGCTGAAAAGCGCGTGCCGCGCCGCCGATTATTGTTGTATCTGGCATGTTTCCCTGTTTCAGAGCAGAATGGGAAGCCAGCGTGCTGACGTCACCCAGCAGAAGAATGTGATTGGTCAGGTAAGTAATCTTCTTCACAGAAGTCCCGGTGTCCTACTGAAAATCGTCCCCCTTGTACTGCGCAGGCGCAGCGCTTGCGCAGTACGAGTAAGAAAGGAGCATCTGAAAATAGCCGAAGCTGAAGAGTAGGACGAGCCTCGGGAGCGTGCACCAGCGTCGGCCACAATGTCCTGCTCATTGTGCAGGTGCCGTCTTCAATTCTCTCACAGCTCTTCAGCTTCGGCTATTTTCGGAGGCTCCCTTTTTCTTCGTACTGCACAAGCACTGCGCCTGCGCAGTACAAGGGGGACATTGTCCGTCGAGGGGACGTTTTTCGGCAGAACACCAGGGACAAGCACTGAAGAAACATGAGCAGCTTTACTTATTTTTTTTAATTATATACAGTGCTCCCTCTCCGTCTATATTATATACAGTGCTCCCTCTATATTATATACAGTGCTCCCTCTATATTATATACAGTGCTCCCTCTCCATCTATATTATATACAGTGCTCCCTCTCCGTCTATATTATATACAGTGCTCCCTCTATATTATATACAGTGCTCCCTCTATATTATATACAGTGCTCCCTCTCCATCTATATTATATACAGTGCTCCCTCTCCATCTATATTATATACAGTGCTCCATCTATATTATATACAGTGCTCCCTCTCCGTCTATATTATATACAGTGCTCCCTCTCCATCTATATTATATACAGTGCTCCCTCTATATTATATACAGTGCTCCCTCTATATTATACACAGTGCTCCCTCTCTATCTATATTATATACAGTGCTCCCTCTATATTATATACAGTGCTCCCTCTCCATCTATATTATATACAGTGCTCCCTCTATATTATATACAGTGCTCCCTCTCCGTCTATATTATATACAGTGCTCCCTCTCCGTCTATATTATATACAGTGCTCCCTCTATATTTTATATATTTGAGAATCGTGAGAAAATCATGATCTTTATTCTCTAAGTCAAAAAATCGTGATTCTCATTTTTCCCAGAATCGTGCAGCTCTAAAGCAAGGTCCATAAAGACATGAATGAGCGAGTTTGGGGTGGAGGAACTTGACTGGCCTGCACAGAGTCCTGACCTCAACCCCATGGAACACCTTTGGGTTGAATTAGAGCGGAGACTGTGAGCCAGGCCATCTCACCCAACATCAGTGCCTGACCTCACAAATGCTCTTCTGGAAGAATAGTCAAACATTCCCATAGACCAGGGGTCTTCAAACTATGGCCCTCCAGTTGTTCAGGAACTAAAATTCCCATCATGTCCGTGAATGTCAGAGTTTTACAATGCCTCATGGGATGTGTAGTTCCACAACAGCTGGAGGGTCTTAGTTTGAAGATGGCAGGGGCCATAGACACACTCCTAAACCTTGTGGACAGTCTTCTCAGAACAGCTGGAGGGTCGTAGTTTGAAGATGGCAGGGGCCATAGACACACTCCTAAACCTTGTGTGGACAGTCTTCTCTGAACAGCTGGAGGGTCGTAGTTTGAAGATGGCAGGGGCCATAGACACACTCCTAAACCTTGTGGACAGTTTTCTCAGAACAGCTGGAGGGTCGTAGTTTGAAGATGGCAGGGGCCATAGACACACTCCTAAACCTTGTGGACGGCCTTCTCAGAAGAGTTGAAGCTGTTATAGCTGCAAAGGGTGGGCCAACTCAATATTGAACCCTACGGACTAAGACTGGGATACCACATTTTATGACTTCATCCTAATTTAAAAGTTTAAACGCTGTGAGCAGGATTTGAACCTGCGCGGGGAGACCCCATTGGATTTCAAGTCCAACGCCTTAAAGAGGAGGGCCGGGCAAAAAAAAAAAATTAAAAGTCAGCAGCTACAAATACTGCAGCTGCTGACTTTTAATAATCGGACACTTACCTGTCCCGGGGTCCAGCGATGTGGGGGAACGAGACCCCCCCCTCGTTCCCCGCTCCGCTCACGACGCCGGCATTCTTAATGTGGGAACCCGGCTGGGCTTCACAGCCGGGCACCCACTGCGCATGCGCGAGCGGCGCCGTGCGCCGTGATTCGACGCTCACTCATCTGGGACACATGACATGTCCCAGATGACTGTGCGTTGCCTACAGGAAGTGACTTTTAGCCCGGGCAATGAAGGTGGCAGACTTCGAGGGACCCCCTAGCAACAGGCATTTAGAGGTGAGTAAAAAATTTTTTTTTTTCCAATTATTTTTTTTTAATTTTTTTTATGATTTTTAAGCCCCTTTTTGTTTTTTGGTTGCAACCCCACTTTAACCACTCGGCCATCACAGCTTGATGGATCACTCAGTTTGAAGGGTTGTACATATACAGTTCACCACACCTGGATTGCTTTGGTTGATTCATTAAATGCATAAAATATAACTGGATGCTAATATTTAAAGGAGAAGTTTTCATATCAGGTCTCTAGCTAAGGCCAAGGCCTTTCTCATAGTGGGCCCTGGAGGGAGCCTCGAGTTGCAAACCCTGTTAGATAGTGGCAAGATATAGTAGAACCAGCAAATAGGCATATCTTTTGGCTTCCGTTCATGAAATAGGCCAGGAATATTGATTTTTGTGAGATTTTGAAGAAGATTATTGGTAGCGCGTTGGCAGAAATTGGTCACGTTTACATTCATTCAGATAGGAACGTTTTGATGCTTGCGATGCTCTGAAGTTTGTAGATTAACGTTCCCCCTGTATGATGCCCCTAATTTAAAAGATCAAACGCTGTGAACAGGATTCGAACCTGCGCGGGGAGACCCCATTGGATTTCGAGTCCAACGCTTTAACCACTCAGCCATCACAGCCCTTACTGATTGGCCTACCTACCTTTTTTTATTTTTTTTTTTTTTGGTGTTTTCCCTTAACATCCATACCAGATTCGAAGGATCTGTTTTATTTAGTTTTTTTTTATGAAGGCAGCCATTGTGGGTCTTGGAGGTTTTGTTGGACAAGAAGAAAAATTGCTTAAGAGCATTCAACCATGACAGCTAAGAACATTTGACCAGCAGGGGGCAGCATTATTGGGTGACACCTCTTGCTCCTTTTTTTTTTCCCCTAGACTCAAATGGTCTGGTATGAAATTTAGGGGCCCCCTTGCTGATTTTGTTCATGGGGTCCACTTTAACCACTTCAGTCCCCGGACCAATTGGCAGCCAAAGGACCAGTCCCCGTTTTGCGATTCGGCACTGCGTCGCTTTAACTGACAATTGCGCGGTCGTGCAATGTGGCTCCCAAACAAAATTGGCGTCCTTTTTTTCCCACAAATAGAGCTTTCTTTTGGTGGTATTTGATCGCCCCTGCGGTTTTTATTTTTTGCGCTATAAACAAAAATAAAGCGACAATTTTGAAAAAAATGCAATATTTTTTTTTACTTTTTGCTATAATAAATATCCCCAAAAAATATATTAAAAAAAAAATTTTTTTCCTCAGTTTAGGCCGATACGTATTCTTCTACATATTTTTGGTAAAAAAATCGCAATTAGCGATTGCGATTGGTTTGCGCAAAAGTTTCAGCGTTTACAAATAGGGGATAGTTTTATAGCATTTTTATTAATATTTTTTTTTTTTACTAGTAATGGCGGCGATCAGCGATTTTTATTGTGACTGCGACATTATGGCGGACATATCGGACATTTTTGACACATTTTTGGGACCATTGTCATTTATACAGCAATCAATGCTATTTAAATACATTGATTCCTGTATAAATGACAGTGGCAGTGAAAGAGTTAACCACTAGGGGGCGGGGAGGGGTTATGGTGTGTGACATGTTTTTTTTATTTTTTTACATTAGGGGGCGGGGCTGACGTCTGACGTCATTGATCGGCTTTCCCGATGAGAGGGAACAGCCGATCAATGACAGGCACTGTAGGAAGCGCGGGGAGAGGTTTGTTTACACAGACCTCTCCCCGTTCTTCAGCTCTGTGACCCGATCGCGGGACACCAGGGGCGATCGGGTCCGCTGGTCCCGCGGCCGGGGTCACGGAGCTCCCGACCAGGTCGCGAGCGCGCCGGCGCTCGCGCGACCCCACGGCTAGGCAATTAAAGGGGACGTACCTGTACGTGCTTTTGCCTACCCGTGCCATTTTGCCGACGTATATCGGCGTGAGGCGGTCGGGAAGCGGTTATAATCCATGCCAGACCTAAAGAGCCTGGAATAAATTTGGAGGGGACCTCACTTTTTTACACTATCCTTGCGGTTGTGGTGGGTGCTGGCTCCCTATCAACCAGGAGGAACTTGCCACATTTAAGAGTGGTAATAATAACTCGATGTGTTGCTTCACACTGCAGCTAGAGGTTCATGCGGTCGAACACCCATTCAATCGGCCGTTTTCACAAGGTTCTGCATAAAGGCAGAAGTCTCCAACACATTATTTCCCCTGCTGGTCAAATGTTCTTAGTAGGGTTGCACCGGTACCGAAGCTGATATCGGTGTCAATACTAAGCATTTGGATGAGTATCGGTACTCGTGCAAATGCTCCGATATCTGAAACCGATACTTTCAGGCTCGGTTCTTTCAGCTGACAGTGGGATTCCCCCACTGACATCTGACGTGTAAAAAAAAAAAAAAAAAGCAGCCAATTATCGGTTTTTAAGGAGCGGGGCCGCTGCGTCTTTAACAACCGATGACTCATTCAGCTGTCAGCGGGGTTCCCCTGTTGACAGCTGAAGTGTAAATGAAGTCCCGGCAATTGGAGCTGTCAAAAAGAAAAGAAGCAGGGTAATGTTTATCAACAATATTGCTTAGCCACTAAAACAGAAGGATAAAAAGAAACATTGTTTCTTTTTGTATCTTTCTATTTATTCGTCTACAGATCAAAGGGATGAACTTCAATCTGCAGATGAAGTAAGTTTAAAGCAACCTGTCAAGTAAAAAAAATAATTTTTTTTTGTTTTGTTTTTTTATGAAATGTTCCTGTTTAACACCTTATTAGCCCTTAATTTACTCGAATCAGCCTTAATTAACTCATTATTCTCCCTTTTCATTTAATTATTATTTTCCTGCTAATTTTTTTTTGTTCACGTCTATTTTATAAACTATTTAAAACTTTTTTTTTTGTTTAGTTTTTTTATGAAATGTTCCTGTTTAACACCTTATTAACCCTTAATTTACTATAATCAGCATTAATTAACTCCTTATTCTTCTATTTTATTTAATTATTATTGTCCTGCTCATTTTTTTTGTTCACTTCTATTTTCTAAACTATTTTTAATTTTTTTATTTTTTTTTTATGAAATGTTCCTGTTTAACACCTTATTAACCCTTAAATTTACTCTAATCAGCCTTAATTAACTCCTTATTCTCCTTTTTCATTTAATTATTATTTTCCTGCTAATTTTTTTTTGTTCACGTCTATTTTATAAACTATTTAAAACATTATTTTTTTTTTTTTGTTTTTTTTTATGAAATGTTCCTGTTTAACACCTTATTAGCCCTTAATTTACTCTAATCAGCATTAATTAACTCCTCATTCTCCTTTTTCATGTAATTATTATTTTCCTGCTAATTTTTTTTTGTTCACTTCTATTTTATAAACTATTTAAAACTTTTTTTTTGTTGTTTGCTTTGTTTGTTAATATTTTTACACCTTTAACATATATTTACACATTTTACATTGAAAGAAGGGAAACATTTAAAAAAATAAAAATAAAAAATTATTTCATTTGTAAATAACTTTTCAATGTTTTGTACTATTGTTGACAGCTGAAGTACCTAGCTATAGGTATCGGTATTTAGTAAAAAAAAAAAGTATCCGTACTCGTAAAATGTTAAATGTTCTTAAGCTATTTTTCTCTTTGGATCCAGTTTCTAATGTTAGGGGTTGGTACATTCACCTGGCCAGAAAAGAGAGGGAGAGGGGGAAAGAGACGCATTATCTGGTGATAGAGGAAATGTTTTATTTTTTACGTCCTGGGCATACTTTACAAAATAAGAAAAATAGCTAGCTCTAAAGTAAACTTTGCCCTTTTTATATAATCTAGCATTTTGTAATTTTTGTAATGGCCTGAAAGTTTTTTTTAAAAGGCACTCGCTGTGAGCAGGATTTGAACCTGCGCAGGGAAACCCTATTGGATTTCGAGTCCAACGCCTTAACCACTCGGCCATCACAGCTGTATGCACTGAGCCACAATTTTACACTTTCTGAAGCTTACTGAACTGTTGCAAATTCCACTCCATTTGACGTCATTAGGTTCTTGAGCAGCCAATCCTCAAACACAAGTATTGTCACATGGTGGGAATTAGAGCAAGTCACAGGTTCCACCATAACAGTGTGTTGTAGCCATAATGAGTGTAGTAAAACAAAACTATATTGTTATTAACAAAATAATAGCTATTTTTTTTTCTTTAGCCTGTTCTAGTAGATACTTCAGTCTCCTCTAATTTGTAATTGTGTTTTATATGTACAATTGAAATATATATTTTTTAGTAACCATGTGTATTTTGTTTTTACAAAAGAAAATATACAAAACCCCAAAAAGTTTTCATACAAAATATATATTGATATTTATATATGAAATAGAATATGAAAAAAAAAATACAATTGCAACCAAACAAAACATTGAAAAAACAAAAAGTTTTGTCATGTGGTAGGAATTAAAGCGATTCACAGGTTCCGTAATAACACTGTGGGGTAGTTATAATGAGTATAGTAAAACAGAACTAGATTTTCATTAAAAAAATAAAAGCAATTTTTTTAATTTTGCTTGTTCTAAAAGCTACTCCCAGTCTCCTCACATTTGTAATTGTGTTTTATATGCACCATTGAAATATATATATTTTTTAGTAACCTTGTCTATTTTTTTTTACAAAAAAAAACAAAAAAGTTTGCATATGAGATATACAGTGTGTATGTATATATGTGTGTATATAGATAGATAGATAGATAGATAGATAGATAGATAGATAGATAGATAGATAGATAGATAGATAGATAGATAGATAGATAGATAGATATATATATATATATATATAGATAGATATATACAGTATCTCACAAAAGTACACCCCTCACATTTTTGTAAATATTTTATTCTATCTTTTCATGTGACAACACTGAAGAAATGACACTTTTCTACAATGTAAAGTAGTGAGTGTACAGCTTGTATAACAGTGTCAATTTGCCGTCCCCTCAAAATAACTCAACACACAGCCATTAATGTCTAAACCGCTGGCAACACAAGTGAGTACACCCCTAAGGGAAAATGTCCAAATTGGGCAAAATTAGCCATTTTCAATCCCCGGTGTCATGTGATTTGGTATTAATTTGGTGTTATCGCTCTCAATCTCTCATATTGGTCACTGGAAGCTCAACATGGCACCTCATGGCAAAGGACCCTCTGAGGAGCTGAAAAAATAATTGTTGCTCTACATAAAGATGGTCTAGGCTATAAGAAGATTGCCAAGACCCTGAAACTGAACTGCAGCACAGTGGACAAGACCATACATCGGTTTAACAGGACAGTTTCCACTCAGAACAGGCCTCGCCATGGTCGACCAAAGAAGTTGAGTGCACGTGCTCAGCGTCATATCCAGAGGTTGTCTTTGGGAAATAGATGTATGAGTGCTGCCAGCATTGCTGCAGAAGTTTGAAGGGGTGGGGGGTCAGCCTGTCAGTGCTCAGACCATATGCCGCACACTGCATCTAATTGGTCTGCATGGCTGTCATCCCAGAAGGAAGCCTCTTCTAAAGATGATGCACAAGAAAGTCAGCAAACAGTTTGCTGAAGACAAGCAGACTAAGGACATGGATTACTGGAACCATGTCCTGTGGTCTGATGAGACCAAGATAAACTTATTTGGTTCAAATGGTGTCAATCGTGTGTAGCGGCAACCAGGTGAGGAGTACAAAGACAAGTGTGTCTTGCCTACAGTCAAGCATGGTGGAGGGAGTGTCATGGTCTGGGGCTGCATGAGTGCTGCCGCCACTGGGGAGCTACAGATCATTGAGGGAACCATGAATGCCAACATGTACTGTGACATACTGAAGCAGAGCATGATCCCCTCCCTTCAGAGACTGGGCCACAGGGCAGTATTCCAACATGATAATGACCCAAAACACACCTCCAAGATGACCACTGCCTTGCTAAAGAAGCTGAGGGTAAAGGTGATGGACTGGCCAAGCATGTCTCCAGACATAAACCCTATTGAGCAACTGTGGGGCATCCTCAAACGGAAGGTGGAGGAGCGCAAGGTCTCTAACATCCACCAGCTCTGTGATATCATCATGGAAGAGTGGAAGAGGACTCCAGTGGCAACCTGTGAAGCTCTGGTGAACTCCATGCCCAAGAGGGTTAAGGCAGTGCTGGAAAATAATGGTGGCCACACAAAATATTGACACTTTGGGCCCAATTTGGACATTTTCACTTAGGGGTGTACTCACTTTAGTTGTCAGCGGTTTAGACATTAATGGCTGTGTGTTGAGTTATTTTGAGGGGACAGCAAATTTACACTGTTATACAAGCTGTACACTCACTACTTTACATTGTAGCAAAGTGTCATTTCTTCAGTGTTGTCACAAAACTCCAACAAGTTTACATAAGAAATATATATTGATATTTATATATGAAATAGAATATAAAAGAAAGTTAAATATTTTTTGTTATAAAAACAGCAAAATATGCAAAAATCAAAAAAGCCAATCCTCAAGCAGAATTATTGTCTCTTGGTAGGAATTAGAGCGCGTCACAGGTTCCGCCATAATACTGTGCGGTAGTCATAATGAGTAATGTAAAACAGAACTTAATTTTTATTAACAAAATAAAAGTTATTTATTTTTTTATTTTGCTTGTTCTAGTAGCTACCCGAGTCTCCTCTAATTTGTAATTGTGTTTAATATGTACAATTAAAATATATATTTTTTAGTAACCTTGTATATTTTTTCTCAACACAAAACAAAATGTACAAAACCCCAAAAAGTTTACATATGAAATATATATTGATATTTATATATGAAATAGACAATGAAGAAAAAACAATTGAAATAATATTTTGGGTAAAAAAAAAACAGTGAACAAAACATGCAAAAAAGTTCAAAAAAAAATATACAGTTTAAACATTTTTAATCTTTTGCATTTTTCTTTTTTTAACAAAAAAAATAACAAAAAAATAACAAAATTAGCAAAACCCCAAAAACTTTACATATGAACCATAAAAATATTGCTAAAGGGAGGAGGATTTAATAAGAGTTACAATAGATGTATATCTACACTGGATGACATTTAGTTTTCTTAAAGGGGTTGTAAAGGTTTGTTTTTTATTTTCTAAATAGGTTCCTTTAACCTAGTGCATTGTTGGTTCACTTACCTTTTCCTTCGATTTCCTTCGATTTCCTTCGATTTCCCTTCTAAATGTTTTTTTTCTTTGTTTTCTTTGTCTGAATTTCTCACTTCCTGTTCCTCCTCAGTAAGCTGTTCTGGCTGACTAAACACCGCTCGGATGATGGTGTGAAGTTTACTGAGGAGAAACAGGAAGTGAGAAATTCACACAAAGAAAAAAAAATTTAGAAGGGAAATCGAAGGAAAAGGTAAGTGAACCAACAATGCACTAGCTTAACCACTTCCCGACCGGCGCACGCCGATGTACGTCGGCAGAATGGCACGGACAGGCAAAAGGGCGTACAGGTACATCCCTTTAAGATTACCGCTGTGCCATCATGTGCGCGCGCGCCGGTCGGGACCCCCGTGAGTCCGGTCGCAGGTCCCGTGGACTCGATCACCACGGGGATGCCCGCGATCGTCTCACGGGAAGGCTGAACGGGGAGATGCGGAAGTAAACAGCTTCTTCCCGTTCTGCCTAGCAACTAGTGACACTGATCTCTGCTCCCTGTGATTGGAGTAGAGATCAGTGTTCACTAAAACACCGCCACATTGGACGAGATGCGCTCACTGGAAGAGAGGATCACAAGTTAAAAAGGCCTAAAAGGTCAAATAAGAGAAACATGGCAAAAATGGGAGGAATATAGGACATCATCCTCTTTATTGTTGACAATATGAACAAAATGGTGGAACCATATGCTAGAGGCGGGAGAGAAGGAGAGCGACACAGGGATCTGTGTCCTATAAAAAATAAGGGAAGAGAGGGAGAATTTTTTATTTTTTTTTATGAATTTTTTTTTTCTCTTTTTTTTTTTTCTCTTTGTTGTTTTGTTTGTTTGCGTGGGTTATGTAGTGGTGCGTCGGTCGATAGAGAAGTTTCAATGAGTATGAGGTAAGAATGGTCAATGAATGTAGGATTAATACAGACAATATACACTGGTACATGAACAAAGAAACAGAAAATGTTAAAAGACGTAACAATATAAATGTATGTATAATATACTGTTGAAAATGAAATGTTTATGTTGATAAAATGTAAAAAAGACGATAAAATAAAGATTTATAAAAAAGAAAAAACACAGCCACGCCCCCCTACAGTTAGTAACACGCCCCTAGGAACACTTAACCTCTACACTGCCACCCCCTGGTTAACCCATTCACTGCCAGTGTAATTTACACAGGAATCAATGCATTTAAATAGCACTGATTGCTGTATAAATGACAATGGTCCCAAAAATGTGTCAAAATTGTCCGATGTGTCCGCCATAATGTCGCAGTCACAATAAAAATCGCTGATCGCCGCCATTACTAGTAAAAAAAAAAAATTATTAATAAAAATGCTATAAAACTATCCCCTGTTTTGTAAACGCTATAACTTTTGTGCAAACAAATCAATAATCGCTTATTGCGTTTTTTTTTTTTACCAAAAATATGTAGAAGAATACGTATCGGCCTAAACTGAGGGAAACATTTTTTTTATATATTTTTGGGGGATATTTTTTATAGCAAAAAGTAAAAAATATTGCTTTTTTTTCCAAATTGTCGCTCTTTTTTTTGTTTATAGCGCAAAAAATAAAAACCGCAGGGGCGATCAAATACCACCAAAAGAAAGCTCTATTTGTGGGGAAAAAAGGACGCCAATTTTGTTTGGGAGCCACGTTGCACGACCGCGCAATGGTCAGTTAAAGCGGCGCAGTGCCGAATCGCAAAAAGTGGTCTTAGGCCAGCAAAATGGTCCGGTCTGAAAGTGGTTAAAGGAACCTATTTAGAAAAATAAAAAACGAACCTTTACAACCCCTTTATTAAGCTCCATGTGTCATAAATAAAAAGTGCTTGTACTTGTTTCTCACTTTTTCCATAATTTTTCCATCGCAACACTGCTGCTCTCCTGCAACCTATTTCAGCCACTTCATGTCTACCTATTCTTATGCCACTGTAAGTTGCACATCATTGCTTCCTAATAGTGACAAAGACTGACCACGCTCGCACAATGTGAGTTGGCTTTGCCACATGTAGTCTCTAACTTATGGCATGGCACCAGCCATGATCTGCCCGCGTTGCATAGTGAAGCACCGAGACCCAGTGATGAAATCACTTTGTCTAAGATAAGGTAATGGAAGTGAAAAGGTTATTTAAAATTTTTATTACATATTATGAGGAGGGAGAAGGACAAACCAGGCAAAATATTAGAAGATTAAAATTCAGCTTTATAAAAATTTAAAATTACTTTTTATAATGAATTTAACATGTTAAAGTTATTTTCAGGCAGACATTTTTTTTTACATTTTTGGATAGTATGGGGATACCCTATTCAAAACAAATATAAAAACATTTTTGGCTTGACATTTTTAAATAAAGTTTATATGGATGACTGCAGTGCTTAAAAAAAAAAAAAATATGCATTTTTTACAAAAACTTTATAAAAAATAAAACAAGATAATATAAATTAGTATTTTTATGCCATATAAAAAATATGGATTTTTTTAACCTGAAATTTTAATTAAAAACAATTGTAAAAATAATAATAATAATTGCAAAATAATAATTGTAAAAATAATATTTTGCAATGTGCCTCTGAACATGCTAGGAAATTGACTCTCCAGAAAGTGTCAAACTCCTAGCACAGCCTCTCCTTCCTTGCATGTCAGATCCCTCTCCTTCTCTGGGAGTGTCTGTGCTGGCCTAGCTCCTCTGTCTCTCCCCTTACCTCCCTACATAAGCTTTTATGCAGCAACCTGAGAAGGAGCAAAGGGGAATACTATAGAGTTTCACTTGAGTGACAGCTCTGAGTCTGCTGGGGTTGCTAAAATCACATTGAAGATGACGGGGCCAAGTCGCAGCCTCAGGACTTATGAATGTCTACACAAGAGAGACTTTTACAGGTTAAAAACAAATAGGGAAAAGGGAGGAAGCGCCCACAGTGCCACATCCGTATATATCAAGGGAAAAAAAGAGGATACCAAATAGGTACCAACAAGTCGGACTTTTAAGGCATGGAAACAAATAAGAAAGTAGCAAAAAAATATATTTTATTGATAGAAAATACACAGTATAACAGTGTTCAAAAATGGATAAAAATCATATAAAATTATACAATTTGTACATTGAGCCCTTGTGCGTCGCGTCTACGCGTTTCGCCGTACAGGCTTTCTCAGGACACGGAAAAAGGTTCAAAGACGTAACAAGAGAGAGCAAAATAAATCTCACTATCTAAAATGAGATATATTAAAATTAAAATTAAAAAACTCAAAACAACGCATATATATACACACACTTAGCATTGTATGTCAACTTTTAAAAGCATATGTTGTTAAGTCTTTGAACCTTTTTCCGTGCCCTGAGGAAGCCTGTACAGCGAAACACGTAGACGCGACGCACAAGGGCTCAATGTACAAATTATATAATTTTATATGATTTTTATCCATTTTTGAACACTATTATACTGTGTATTTTCTATCAATAAAATATATTTTTTTGCTACTTTCTTATTTGTTTCCATGCCTTAAAAGTCCGACCTGTTGGTACCTATTTGGTATCCAGGTAAAAAACAAAATCACAACATACAACCTTTTGGAAAGAATGTTCACCTATAAAAAGCACTGATATGCAGCACTGATGGGCACAGATAGGTAAAACTGATAGCTGGAACTAATGGGCACAGATAGGCAGCACTTATGTACAATGATAGGCGGCACAGATAAGTGGCAATGATAAGCACTGATAGGTGGCACTGATTGTTACTGATGGGCATCACTAATGGGCACTGAAAGGCATCACTGATGGGCATTGATTAGCAGCACTGGTGGGCACCGTTGGGCCTTTACTAATAATAAGAACACCAATGATCGGTGTCCTCACACGCTGTCAGCGAGAGAATAGGAATGCCGATAACTGGTATTTCCTCTTTACACTGGGATCAGCTGTGATTGGACACAGCTGATCATATTGTAAAGAGCCTACATCATAGGCTCTTTACCTGGATCAGTGTTGGGCTGTGTCCAATTATATGACGTCCTCCCAGAACGAGAGTGCTTCCGCCCATCCGTCATTTCACCATAAGGCGCGCAGGAAGCAGTTAAAGGGTTGTAAAGGTTCGTTTTTTTATTTTCTAAACAGGTTCCTTTAAGCTAGTGCATTGTTGGTTCACTTACCTTTTCCTTCGATTTTCCCTTCTAAATGTTTTTTTTCTTTGTCTGAATTTCTCACTTCCTGGTTCTCCTCAGTAAACTTCACACCATCATCCGAGCGGTGTTTAGTCAGCCAGAACAGCTTACTGAGGAGGAACAGGAAGTGAGAAATTCAGACAAAGAAAAAAAAACATTTAGAAGGGAAATTGAAGGAAAAGGTAAGTGAACCAACAATGCACTAGAAAATAAAAAACGAACCTTTACAACCCCTTTTAAATAACAAAATATTTTGCTATCAAAATGACAACTGATGCCAATGCTATTTGAGAATGCAACCTTCTGATCTGGTGTCAGAGGTGCTACCTCCAAACCATGAGGCCCTTGTAGGCCATGTTGCTTCTCTGCATCAATACACTACGAGTTCAGTCCTCAGTGCCGATGTTCCCTAAAGGGCAGTTTTCCAGGTTGAATCATTATCACCATCATTCAACCTGGAGGACGGAGGATATCTAGTGGTGGAAAAGAAGTAGTGTTGGAGAACCTGAATGAAAATGGCTATTATAGCCACAGTTTTTCGGGGACGTTTTTTAACCAACTGAGGAGTAGACATGTGTGATTAGTTTCGTACGAATTTTTCGAAATTCGTACATTCGTACGAATCCGAATTATGAATTTTTACGAATATGAATTCTGTACGATATACAAAATTTCGTTTATGAATTTCGGATCCAAATTATCCGAATCCAAACTACCAAATGATGAATTTCAACTAATATGAAAGAAATTATAGCGTATATAACGAATGATTCGAATGAATTCGAGATTCAGTATAACGAGTATCGACACTCTACGAATAATAACGAATTATCCAAAAACGTATTAACGTTACATAACACATAAGTCTATTGTCTATTGTTCACCAATCACTCAGAGGAAGTACGAAATTTAGTATTCGTAAACTAAATTTCAGATTTCGTACTTCCTCTAAGTGATTGGTGAACAATAGACATTATAGACTTGTGTTATGTAACGTTAATACGTTTTCGGATAATTTGTTATTATTCGTGTCGATATTCGTTATACTGAATCTCGAATTCATTCGAATCATTCGTTATATCCGCTATAATTTCTTTCATATTAGTTGAAATTCATCATTTGGTAGTTTGGATTCGGATAATTTGGATCCGAAATTCATAAACGAAATTTCGTATATCGTACAGAATTCGTAAAAATTCGTAATTCGGATTCGTACCAATGTACGAATTTCAAAAAATTTGTACGAATTTCCGATTCGTACGAAACTAATCGCACATGTTTACTCCTCAGTTGGTTGAAAAACCTCCCCGAAAAACTTTGGCTATAATAGCCATTTTCATTCAGGTTCTCCAACACTACTTCTTTTCCACCACTAGATATCCTCCATCCTCCAGGTTGAATGGTGTCGATATTCGTAACGATTCGTAACGATTCGTAACGATTCGTAACGATTCGTAACGATTCATAACGATATTAATGATTCGTAACGATTCGTACGAAATTCGTATTTTGTACGAATCCGAATTAAATTTCGTACACGAATTACGATTTATTTTTTTTATTAGAAACGGAACGGAACGAAACAAAACAAATTTTTTGACGGCTCCCATGTCTACTGAGGAGCATTATGAAAAAAATTAGTCTGAAGTTAGGCTTTAACATAATTTTTTATTGATTAATGAACATGGTGAATTTTGTTTATAAATATAGTTAACTCAATTATTTTATACTTTACATGTAGATGTTGTAAAAGCCTGGCAATATACAAGTTAACGTAAGGAAGGAAGAATTTACCCAATGGGGGTTTATAACAGCAGGGTAGCAAAGTCAGATAACTGTACCGTAGTTATATATAGGAATTATTTATTCCAAAAATGTCCAGTATCATAGTATGATTCAATACAGTATGTACAATATAAAATCTGGTCCAAAGAAATACACAATATATATTCCTCATAATCTTTGGTAGACATGTGCAATTCGCTTCGTTTTTTTTTTTCCTTTTTTTCGTTTTTTTTTCGTTTGTTCGTTTTCGTACGAATAACGAATCGTTCGAATCGCACGAATCCGAATAACGAATCGTTCGAATCGTACGAATCCGATTAACGAATCCGAAAAACAACGAAAATCCGAAAAAAAATAATTAGAAACAACGAATGTACTAATGAAGAAAATACGAAAAACTAAAACGAACGAAAAAATTCGTACATTCGTAACTTTTTTTTTTTGTTGAATTGGTAATTTTCCGTGTCCCTTACAATGGTGCTGCTAAACGTGCTTCGAATGGATTGGTAACTTTTTTTTTTTGATTCGTAACTTTTTTTTTCCGATTCGTAACTTTTTTTTTTTTTTTCGATTTGTAATTTTCTGTGTTTCTATTGAACAAAAAAATTCGTACATTCGTAACTTTTTTTTCGATTCGTAACTTTTTTTTTCGATTCGTAACTTTTTTTTTCAATGCGTAAATTATTAAAATGTAATAATAGCATACACATTACATAAAATTACGAATTATGCTCCGATTACGAATGTTACGAATGTACGAATGCGTCCGAAAATTAAACTAACGAAAAAACGAATAAACGAAAAAATAACTCTTACGAATGTACAAATCGTTACGAATACGAACACCGACGACTTACGAATGTACGAATCGTTACGAATCCGAACACCGACGACTTACGAATGTACGAATCGTTACGAATCAACGGAAACGAAAAAAACGAAACGAAAAAAAACAAATTTTTTTGTTGTGCACATGTCTAATCTTTGGTGATAGGAATACCTACTTCACCTGTGAGCGGTAAATATACCACTTTTGGTTTACTTGCATATCCTATGTGTACTTAGACACTGTTGCTTAGAAACTGGAAATTATTCACTGTGTATACGGTTTTATTCTTTATATCTTATTCTTTATGTTTTGTTCTGTACACTTAGAAAACTCAATAAAAACGATTGATTAAAAAAAAAAATATACCACTTTTGGCACAATCAATGCGATTTCTAACGACATTTTTTTTTAACTTTGAATATATGTAACATTTTTTAGATCCAACTGTCCCCCTGAAGAGGCCGTATACAGGTCGAAACGCGTCGGGGCTAAAATACCATACAACATTATGTAATATAATTATGTGTATAAATGTACAAATGTGTTCGTTCATTGGATTGTGGAATATATATTGTGTATTTCTTTGGACCAGATTTTATATTGTACGTACTGTATTGAATCATACGATGATACTGGACATTTTTCGAGTTAATAATTCCTATATATAACTACGGTACAGTTATCTACCCTGCTGTTATAAAGCCCCATTGGGGAAATTCTTCCTCCTTACATTTCGTTTTTGGGGTGTGCAGCGCTCTTCATCTCTTTTATATGTGTCTTTCCCATATAATATACAAGTTAACAGCCTAAGATAGGATGATGATGATCCACGATTGGCAGATTCTGGAATTAATACATCATAGCTCATGAAGGTTTTCAGTGCTGCTTCTTCAGATTTTTTACAAATTTTGAATCACCATTTGAAGTGACTGTCAACTGGCAACAATGGCCATGCAAAGAGTGGGGCATCCGGTACAAAGCTGTGGCAGTTAGTTGGTTAAATCATATTTTGTCTTGAGATACCAATGACGTTGAAACAAGAAACTTCTCAGTAAAATGACTCTGAAAACCAAAAAACAGTAACATATTTTTTTCAAGAATCACAAGAAAGGCACATATGAGAAGCAAATCACAGCATCGTGATTTGTAAGAGTATGTATCCCAGTAAGGTCCACCTACTAGTTCTATTAGGCCCATGGTCTCCAAGAGCTCCACTTTTGATCAGAAGAAAGTCCTCTTTGGGCAATAACTAGGTTATTTTTGTGGTCTCCCGGGGATTTTAATGAGTAGTCAAGTTGTGTAGATGTCTTTTGACTAAATGTAGACGATACCTCGTGGAGTGTGAGATATTGGTGGTCCAGTGATGAAGACACCTCAGGGTGGTTTAGGGATAACTGTTGGAAGAGGGAGTCCTTGCTTACGTAAGACAGCTGCTGGCTGGAGTTTATTAAGTGCAAGGTGGTTTGAAGGCAATGCTGGAAGCCAGATTGGTATTCCTGACTGAAGTTATCTTGAGGCATCTCAGAGGGCTTCATCATGGACTGGAGAAACTGAACGGTATATTCCAAGATCTCTGCTTTCTCAATTTTTGGATTCTGTAATTTCTGCAATGAAAAAAGGATATATGGTTTGACAATTACAAGGAAGCTGTTATCCAAATCTGTATAATGTATACAATTATCTAAACTTTTTCAATGTTTTGGATAGAGTGAGTCAGAATTTGAACCCTTGTTAGGTCTGTTAGGTCTATTTTCCTATATTTGTCACTGCCTCGAGGCGATTCAGTTTGCAGTTGCAGCGCTATCCAAGTCTTTCATTCATTCAAACTCTCTGTCTTTGTGATGGGATGAGATGAGAGAGCCAACATTATATAGTTATTACCAAGATAGCAATAGAGGGACATTCTTTCAATGGGAAAACCAAACAGTTACCTATGAGAGGATATCCCCTCAATGTAAAGAGATTTCATCTCCCTGAAGTAGAACACAAACAACAACAAAAAAAACTACAGTATACCACTACCTGCATTGTTGATGGGCAGTGGATGGAGGATCTGATATTTGAGCTCTAGAGAGCTTGAGACAAAATACTGCACCCTTGGTCACAAGACTGGCTACCATTCAATCACATGCCAGCCTTTCATGCATTCTGTCACCTTTTAACAGGACGGTAATGGGCCTATTCTGACACCCAAAAATGGAACTTCTGCTTTAAGTGCAGTTAACCCCCTGACATGCACATTTGGCATGTAATTTTTTTTTAAAAACAGGGGGGGGGGGGGGGGTGCCTGTTTTTAGAGGCACCCAGCTCCCACTTCCTCCCTGGCACTGCGGCGCCAGAAGAAAGATCACCTCTCTCCACTCTCTCTCTGCAATGTTCTGCACACGTCACAGGTCCCAGGAGATTGCCCAGTCATTCACAGCAGGCAGCTCAGCTGTTAAGTCACAGTGGGGCGCCCACAGTTAGAATGCCGGGCTTGCTCGTGATCTTTTTTTTTCTCCTCGTGCTGACAGCGTGAGGAGAAAAAAAAGCCGATCACCGACTTATTTTAAAGGGACATTGGTCCCGAAGAGGAAGGAGGCACATCTGCCTCCTCTGTGCAATTTAGTACCCCCTACCCATGCCACCTGTCATTGTGCCCATAGTGCCCATGAGTGCCACCTACCAATGCCCATGAGGGCCACCTATCAATGCCCACAAGTGCCACCCATCCATGCCCACCAGTGGTGCCTATCAGTGTAAGCAATCAGTGCCCATCACTGCCACCCATCACTGCCCATCACTGCCACCCATCAGTGCCCATCGCTGCCACCTATCGGTGCCCATCACTGCTGCCTCATCAGCGAACATCAATGAAGGAGAAAAATTACCTGTTTACAAAATTTTATAACAAAATATAAAAAAATATAAAAAATTATTTTTTTAAATTCGGTCTTTTTCAATTTTTTTTAACAAAAAATAAAAACCCCAGTGGTGATCAAATACCACCAAAAGAAAGCTCTATGTGTGGGAAAAATGATTCATTTGGGTACAGTGTAGCATGACCACGCAATTGTCATTCAAATTGCGACAGCGCTGAAAGCTGAAAATTGGTCTGGGCAGGAAGGGGGGTGCCCAGTAAGCAAGTGGTTAAAATTGACCCCAATTTTTCTCCAAATATTTTTTTTTGTAATGTGTTGATATCAGTAATAGCTTATTAATTAAAATCTCACCTCAATCTTCATCGCTTGAGATAAGAAAATTCTTAGCTTCTCCAGGCTGGTATTAATTCTTTCTCTCCTTTTCTTTTCCACCTGGGGCTTCAAAAGCTGGAATGGAATAAGTAGACAAATTCAATGACCATGTTTGACTAAGGGGTATGACTGACCAAGGGGCAATTGCACTGCACTGATTGAGAGGCCACATTAGCATGCTGTTTAGTGTATCTTCACTGCCATTGCGGCTTGATAAATGAGGGTCAAATTGTCCAGTTGGTCTCATTGTCCGAAGAACTAGATGCATTTATAATTAATCTAGTTTTCATAGGTGTAATAAAGTAAAAGTTTAGCTCAGCCAAAAACTCACCAGTCTCTTATATGTCTTGAAGACTTTCCCCATTTATGAAGCAAGACATACCAGAGATCCGAGAGAGATATTTCACTTACTTAGCCTGTCAACCGCTTGCATTTTTCGAAAGACTTACAGAAAACATTCTAAAACATTACATGACTAATGTCATGAAAAGAAAAACAAAAAAAGAGATATGATTTTCTGTTGTCTTTTACAACGTGAATGAAATATTCCCTAATACTCTAATGCCCTGTAAACTATAGGATTTTCCGACAACAAAACCGTGGATTTTTTTCCGAAGGATGTTGGCTCAAACTTGTCCTGCAAACACACGGTCACACAAATGTTGTCAGAAATTCCGAACGTCAAGAACACTGTGACGTACAACACATAGAGACAATTAGCCGACTTGTTTTACAATAAGGTAAGGGGAGCCTAGAGGTCGGCCAAGCTGACAAAGTGTTCCAAGATAACAGAAATTAATGTCTCTTGTAATAAATGATATGCTACTTGTTTAAAACTTTAAGTGAATGAGTTCATAAGTAATTTTTTGGGGTTGGGTCCTACATGGTAACTGTACAGTATTGGGGTATAAAAACCTTCTGTTTGATCAAGAGGTTAAGAGGTCAGATCCTAGCTTTCTGCTCTCAAACATTTGTTGGCGGAAATTCCTACAACAAATGTTCTATGGAACATACACACGGTCGGACTTTTCGACAACAAGCTCACATTCAACATTTATTGTCGGAGAATCCTATCGTGTGTATAGGGCATTAGAATGTTCAATCCTAAGAGAAACTAGCCTAAGAACAATGGACCAAAAATAGCCTGAAACAATAGTCTAACAACATTTGGCCAAAATAGCCCAAAGCCTGGTACACACAGGCAGTTTTTTTTTTTCATTCAACCTAGCACACTGGCCGAATGTTGGATGTTTTTTGTTGAACTGGCCGATACCGGACAATATTCAGCCTGTGTGTACCAGCCTTAAAGCTAGACACATGCTGAATGAATTTTGGTTGGCTCCTGATGAACTAGCTGAAAATTGGTCAATAGGTGGCCCTTATGACATCCTCCTATGATTGTAAAATTGAAGGAGCCAGGTGGAAAATTATTGGCTTAACAGTGGCTGCATCTAATCAGATACAGTCGCTGGCCAGAATTTGAACATCCAAAGATGTATATATAAAATTAAACTTCAGAAATCTGTAGACATAGAATACCATTTCACATTAATATTCAATCTTGACAGGAAAATTTCAACTTTAAAAAAAAATACAGATTTTTTTAAAAGCCTGTACAGAAATACAGGGACGAGGCAAATACACTTTTGTTTGATTAGTGCACTCCTGCATATCCATACACACTTTCCTTGGTGATAAGCTCCCATGTTATATATTAATCCTGCACACACAGTCCTCAAAAAGGTTTTTTTCCTCTGTAAAAATATCAAACCAATCACACAAAACATTTTCTTCTACAGTCACTAGGGGCAGTAACGCTCAGCAGTTTAGGGAATGTAAAAATGAAACATTTTGGTGCGACTGGTAAAATATTGAATTCATTTTCTAAGAGCTTCCACAGTCTTTGAAAATTGTAGTTGCACAATTAATATTTATTATTAGCAGAATATAGTTTTTTATACTAATTCTTTCTAATTCTATTTATTGCATTCCTAACACATTGGATGCGTTTCAGACATTGGATGCGTTTGGTTACAGTTCACGTAGATAGAATCAAATGAGCTGACCATGCAAGTTAGACCAAAAGACACCAGTATCACAGGAAGGAGTTTTCATAATTGGACATTAAAAAACATGGAAATCATTTTACATGTGTTATGCCGCGTACACACGATCGGAATTCTCGTCGGAAAAAACTCTGACGTTTTTTTGACGGAATTCCGCTCAAGCTGTGTTGCCTACACACGATCACACCAAATTCCGACGGTCAATAACACTGCAGCAAAAATCACATTCGACATCACTATAAAAGTTTAATGCTTCCGAGCATGCGTCGAATTGTTTCCAAGCATGCGTCGGAATTTTGCGTGTCGGAATTGCATACACACGATCGGAAATTCCGATAGAAAGGTTTTCCGTCGGAAAAATTGAGAACAGGTTCTCAATTCAAAGTCCGTCGGAAATTCCGACAGATAAAGACCGATGGGCATACACACGGTGGGAAAATCCGATGAAAAGCTCCCATCGGACTGTTTCCATCGGAAATTCCGACCGTGTGTACGCCGCATTACAGTTTGGGCAGGTGTAGCATCTATCTATCTATGTATCTATCTATGTATCTATCTATCTATCCATTCTCTATCTGTTCTCTGACTATCCTTTCTCTATCTGTTCTCTGACTATCCTTTCTCTATCTGTTCTCTGACCCTCTTTTATCTATCTATTCTCTGACTACCCCTTCTCTAAACTTCATCTGACTATCCATTCTCTATCCTTCCTCTATCCATTCTCTATCCTTCCTCTATCCTTCCTCTGACTATTCTTCCTCTATCCATTCTCTATCCTTCCTCTATCCTTCCTCTGACTATCCTTCCTCTATTTGTTCTCTATCCTTCCTCTATTTGTTCTCTATCCTTCCTCTGACTATCCCTCCTCTAGCTGTTCTATATCCTTCCTCTATCCGTTCTCTATCCTTCCTCTAGCCGTTATCTATCCTTCCTCTAGCCGTTATCTATCCTTCCTCTAGCCGTTAACTATCCTTCCTCTATCCGTTCTCTACACTTCCTCTATCTGTTCTCTATCCTTCCCCTATCCATTCTCTATCCTTTCTCTGTCCATTCTCTATCCTTCCTCTAGCCGTTCTCTATCCTTCCTCTGACTATCATATCACTCTAACAATCTATTCGTCACATTTTTTTCTTTCTGTTTAGATTGGTTATATGTGAAATATTTTCTTATTAAAAAGTTTGGTATAACAGCTTTTTACGTCGGTAAACTAGCGCTGGACTCCAAAAACAAGCGTGAAAAAGTGTCCACCTTAGGCTGACACTAACACTTGATTTTTCAGAGCTGAGAGATAAAATAAACTTTCACATGGTTTAACCCATCTGTAGCTATTTATAAAATTAGCTTTGGGTGAACTAATCTTGTAACAAGACAAAGAAACTACAAAAATAAATATATATATATTTTTTAGAAAAGTAGCAATCCTATTTATAAAATAGTTTACCTTTCTTGGGGTCTCCAGAGCTGCCCCCTCTATCTTATTCCTCCTCATGCCTGAGATGGGATTAGCTCTGTTGGAATCTCTCATGTGTCAATCTTCTGGGTCCTTAAGGATTCCCCTTATATAGACCTGAGCTGCCACCTGTGGTGTGTATTCCCTTTACAATAAGATCAGCCAATCGGAAGAGAGCAGGCACCCACTTTGACCAGTCATAGGAGGCCCACTCCACTCACTTTTATCATTTACCCACTGCTGAGTCCCCAGCTGGCACTCTTTTCACATGCGCAACTAACTCATTAATTAGATCTAATGTGTATCGTGTCTTGGGGTCTGCAAAGCTTGGCTAGTGAAGCTAGACTTTGACATCCGATGATGGTTGGACAGAATGAGAATTGGACAACTGTTTCAGTAACCAGCTTATTTGCTTTAGTGTGTGTCTGGTTGGGAGAAGAGTTTGTGGTCAGATACCCCATGGTACGGTTTCCTCATTTATCTTAACTCCGTGCTATGGCTTCCTCATCTTTACTTACCTAAATACTATGGCTTCCTTATCTTATCTTATGAGGAAGCCATAGCATTTTGATGGAAAAATGTAGTCTTCTCATTTTCAAGCTCCTCTATGACTAGTTTGGGGTTTCTGGTTCTACCTACAACAGTGAAGACGGCAGTATTGGGTGAGGATCTTCACATCTATGGGTACTTTGAAGGACTTTGTACCTTTTTAATATAGTTGTGTCTTAAGGAAAGTGAGGCTTCTCCAGGCACCGCACATCCTTTGCCCAGAAAACATACCCTCCGGATTCTCTTCTTACTGTGCTATTAGTTATCCGGAAGATGAAAAATGGTTCCTTTAAACACAGCTCTGCCAAGGAATAGGCAGAAGCAGTGGCGTTGCTATGGGGTGGCTTTTGGGGCTATAGCCCCGAATCTGGGGCCCATAGCCCAGAGTCTCTGCAGGGGTCCCCAAGGGGAGGGGAGGCTCTCTGGGGACCATGATGTATGTGGGGGGGCTCTCTGGAGACCCTGATTTTAAGGGGGAGGCTCTCTAGGGACCCTGATGCAAGGGGAGGCTCT
Source organism: Lithobates sylvaticus (assembly GCA_028564925.1). Taxonomy (NCBI): domain Eukaryota; kingdom Metazoa; phylum Chordata; class Amphibia; order Anura; family Ranidae; genus Lithobates; species Lithobates sylvaticus. The sequence continues at coordinate 57,894,450 of CM053029.1, forward strand.
CTAGGGACCCTGATGCAAGGGGTAGACTCTCTGGGTACCCTGATGTAAGGGGGGCTTTCTGGGGACCCTGATGTAAGGGGGGGCTCTCTGGGGACCCTGATGTAAGTGGGGAGCTCTCTGGGGATATACACACACGTATATTACTGTATATACATGTGTATGCCCACCCAAGCGCATGACTTTCTTTACTCACTGCTATGGGCTCTAGCCCCAGGTCTTTTGTGGACCTAGCAACGCCCCTGGGAAGAAGGGAGCCAACCGTGGGTGCTTAAGCAGGAGTAGGTCACAAAAAGGACAGGACCTGCAACCTATGCCAGAGGCATAACTAGAACCTTCAGGGCCCTGGTGCAAGAAACCATAAAGGGCCCCTGGACCACTGGGGCCCTTTCCATTCGTCCCAGGGCCATTTCCATCAGTCCCAGGGTCTTTTCCATTGGTCCTGGGGCCCTTTCCTCTGTGTGCCATGGGCCCCTTCATGACTATGACCCTTCTCACTGATCCTGGGGCTCTTTATTCCATTGAGGGGCCCTTACTTTTCTGCCACCTCGGTGTGCAATTTGAGTGCCATAGACTGCAATGTTAAATCACAAAAGTCACAGGGAAGTCACAAGAATCTCACAAGGAAGTTGCAAGGGAATAGCAAACAAGTTGCACGACTTTGGGGTCGCAGCAGTGTGAACCAAGCCCATGTTCTGCAGCGGGCCCCCCTCCTGCCATCTTGGGGCACCCCCGCGGTGGCGGAACACCAGGCCCATGAGCGGTAAGAAGAGGACCTGTTGGGGACTATAGCCAGTTTAGGGCTAAGCAGAAGAGGCAGTTGTCTTAAGTATTTTTAGCATAAAGGAGGTGTAAAATGGACAGGACCTACAACCAATAGTCCTAAAGTACTTCACCACTAATAGAGGGGTGAACCTTGGCCCTAAGAACCTTACCTTGCACTGTTGGAGACGTATTCTGAGCACAAAAATGTAGTTACTTCCAGATGACGCGCGCATGTGTAAAATGCATAGAAGAGAGGCTTGAGATGCATATTTTTGTAGCCAGCAGTTTAGACATTAACCGCGTCAGCCCCAGAAGATTCTACCCCCTCCCTGACCATAGCACTTTTTGTGATTCAGCACTGCGTCGTTTTAACTGACAATTGCGCGGTCGTGCGACGTTGCACCCAAACAAAATTGACGTCCATTTTTCCCCACAAATAGAGCTTTATTTTGGTGGTATTTGATCACCTCTGTGGTTTTTATTTTTTGCGCTATAAACAAAAAAAGAGTGACAATTTTGAAAAAAACACAACAATTTTTTTCCTCAGTTTAGGACAATAAATAAAATTGCAATAAGCGTATATATTGATTGGTTTGCGCAAAAGTTATAGGGTCTACAAAATAGGGGACAGTTTTATGGCATTTTTATTATAATTTTTTTTTTTTTTACTAGTAATGGCAGCGATCTGCAATTTTTATCAGGATGGCGACATTATTGCCGACACATCGGACAATTTTGACACATTTTTGGGACCATTGGCATTTATACAGCGATCAGTGCTATAAAAATGCATTGATTACTGTAAAAATGCCACTGGCAGTGAAAGGGGTTAACACTAGGGGGCGATCAAGGGGATAACTGTGTTCCCTGCTATGTGTTCTAACTAGGGTTGTCCCGATACGATACTAGTATCGGTATCGGGACCGATACCAAGCATTTGCACGAGTACTTGTACTCGCACAAATGCTCCCGATACTTAGCCGATACCTTGACAGCGGAAGCGGGCGGTGCGGAGGGCGGAGTCAGCGGGCGGTGCGGAGGGCGGAGTCAGCGGGCGGAGCGGAGGGCAGAACAGTACGGAGAGCGGAGAGTGAGTACTCCGTGCCTCCGTGTTCCCAGCAGGGATGTTACTTGATCGGCGACCGGAGCCGTCACATTCAGTAATGCAAGTGACGCTCCGTGTTGCCGTTACATGCCACGTGGTTGATAATCCCGACGCCCATCTTGGTACACCCTGCACTCACTCGGCCTCAATAAAGCAGCAGCGGACATCTTGTTACACCCAGCCCATATAGTTGGGTCTGGGTGTAACAAGATGTCCGCTGCTGCTTTATTGAGGCTGAGTGCTAGGTGTACCAAGATGGGCGTTGCAGAGCAAAACTAAATCCTCTTGCCACTGCCAGCCATAAATCAGTGCCCATCCAGCCAGTGCCCATGCAGCCAGCCATCAGTCAGTGCCACCCATCAATGTGTGCCACCCATCAGTGTTTGCCACCCATCAGTGCCCATCAGTGCGTGCCACCTATCAGTGTTTGCCACCCATCAGTGCCCATCAGTGCGTGCCACCTATCAGTGTTTGCCACCCATCAGTGCCCATCAGTGCGTGCCACCTATCAGTGTGTGCCACCCATCAGTGTGTGCCACCTATCAGTGCCCATGTGTGCGTGCCACCTATCAGTGCCCATGTGTGCGTGCCACCTATCAGTGCCCATGTGTGCGTGCAACCCATCAGTGTGTGCCACCTATCAGTGCGTGCCACCTATCAGTGCCCATCAGTGCGTTAAGATTAAGAAGATATCATTAGTCTGTATTTTGGTTTGAAAACTGTCACATGACATTAAAAAAAAAAGTATCGGTAATCGGTATCGGCGAGTACTTGAAAAAAAGTATCGGTACTTGTACTCAGTCTTAAAAAAGTGGTATCGGGACAACCCTAGTTCTAACTGAAGGGGAGGTGGGACTTGCTAGGGGAAGAGATAGATCGGTGTTCATACTTTATATGAACACACAATCAGTCTCTTCTCCCCTCAAAGAACCGGGATCTCTGTGTTTACACTCAGAACTCCCGGTTCTCGCCGTGTCACGAGTGATCGCTGGAGCCCGGCAGTTGCATCGGCACTCGCATCAGCTCCAGGGGCGAGCAGCGGGCGCGCGCACGCCAGCCCTAGTGGCCACAGGGCGAAGCGACGTAAGGTAACGTCGTTTCGCCCAGCCGTACCACTCCGTACCATTCTGCCGCAGTACAACTGCGGCAGCTGGTCGGCAAGTGGTGGGCCAATAGGCAACGCATTTACAGAGCATGTGCTCCTTCTTCAGGCCTAATGGGGGCCATGTTGGATGTGGTCTTATAAGCACAAACGCCGCTGCTGCTGGGTCTAATGCCCCGTACACACGGTCGGAAATTCCGACGAAAAATGTCCGATCGGACCATGTTGTCAGAAAATCCGGACCGTGTGTGGGCTCCATCGGACTTTTTCCGTCGGAATTTCCGATGGAAAAAATTTGAGATCCTGCTCTCAAATTTTCCGACAACAAAATCCGATCAGACTTTTTCCGATCGTGTGTAGAGAATTCCGACAGACAAAGTGCCACACATGCTCAGATCAAATTAGGAGACCAAACCTATTGGCTAATAGCCTCTACGTAGTTCCGTCGTACGCAACGAACGTCACCACGTTCAGAATGATCGGATTTTCCGACAACTTTGTCCGACCGTGTGTATGCAACACCAGTGTCGGACAAAATCCGTCGGAAAAAATCCGACGGATTTTGTGGTCGGAATTTCCGACCGCGTGTACGGGGCATTAGACTTTATTAGGTATTAGAATAACAATTTCCAACATGTTTTGCCCGCTGGGCTCCTTCAGGGAATACGCTACTCACTAGTAGCCATAGCACCCGTAATTACTCATATATGGCTTCCCAGTGGTGTCGGCTAAATAGAAGCCGGAACCACGTGAGGACGATGTAATATACTCACTGTATAGTCCTTGGCATTCTGGCTCTGATTTCTCTTGTGAGGACAAAGTGCCCCCATGTGTTTTTCTCTAGTGCTAGATATTTCTGGTTCCTTGACACCTCCTGTGGTCACACACCTGCCCATTTAGTTGACACCACTGGGAATTTTTTTTTTTGCATAGTCAACATCTTATACCCAAGCCATATACAGTATGGGTAAATATGGGTGCTATGACTACTGGTGGATAATATATCCCCTGAAGAAGCCCAGTGGGTGAAACATGTTCGAAATTGTCATTCTAATACCGCTATTCAACTAAGAACAACAAGAAATATGTCAATGATACATGGTTTTATATGGATTTGCCTTTTAAATTTTTTTCTAATAAATAATTATTTTTTAAAGAAGTTTGTTTGTATGAAGCACCAGAAAATGTTTTTATGTTTCTTCCATTTTTTTTTTAGTTGTTATAGCACTCCAGTGCTACCCCAGGCTTCCCTCCCCTATCAGCCTGTTAGATGTAAGAACTGTAGTCATATAATATATATTGGGTAGATAATTAGTTAGTAGTTATTAGAATGATGATGTAACTACTCTTCCACAGCAACCCAATTCTTCCAGAACCACTGTGTAAAATCAATCTGATGTGCTCCTACATCCCTCCAATCAGTAGGGAAAGTGAGCTCTGCTGATTGGACAGCAGCAGTTTTGACTGCCTGGAGTAATTTTACCATTTATATTACACTCACCGGCCACTTTATTAGGTACACCCGTTCAATTGCTTGGCAACACAAACTTCTAATCAGCCAATCACATGGCAGCAACTCAATGCATTAAGGCATATAGATGTGGTGAAGATGACTTGCTGAAGTTCAAACCGAGCATCAGAATGGGAAAGAAAGGGGATTTAGGTGACTTTGAACGTGGCCTGGTTGTTGGTGCCAGATGGGCTGGTCTGAGTATTTCAGAAACTGCTGATCTACTGGGATTTTCACGCACAACCATCTCTTGGGTTAACAGAGAATGATCAGAAAAAGAGAAAATATCCAGTGAGTGGCAGTTGTGTGGAGGAAAATGCCTTGTTGATGTCATAGGTGAAGCAGATGGGCTACAGCAGAAGACCTTACCGTGTGCCACTCCTGTCAGCTAAGAACAGGAAACTGAGGCTACAATTCGCACAGGCTCACCAAAATTGGACAACAGAAGATTGGAAAAACGTTTGCCTGGTCTGATGAGTCTCAATTTCAGACATTCAGATGGTCGGGTTTGGAGGTTTGGTGTAAACAACATCAATGCATGGAACCATCCTGCCTTGTCTCAACGGTTCAGGCTGGTGGTGGTGTAATGGTGTGTGGGGGATATTTTCTTGGCACACTTTGGGCCCCTTAGTACCAGGTAAGCATTGTTTAAACACCACGGCCTACCTGAGCATTGTTGCTGACCATGTCCATCCATTTATGACTACAGTGTACCCATCTTCTGATGGCTCCTTCCTGCTGGATAATGCACCACGTCACAAAGCTCCAATCATCTCACCACTGGTTTCTTAAAGGGGTTTGTTTTTTATTTTCTAAATAGGTTCCTTTAAGCTAGTGCATTGTTGGTTCACTTACCTTTTCCTTCCATTTCCCTTCTAAATGTTTTTTTTCTTTGTCTGAATTTCTCACTTCCTGTTTCTCCTCAGTAAACTTCACACCGTCATCCGAGCGGTGTTTAGTCAGCCAGAACAGCTTACTGAGGAGGAACAGAACGTGAGAAATTCAGACAAAGAAAAAAAAAATTTAGAAGGGAAATTGAAGGAAAAGGTAAGTGAACCAACAATGCACTAGCTTAAAGGAACCTATTTAGAAAATAAAAAAAACGAACCTTTACAACCACTTTAAACATGACAATGAGGTCACTGTACTCCAATGGCCTCCACAGCCACCAGATCTCAATCCAATAGAGCACCTTTGGGTAGGGTTGCCACCTCATCCCTTTAAAACCGAACACATATTAATTACACAGGTTCTGTGGCTGATTAAGGAGGTAATTAAACTCACTTTGTACCTTATCTGCATTAAACTAGTCTCAGAACCTGTGAAATTCATATGTGTTCAGGTTTAAAGGGATGAGTTGGCAACTCTACCTTTGGGTAGGTTTGCCACCTCATCCCTCTAAAACCGAACACATATTAATTACACAGGTTCTGTGGCTCATTAACCACATGCCGACCGGGCCATAGCCGAAAGACGGCTACAGCGCGGTCGGCTTATTCTGGGTGGACGTCCTCCTAGAAACTTGCTCCCGCGTGCCCCCTGGGGCGCGCACTCGGGAACATCAGTGACGGCTGATAGCGGCCGTTTACCACGTGATCGCTCTGTCAAATGACGGAGCGATCACATGTACACAAACCGGTGTCACGTCATGACGCCGGTTCCTCCCTCCCCTCTCTGTACCGATCGGTACAGTGAGAGGGGAGAAGCGGAAAGGGGGAGAGACGGGACCAGCGCTGTGGGCTGGATGTGTAGTGCCCACAGCGCTGGTCAGTGCCTGCAATGTGCAATACACTGCCACCACTGTGCAATGCTCTGCCACCACTGTGCAATGCTCTGCCCCCTACTGTGCAATGCTCTGCCCCCACTGTGCAATGCTCTGCAACCACTGTGCAATACTCTGCAACCACTGTGCAATGCTCTGCCCCCCCACTGTGCAATGCTCTGCCAGCACTGTGCAATGCTCTGCAACCACTGTGCAATACCCTGCAACCACTGTGCATTGCTCTGCCACCACTACAATGCTCTGCAACCACTGTGCAATGCTCTGAAACCACTGTGCAATGCTCTGCAACCACTGTGCAATACTCTGCAACCACTGTGCAATGCTCTGCCACCACTAAAATGCTCTGCAACCACTGTGCAATGCTCTGCAACCACTGTGCATTGCTCTGCTACCACTGTGCAATGCTCTGCCACCACTGTGCAATGCTCTGCCACCACTGTGCAATGCTCTGCCCCCTACTGTGCAATGCTCTGCCCCCACTGTGCAATGCTCTGCAACCACTGTGCAATACTCTGCAACCACTGTGCAATGCTCTGCCCCCCCACTGTGCAATGCTCTGCCAGCACTGTGCAATGCTCTGCAACCACTGTGCAATACCCTGCAACCACTGTGCATTGCTCTGCCACCACTACAATGCTCTGCAACCACTGTGCAATGCTCTGAAACCACTGTGCAATGCTCTGCAACCACTGTGCAATACTCTGCAACCACTGTGCAATGCTCTGCCACCACTACAATGCTCTGCAACCACTGTGCAATGCTCTGCAACCACTGTGCATTGCTCTGCTACCACTGTGCAATGCTCTGCCACCACTGTGCAATGCTCTGCCACCACTGTGCAATGCTCTGCCACCACTGTGCATTGCTCTGCCACCACTGTGCAATACTCTACAACCACTGTGCAATGCTCTGCCACCACTGTGCAATGCTCTGCCACCACTGTGCATTGCTCTGCCACCACTGTGCAATACTCTACAACCACTGTGCAATGCTCTGCAACCACTGTGCATTGCTCTGCCACCACTGTGCAATACTCTGCAACCACTGTGCATTGCTCTGCCACCACTGTGCAATACTCTACCCATACTGTGCAACACTGCAACACTGCAATACTCTGCCAATACTCTGCAATAATTTTTAATAGAAACAAATATTTTTTTTTTTTTTTTTTTTACCGAATTTTCTGTATTTTTTGATTTATAGCAAAAAAATAAAAAAAAACAGCGGTGATTAAATACCACCAAAAGAAAGCTCTATTTGTGTGGAAAAAAAGGACACACAATTCATTTGGGTACAGTGTTGCATGACTGAGTAATTGTCATTCAAAGTGTGAGAGCACCGAAAGCTGAAAATTGGTCTGGTTAGGAAGGGGGTTTAAGTGCCCAGTGGGTGGTTAAGGTGGTAATTAAACCCACTTGGTACCTTACTTGCATTAAATTAGCCTCAGAACCTGTGTAATTCATATGTGTTCGGGTTTAAAGGGATGAAGTGGAAACCCTACCTTTGTGATGTGGCGGAATGGGAGATTGGCATCATGGATGTGCAGCCAACAATTCTGCAGCAACTGTGTGATGCCATCATGTCACTATGGAGCAAAATCTCTGAGAAATGTTTCCAACACCTTGTTGAATCTATGCCACGGAGAATTAAGGCAGTTCTGAAGTCAAAAGTGGGTGCACCCTGGTACTAGCAAGGTGTACCCAATAGAGTGGTTGGTGAGAATATATCATCTGTTGCAAATTAGGCAGGGTTTTCACAGTGCTCTCATATGGAATTTCAAGCCTTTGCTATGAGAACTTCATTGTGTGATGCTCACACCCAGTGATGTAAGTAACTGAGTTAAAATAAATGGAGTTACATAACGCAGTTACTTTAGAGGGTAACTAGTAATCTAACTGATTACTTTTCCCCTCATGGTAATGCAGTTCCCATTACTTGGGCGGAGTTACTGCAATTACATCTACTGCCACTAGATGGCAGTAGTGAAATTCTGGTGTCCTGACGAAAAAGTTCCCCCGCTGGATAAGGACCCCCCTGTACTGCGCAGGTGCAGCGCTTGCGCAGTACGAAGGACTACGGAGCTTATGAAAATTGCCGAACCTAAACAGCTCTGAGTGAACTCTACACCGCGCAGGTGCCGTTAACATGTAATTGTACGAGGCGATGCCGCACGCTCCCGATGCTCGTGCTACTCTGCAAGGGGCGTCTATCGTGTAACTAAGGGGCGGGTCTAATATTACTGTAACCAAGGGGTGCATTTATTATTGTTATATATCGAGCTCTGCCCATTAATTTAACATTCGCCCTTTTCTGTAGCCATCCGCCCCTTACACGATATAATAATAATAGGCCCGCCCCTTACACGATATAATAATAATAATAATAAACCCGCCCCTTACACGATATAATAATAATAATAATAAACCCGCCCCTTACACGATATAATAATAATAATAAACCCGCCCCTTACACAATATAATAATAATAGGCCCGCCCCTTACACGATATAATAATAATAATAATAAACCCGCCCCTTACATGATATAATAATAATAGACCCGCCCCTTGCTTGCACGCTATAACAGATCTGCCCCTTGGTTAGCGTAATAATAGAGCAGCCCCTTGGTTACACGATATATAACAATAATAATAAATGCGCCCCTTGGTTACAGTAATACTAGACCCCCCCCCTTAGTTACACATATAGAATATTAAAAAAAAAGTCAGTTACTTTGCTGCGTAACTAATTACTTTTTCAATGTAGTAACTGAGTTACTAACACAATTACTTTTTGGGAGAAGTAATTTGTAAGTCAACTAATTACTTTTTTAAAGTAAGATGACCAACACTGCTCACACCAAGATCACACCAGCTTCTGTTCTCACGGTCTTCTTATCAATTATGTCTAAAGCCCCATACACACGCTCGGACAATCCGCGGACCAGGTCGGTCGGACTTTGTCCGACGTACTTTGTCCGATGTTGGCGTTGCGTACACACGGTCGGACTACGTTGTCGGAATATCCGGTCCGGAAGAACGTCGTGACGTAAGTCGTCGTCCACGAGATTACAAAAGGGAAGTTCAGCACCACGTCAGGCACCCGTTGGGCTCCTTCTGCTGATCCCGTGTTTATCGAGAGTTAGTGGAAGTTTGGTGACTTAAGATTCGCGCTTCTCAGTTTTCTGACTCAGATCGTTACTGCTCTTCAGTTTGTGCTTGTCGTGCGTATCTGTTTATTAGTGCGTGTAGTCAGTTCGCATTTGTTGGTCATTGCGGCCTATATCTTGATATAGGACGCTTTGATTTGCACTGCTTATTGTCTGCTCGTTGCTGGTATTCACTTCGTTCTTTCAGGCCTTGCTGTTTATCGGTGCTTTCTGTTTGTCCGTTCTGACCAGCCGACCTTTTGTGACCTTCTGAGCGATGTTTCCCGTGCGTACTCGTCGCCGAGTTCGTGCTGTACGCGGAATTGGTGTCGGGCTTTTAGCTTTGACCCAAGACCCGTCCATGAACAGAGTGATGAGGAGTATGTGGACCAAGAATTGGTTGCTTCAGCGTGACCAGTTCTCGCACATGCCTTTGCTTCGTGAGATCCGGGAGAATAATCCTGATGATTTCAGGAACTTTCTCAGGATGACGGACCCCGATTTTCACCGTCTTTTGGCTTTGCTGACCCCCTTTATCAGCCGGCAGGATACCTGCATGAGACAAGCCATTACTCCGGAGCAGAGGCTTGTTGCCACGTTGAGGTACTTGGCGACAGGGAGAAGTCTTCAGGATTTGAAGTTCTCTTCAGGTATCTCTCCCCAGGCCCTGGGAATCATTATTCCAGAGACCTGTTCTGCCATCATTCAGGTCCTGCAGGAGGACTATATTAAGGTAACATTTCTACTTTACTATTCCCTTCTATGTATGCTCTGTTTGCTAATGACTTGTATTTTTGACCTCCTTCCCTAATTACCATGATTGCAATATGTTCTAATATGCTGTGCCCCTTTTCTCCTTCATGCATTTTTCCCTTCACTTACCTCACCAGCATGCTCTTCTGCCCCAATAGACACCTATGGCCTACTCACTTAAGCAATGTCTTTTGTCTGCTGCATAGTATTGTTTGCCCCAAAACACCCCCTAAAATATGCACAAATGTTTGCTGTGTGGTTTACTTCATGTAGAGCCCCCTTTTTTTGTTCTTTTGGGGGGGGGGGGGCAAACTCATTAGGAACCCCCTCCCCCAACTGCTCTGTCAGATGGTACCAATCCTTTATCTGCTGGCTTTCCCAAGGTCAATACACACTATATACCTACCTCTTTATAGTGCGCATCTTTAGGGATGAATTCAGCAAAGCATGTAGTGCAAGGGGCTGCCTCCATACATTCCATTTCCTAATTTTTTGTCTTCTTTCCCTCCTATTAGCTTGCTTGGTAATTTAATAATGTCACACTGTGCCTGCCTTTTTTGGGGGGGGGGGGGAAATGTTATTTGATCTTTCCTGTGGCCTGCCAATAGTGTTAAGTACAGAGGGTCTGGCCAAACTAGGCCACATTATTTAGCCATTTGCCAATCAATGAAGTGCAGAGGGTTACCTGTCCACCACCACCCCCCCCCCCAAAACCATAGTTATTGCCAATGTCCCATCAGAAGTGGGGGGATTGATGGGGGGGTGAGTAATCTGTGAAGGGGAGCCTCTACTTTTCTGTGTAATTACTTTCCAGCCTCCAATTTTATACAATGCTCTTGTTCCAAGATGTTGATTGTCTAATCTGCTTGCAATGTTTAGGTGCAAAGTGACTCATTTTTTTTTCTTGTTTCACTCCACAGTTCCCTTCCACGCCACAGGAATGGCAGACTGTGGCCTCCCACTTTGCCAGCCGTTGGGACTTTCCTAACTGCGGAGGGGCAATTGATGGGAAACACGTCCGCATCGTCCCACCGCCCAACTCGGGGTCCTACTATTATAATTATAAAGGGTTTAATAGTGTAGTGATGTTGGCGGTGGTGTCGGCAACATACGAGTTTATGTATGTGGACGTGGGGATGAACGGCCGGATATCGGATGGTGGGGCCATTACGCACACGGAGTTCTACTGGCGTCTCCAAAGTGGCAGTCTGTGTTTGCCACCTCCAGAGGAGAATGCCGAAGGACTCCCCTTCGTCTTTGTCGCAGATGAAGCGTTTGCGCTGACTCCCCATGTGATGAGGCCGTTCCCGATGAGGACCCTCACCCCGGACCAGAGGGTCTTCAACTACAGGCTGTCCAGAGCCAGAAGAGTGGTGGAGAACGCTTTTGGCATCCTGGCCAGCCGCTTCCGCCTGTTCCTGACGGCATTTAACTTGGCGGAATACAAACTGAACCACATAGTTCTTGCCTGTTGCATATTGCACAACTTCCTCAAAAGACATAACAGGAACTATGTGGTGCCCGTTGGCCCAGATGTGGAGGGCCCTCCAAATGCGGACCTCACAGCCCTTCGAGTGGCACGTCCAGGCTTGCCCCCTCTCAATGCCCGCGTGGTCCGGGACCAATATATGGAATACTTTGTGGGTAGGGGGGCCATTGCTCTGCCTGACGATGTGTGAGAGGCATTTTTTAATAAATCTGATATTTTAACCAACCTCTGATTTCTTGTCATTTCAGTCTTCTTTTTAGCTTATTTTACTTTGTCATTTTTTCCCTTTGCCTTCGACAGTGGTAATGCACTTTCTGGGCAAAAGGAGGTAACAGTCTCTTCTTCCCAAAAAGATTATTCTCATGTGTGTTTGCTACCTAATCTTTGGTCTAGAGAAGGTTTCTCCTGCATAACTGACACCCAAAATACTCCTTTTCAGCACCAGGTCTGACATGTGTGTATTCTCCAAAATGCTGTGCTCCGTGTTTTCGTACAAAGCACTGTGGGTGTCATTTACATAAGTCAAATCCGCTATGCTCTACAAGTGCATTGAAAAAGTTCCCTGGGAAAGGAAATTGCAGTGCAAAGTGGATTTGCCTTTAGTAAATAACACCCATTGCCCCCCATATCCTTTACATTTTACATACATAATGCATTGTTTTATTTAAATAAGGAAGCCACACATTTGGAAAAATAAAAAAGTTTACTTGGAAAACATTCACAAGTGCGTTTACAATCTTCACGCCAAAACTGACAACATCTTGGTTATTTACAACATTATTTACAAAGATTACGCAATTTGTAAAACCAGGCATGGAGCTAAGCAGAACCTATGAAGTAGGAAAGTTCAACTTTGTAAAGTGAAGACAAGATCAGACATGACTATATGTTCAAAGTGTGTTTGATCTTGCCTTCATCACATGGGGGGGTCACCCCCGAAAAGTGGAAATTTGGAACATGCACACAATTTGGTTATGAAAATGGTCATTAGATGGTAAAACACATGCCTAGAAGCTTCAAAAGTGCCATTTTCCATCATGGGATGAATGGACGTTTTTTGGGGGTGCAACCCCTTCACCACAACCACTTTCGTAGTTCGTAAAGTGTTTGCACCCCCAAAAAAACGTTGCCATTCACCCACCATGATGGGAGCTAGCACATGTGGACACAATGTGTGCATGTTCCAAATTTCAGACAGTTTTTAAGTTGCAAATGTGTTCAGAAGCTGGCACAAATGTGTGTAAATTACTTGTTGCTTTTTCATATTTTTCCTAAAACATCAATGATGTTCTTCAATTTTTGTTGAACATCATTGATGTTTTGCTTTATGTAATCTAGATCTCTATTGCAGACCATTATCTCTCCGATGAGTACGTGGGCACTCTCTGTGGTAAAGTGCGATTTTTCTTCCACAACATCCACGTCACCTAAAAACCACAAACAAACAAAAATGGGGTGTTGGAAATGAGGCAGCCATACATGGATTAGCTTACCAGTAGCTGTGTTCTCCCACACTCACCTGTTGTGGTGACAATTTCTCCAAGTTCGATGATCTCTCCTTCCTCCTCCTCCTCCTCCTCTGCTTCTGCTCTTTCCCCTTTTTTGGTAGGTGTTGGTTTGGGGGTTTCCTCAGACGGCCCAAGTTTTCGCTCCCCTATGAGAATGTCCAAAAGGAAGATTTAGCAACACAAACTATTGAGGGCAGAAATAGGAAATGACAAACATTGCTTGAAAGTGACGGACACTATTTTAGTTTGGCCAGTTACAAATGTCAACTACATGAATGAAGTCACTTTGTAAAGGTGCTAAACTGACTAGCTTTTTGGTAGAAGTTTGTGTGATGGAGACCCCCCTCTAGTATCCACTGGAGCACATGTGTGGAAAAGCATAATAAAAAGGGGGTTTGGGTGTCCCAGCACTAGTGCTCTAGAGTCCAGATGGGTAAACAGCTACTGAGTGACCTCTCCTTTACATTGAATAAATTGGCTTTACATTCTTGATGACATTTCTAGTGAGAACAAACTTCCTTTCCCCAAAAAAACACCAAACATCGTATTATAAGTGGCCGAACGATCGAGGTTGCGTACGATCGAATGCACACACACACGACCATGACAGTGGCAGAAAGATCGAGGCTGAGTACGATCGAATGCACAGACGAACCTGAAAGTGGCCATTTTGGAATGTACAACTTGGTAAAAATAAAAACACAATGGAGCAGTATGCAAGCAAGAAATCAAACACAAAACACAACTACTTACTTTTTTGAAGAATTCTCTTGATCTTTCTGTACTGATCGGCCTCCCTCAGTTTCAGGTCTGACCAGCGTTTCCTGAGTTGCTCCTTGGATCGTTGTACCCCAAAATTATTGTACAGCCTTCTCACAACTTTAGACATGATCTTGGCCTTGCGGACATTGGGGTTGAGGTAAGGCCCATACTTCCCATCATAGTCGCTCCTCTTTAATATGTCCACCATCTCCAACATTTCTCCAAATGACATATTGGAGGCCTTGAATTTCAGGTTCCGGGATCGGGACGTTTCTGCCTCCGGACTTTCCTCGTCCTCCTCCTCCTTGGTGGGATATTTGTGGCGCACCTGCTGTGTCCCCGCCATGTGCTCTCCCCACTACGCCGTAAAGAGAAGGGGTGGGGAATAGACGAGAAAGATCGTCAGGGGCGGGCGGAGTTTGAAGCATGCGCAGTGTATATAAAACGTCACACGCCTGTGTCGTAGCCACGATCTGGGAGACGAGGGGAGAGAAAACTCACACGAGACGATCGCTACAAACGAAGGTACAATTTAACGTTGGTACATAACTAGCCTAGACTGATTTGAACTTGAGGCTTCTTTATGGAGAAGATTAGGAGAGTTTAGCCTGACATAATTTTGAGGGTTTTGTGTGTTGTTGTGTCTTGCAGAGATTGATATGAAGGGATTCAACGACATGAGTTTTCTCCCCCTCTTCATTGCCAAATACAGGGATTTTCCCATATTGTGGCAGGGTATACACCCACATTACACCAACAAACCAAAGAGGCACGCAGCCCTGGAGGAACTTGTGGAATTTGTCAAGCCAAGGTTCCCCACGGCAACTGTTGATGATATTAGAAAGAAAATTGGCAGCCTGAGGAGTGCGTATATCAGGGAGAGGAAGAAGGTCGTGAAGTCTGAGGAAACTGCAACTTCAGCAGATGAGGTCTATGTCCCCAAGCTCTGGTACTATCAGAGTCTCCATTTTCTGAAGGACCAGGCTGATGTCACGGAGCCAACCTCAACTCCTCCTTCCACGCTTCCTTGCGCACAGCCCACCCCTGATGAGGCTTCCGAGGAGCAACCTGGGCCTTCCAGTCTGGAAGAGGTGGAGGAGCCCAGCTTGTTCCAGGTATAGTAGTTTTGCTACCATTTAGGGGAATAATGAATGATGTTCACTTAATTCAGGATCGCCAATTGCTTAGTTCCTAACGTGTTTGACATATCAACAGACAGTGGTGTTGGAGACATTTGGGGCCAGAATCTAAACTGCTGGGCTGAGAATTGTATGGTTTTCTATTTGTAAACATTTTGCAACAGTCACTAGATGAGAATTGTGTGTGTTTGATGAACAAATAACTGAAACTATGTCCCTTTTTCCTACACAGGAAGACCTCAGCCAGGAGGTGGCTGTGGAAGGTGGCAGTCAGGAGGAGGCAGGGGTTAGTGGCAGCCACCAGCTGGGTAGTGGCAGCCAAGAGGGGGCTAGGCCTCGGAGCCTGACTGACACCCAAACCCCTCCCCTCCGCCCTCCGTACAAAAGGGCGAGAAGGGGGGGTTATGCGGCACAGTCAGCGCTCCGGATGATAAGAGAGGCTTCAGACTCCCTACATGCCACACCCGCCGATGAGGAGACCTTTGGCTCGGTGGTTGTCACAAAAATGATGGGTATGGAGGTGAGGCAACGCAACATGTGTGAGGGGCTCATCCTCCATGTCCTAAATAAGGGTAGGGCTGGGGAGATGACCCCAGTCACACATGTTTGCCATAGCTACCATGCTCCACCTCCTCCTCCTTCTGCCACCCCACCAGCACGACAGCCACAGCGTGCAAGGAAGCGTGGAAGGAAGACCTGAGAGTGACGACCTGCAATCAGTCTGGTCTGAGAGAAGATGGAGCCTCTCGTAGTACCAGAGCCTGGGGACCTAGATGGCATCTGCTGCAGTTCCGGATACTTTGGACTTCACGACCAGATTGCACTCCCCTTAATATACGTACTCCTCAGGCCCCCAATTTTCTACGCTTGAACAATGATGGTTGCCGTGGGGGGCCAAGGCTTTGCAAATTCCCCAAGTTTCACCATGGCTGCGTTCCTCTTTGGTTTGTTGGTGTGACCTAAATAAAGGTTTTTTGGATTTGAAATAATCATTGACTATTGTGTTTTACTTTGCTACAATGACAGTTTTTCTTTGAGTAGGCTGGTACATTTCACTAATCCTAAAGTAGAATTAACAAGGGGCAACAACAACAAACAACCTCCTAGTAAATTTAAGCAAGAAATACAAATGTAAATAATGTGTTTTTGGTAATTTGAGACACACAACCCCCCTCCAAAAAAAAAAAAAAAAAAAAAAACATTCAAATATGTATTCCCCCCCAAAAAAAAAAAAAAGACAAATCATGGTAAAAAAATAACAAAGATTCTTTTTCCGTTCAGAGTAAAAATAAACATGTAGTGTATAAATGCTGCAAAGTAATAAAGAAGTAAGTTTGTGAGAAGTGCGGGTGAATAGGAGCAGCTAAAAGATGTCATTCTTGTTGCATTGTAAAGAAAAAGAGAATGCGCTGCATTAAAGACATTTTAACATTGCAGCGTGACGAATGTGCTGTGTCGATTAGGAAAGGTAGTTTTACCTGACCGAGCGCTTCCGTCACAGAATTTCTTCTGAGCATGCGTAGCACTTTGTCCGTCGGACAAGCGTACACACGCTCGGATTTGGTGTGATCGGACCGGGTTGACGGCAAATCTTTCCAGCAGGAGATAAGACTTTGTCCGACGGACAAACCGACGAACACTGTCCGATGGTGCATACACACGGTCTGATTTTTCAACAACCTTGTCCGATCGGACCAAATTGATGAAAAAGTCCGACCGTGTGTATGGGGCTTAAGGTTGGTGGGAAAGCCCAGGATCTGTATTTCATAGAAGTTCTAAGATAAATATTCAAGCGAAAAGTTTCCAGGATATAACTGTTTGAACAAACCAACAGCACACAGATGGAAAACTCATAAAATTAACCTTTCTCCTCCATGGCAGGGTGCCAAGTGACTGATGGAGCCAGGAGATGACAACACATTGACCAGCCAGAAGTTCTGCAGCCTCTGTGCTACTGCCCCGCCCCTGATACCTCATGGACTGCATTCACTGGTACCACTTACTAGTTCGATGTATGTTGAATAAAGAGCAAGCATGTGGGGGGAGTGACCTGCAGCCTTCTCTTCAGTCTTGCACAGTTGTACAGGCTCCGCTCCTGTACTAAAAATGCTTACTATGACTTCACTGCACACTGTGAGCTTTTCATCAGTATGCATTAGAAGCTGCAGCAAGTCAGATAGAGCCCGCCTCATTTCCTGGCCAGAGGATGTCCACAGGACCAGTGCTACCACTAGGCCAACTAGGCAGCCGCCTAGGGCACCCGGCCGCCATTTATCCTACTCCCGCACTGTCCACAGAGCTTGCAACTATCCACCAGGCAACCGCTCTGACATGTGTCAAGCAGCACAAATCCCCCCCCTGTTCGGCTCTCCGCTCTGATATCACGTGTCCAACAACCACCCCCCCAGCAGGGTGCTTTCCCCTCTGACATGTGTCCAGCGATTCCCTCTCCGCTCTGACATGTCACATGTGTCCAGCACCCCCCCCCCCCCCCCCCCCCCATAGGGCGCTTTCCCCTCTGACATGTGTCCAGCGATTCCCTCTCCGCTCTGACATGTCACATGTGTCCAGCTACCCCCCCCCCCCCCCAGCAGGGTGCTTTCCCCTCTGACATGTGTCCAGCGATTCCCTCTCCGCTCTGACATGTCACATGTGTCCAGCACCCCCCCCCCCCCCCCCCCATAGGGCGCTTTCCCCTCTGACATGTGTCCAGCGATTCCCTCTCCGCTCTGACATGTCACATGTGTCCAGCTACCCCCCCCCCCCCAGCAGGGTGCTTTCCCCTCTGACATGTGTCCAGCGATTCCCTCTCCGCTCTGACATGTCACATGTGTCCAGCACCCCCCCCCCCCCCCCCCATAGGGCGCTTTCCCCTCTGACATGTGTCCAGCGATTCCCTCTCCGCTCTGACATGTCACATGTGTCCAGCTACCCCCCCCCCCCCCCAGCAGGGTGCTTTCCCCTCTGACATGTGTCCAGCAACCCCCCCCCCCCCTGGCACTCTCCATTTTGAGTCTGCCACTCTGACATGTGTCCAGCTACCCCCCCCCCCCCCATAGGGCGCTTTCCCCTCTGACATGCGCCCAGCAACCCCCCCAGGGCACTCTCTGCTCTGAGTCTGACACTCTGACATGTGTCCAGCAACCCCCCTCTGCACTCTGACATCATGTGTCCAGCAACCACCCCCCCAGCAGAGCACTTTCCTCTCTGACATGTGTCCAGCAACCCCCCCTGGGCACTCTCCACTCTGACATCATGTGTCCAGCAACCACCCCCCCACAGGGCGCTTTCCTCTCTGACATGTGCCCAGCAACCCCCCCCGGGCACTCTCCGCTCTGATTCTGACACTCTGACATGTGTCCAGCAACCACCCCCCAGCAGGGCACTTTCCCCTCTGACATGTGTCCAGCACCCCCCTCCCCCCCAGGGCACTCTCCGCTCTGAGTCTGACACTTTGACATGTGGCCAGCAACCACCGACCCCCCCCACCCAGGCCACACTCCGCTCTCCCTCCACTCTACAGTGTCCAGGTCCAACAGCCCCCCTCAAGGACACTCTCCTGGCCGTGTCACTGGAGCGGAGTAAATCATGGGATATAGCGTGGCGCCTGGTGGCGGCTCTCTGGGCTTGGGGACAGGTGGAGCCTGGAAGAGGCACCGACACAGAGGCAGGTACAGCAGAGTTGGTGCAAGCGAGGAACAGGCAGCAAGCACAGGGGCACCATTCACGTCGCCGGATACAAGTTTGCTGAGCCCAAGACCGTCACCTGGTGTGGTAAAAACTGTCGCTGTCTGAGATAATGAGATTGTATATATTGTGAGAATGACATGCAATTTGCAAATGTGTGTATATGTATATTGACTGATCTGCCAAATGCCCCCCCTGTGAGGCAGCATTGATGGGCACAGGTGAGACTGTATTTGATGGGCACAGGTGAGGCTGTATTTGATGGGCACTGGTGAGATAGCATTTGATGGGCACAGGTGAGTCTGCATTGATTGGCACTGGCGAAGTGGCATTGATGGGCACTGGTGAAGTGGCATTAATGGGCACTGGTGAGGCTGCATTTGATGGGACTGGTGAGGCTGCATGTGATGGGCACTGGTGAGGCTGCATTTGATGGACGCTGGTGAGGCTGCATTTGATGGGTGCTGGTGAGGCTGAATTTGATAGGGTCTGGTGAGACTGTCTGCATTTGATTGGCAGAGGTGAGGCTGCCTGCATTTGATGGGATTTTATGGGCACATGTGAGACTGCATTTGATGGGCGCTGGTGAGGCTGCATTTGATGGGCGCTGGTAAGGCTGCATTTGATGGGCGCTGGTAAGGCTGCATTTGATGAGCACTGGTGGGGCTGTATTGATGGGCGCTGGTAAGGCTGCATTTGATGGGCGCTGGTAAGGCTGCATTTGATGGGACTGGTGAGGCTGCATTTGATGGGCGCTGGTGAGGCTGAATTTGATAGGGTCTGGTGAGACTGTCTGCATTTGATGGGCACAGGTGAGGCTGCCGGCATTTGATGGGATTTGATGGGCACAGGTGAAGCTGTATTTGATGGGCACTGGTGAGATAGCATTTGATGGGCACAGGTGAGTCTGCATTGATGGGCACTGGTGAAGCATTGATGGGCACTGGTGAAGCGGCATTGATAGGCACTGGTGAGGCTGCACTGGTGAGGCTGCATTTGATGGGCACTGGTGAGGCTGCATTTGATAGGGTCTGGTGAGACTGTCTGCATTTGATGGGCAGAGGTGAGGCTGCCTGCATTTGATGGGATTTGATGGGCACAGGTGAGACTGCATTTGATTGGCGCTGGTGAGGCTGCATTTGATGGGCACTGGTGAGGCTGCATTTGATGGGCACTGGTGAGGCTGCATTTGATAGGGTGTGGTGAGACTGTCTGCATTTGATGGGCAGAGGTGAGGCTGCCTGCATTTGATGGGATTTGATGGGCGCTGGTAAGGCTGCATTTGATGGGCGCTGGTAAGGCTGCATTTGATGAGCACTGGTGGGGATGCATTGATGGGCGCTGTTAAGGCTGCATTTGGTGGGCACTGGGTGGAGTCAGGGGTGGAGCCAGGGGGGCAGCAAAATTAGGTTTTTGCCTAGGGTGTCAAAAATCCTTGCACCAGCCCTGGATGCCCAGCCTTATCTAGCCCTTTCCTCCCCAGCGTGACTGTTGCTGGCCCACCCCTTTAATTTATTGGATTTCAGTTCTCAGGCTTGGCATCACCTAGGGTGGTCTGGATGCAAGTTCAGCCTACCTGCGAATGACCTATGCCTTTAGATTGTTGTCTACCCCAGCCTTTTTCAACCAGGGTGCCTTGAGGTTTCTTCAGGGGTGCCTTGACAAAATGCCAAAAAATTGCCCAAAAATGGTATACAAGCCAGCGTGTGGATGAGACCTGCCGGCGTCCTAATGCCCGATGGCATCATCAGCTGAAAAGGAGGATGTCAGTCTCCTACATAGCATCCTTGTTTGACCCTCCCTTGCCTCTCACCATGATCACATTAGCTGTGTGATGGAGTGAAGGAGAAAAAACTGAGGGAGAAGAGAAACATTGGAATACTAGTCAGTACCAGTTTGGAAAAGTGCATTTGCTTTCGAAGAATAAAT
>CM053029.1:57920124-58055124 GCA_028564925.1 Lithobates sylvaticus
GGATATCTATTATCTATCTATCTATTTATGTTGCTGTTTTAAAGTATAGGGCAAGTCATAGAACAGAGGAAATATCAAACTCTCCATTGCTATTGGCAGTAGTCAAGAAACCATTATAACTTCATATAAAAACATAAATATCTAGAGCTGACTACACATTATACAATATCAAATAACTATATAGTACAAGGACCTGCCTGATTGGATACAAATTGATTGGATAGTTTCTGTAGGTCCCCATGTTACATATTTTTGGTAAGTTTTAAACTAATTGTACAAAACTTGTATGTCAATATTTTAATAGGTTATGTTATGTTTGCCTATATTTTTTTAGGTCATGTGACCATTTCTTGCACTGACCACTGACACAAGAGCACCATTACTCTCACTCATCACTACCACAGGAACATCATTTCCCCCACTGATCACTGACACAGAGGCACCATTCCTTCCACTGACACAGAGGAACCATTCCTTCCACTGACACAGAGGAACCATTCCTTCCACTGACACAGAGGAACCATTCCTTCCACTGACACAGAGGAACCATTCCTTCCACTGACACAGAGGATCCATTCCTTCCACTGACCACTGACACAGAGGAACTATTCCTTCCACTGACACAGAGGAACCATTCCCTCCACTGACACAGAGAAACCATTCCTTCCACTGACACAGAGGAACCATTCCTTCCACTGACACAGAGGAACCATTCCTTCCACTGACACAGAGGATCCATTCCTTCCACTGACCACTGACACATAGGAACCATTCCTTCCACTGACACAGAGGAACCATTCCTTCCACTGACACAGAGAAACCATTCCTTCCACTGACACAGAGGAACCATTCCTTCCACTGACACAGAGGAACCATTCCTTCCACTGACACAGAGGAACCATTCCTTCCACTGACACAGAGGAACCATTCCTTCCACTGACACAGAGGATCCACTCCTTCCACTGACCACTGACACAGAGGAACTATTCCTTTCACTGACCACTGACACATAGGAACCATTCCTTCCACTGACACAGAGGAACCATTCCTTCCACTGACACAGAGGAACCATTCCTTCCACTGACACAGAGGAACCATTCCTTCCACTGACACAGAGGAACCATTCCTTCCACTGACACAGAGGAACCATTCCTTCCACTGACACAGAGGATCCATTCCTTCCACTGACACAGAGGAACCATTCCTTCCACTGACACAGAGGATCCATTCCTTCCACTGACCACTGACACAGAGGAACTATTCCTTCCACTGACCACTGACACAGAGGAACCATTCCTTCCACTGACACAGAGGAACCATTCCTTCCACTGACACAGAGGAACCATTCCTTCCACTGACACAGAGGCACCATTCCTTCCACTGACACAGAGGAACCATTCCTTCCACTGACACAGAGGAACCATTCCTTCCACTGACCACTGACACAGAGGAACCATTCCTTCCACTGACACAGAGGAACCATTCCTTCCACTGACACAGAGGAACCATTCCTTCCACTGACCACTGACACAGAGGAACCATTCCTTCCACTGACCACTGACACAGAGGAACCATTCCTTCCACTGACACAGAGGAACCATTCCTCCCACTGACACAGAGGAACCATTCCTTCCACTGACACAGAGGAAACATTCCTTCCACTGACACAGAGGAACCATTCCTTCCACTGACACAGAGGATCCATTCCCTCCACTGACCACTGTCACAGAGGATCCATTCCTTCCACTGACCACAGACACAGAGGAACCATTCCTTCCACTAACACAGAGGAACCATTCCTTCCACTGACACAGAGGAACCATTCCTTCCACTGACACAGAGGAACCATTCCTTCCACTGACCACTGACACAGAGGCACCATTCCTTCCACTGACCAATGACGCAGAGGCACCATTCCTTCCACTGACACAGAGGATCCATTCCTTTCACTGACCACTGACACAGAGGGGCACCATTCCTTCCACTGACCACTGACACATAGGCACCATTCCTTCCACTGACCACTGACACAAAGGAACCATTCCTCCCACTGACCATTGACACAGAGGATCCATTCCTTCCACTGACACAGAGGAACCATTCCTTCCACTGACACAGAGGATCCATTTCTTCCACTGACCACTGACACAGAGGATCCATTCCTTCCACTGACCACCTTCCACTGACACTGAGGAACCATTCCTTCCACTGACCACTGACACAGAGGAACCATTCCTTCCACTGACACAGAGGAACCATTCCTTCCACTGACACAGAGAAACCATTCCTTCCACTGACACAGAGAAACCATTCCTTCCACTGACACAGAGGAACCATTCCTTCCACTGACACAGAGGAACCATTCCTTCCACTGACACAGAGGAACCATTCCTTCCACTGACACAGAGGATCCATTCCTTCCACTGACACTGAGGAACTATTCCTTTCACTGACCACTGACACATAGGAACCATTCCTTCCACTGACACAGAGGAACCATTCCTTCCACTGACACAGAGGAACCATTCCTTCCACTGACACAGAGGATCCATTCCTTCCACTGACACAGAGGAACCATTCCTTCCACTGACCACTGACACAGAGGAACCATTCCTTCCACTGACCACTGACACAGAGGAACCATTCCTTCCACTGACACATAGGAACCATTCCTTCCACTGACACAGAGGAACCATTCCTTCCACTGACACAGAGGAACCATTCCTTCCACTGACACAGAGGCACCATTCCTTCCACTGACACAGAGGAACCATTCCTTCCACTGACACAGAGGAACCATTCCTTCCACTGACCACTGACACAGAGGCACCATTCCTTCCACTGACACAGAGGAACCATTCCTTCCACTGACACAGAGGAACCATTCCTTCCACTGACCACTGACACAGAGGCACCATTCCTTCCACTGACCACTGACACAGAGGAACCATACCTTCCACTGACACAGAGGAACCATTCCTTCCACTGACACAGAGGAACCATTCCTTCCACTGACACAGAGGAACCATTCCTTCCACTGACACAGAGGAACCATTCCTTCCACTGACCACTGACACAGAGGCACCATTCCTTCCACTGACCAATGACGCAGAGGCACCATTCCTTCCACTGACACAGAGGATCCATTCCTTTCACTGACCACTGACACAGAGGGGCACCATTCCTTCCACTGACCACTGACACATAGGCACCATTCCTTCCACTGACCACTGACACAGAGGATCCATTACTCCCACTGACACAGAGGAACAATTCCTTCCACTGACCAGTGACACAGAGGCACCATTCCTTCCACTGACCACTGACACAAAGGAACCATTCCTCCCACTGACCATTGACACAGAGGATCCATTCCTTCCACTGACCATTGACACAGAGGAACCATTCCTTCCACTGACCAATGACACCGAGGAACCATTCCTCCCACTGACCATTGACACAGAGGATCCATTCCTTCCACTGACCAATGACACCGAGGAACCATTCCTCCCACTGACCATTGACGCAGAGGCTCTATTCCTTCCATGGACCACTGACACAGAGGCACCATTCCTTCCACTGACCACTGACACAGAGGAACCATTCCTCCCACTGACCATTGACACAGGAGAACCATTCCTCCCACTGACCATTGACACAGAGGATCCATTTCTTCCACTGACCAATGACGCAGAGGATCTATTCCTTCCATGGACCACTGACACAGAGGCACCATTTCTTCTACTGACCAATGACACAGGGGCACCATTCCTTCCACTGACCATTGACACAGGGGCACCATTCCTTCCACTGACCATTGACACAGGGGCACCATTCCTCCCACTGATCAAAAAGTATAATTTCTCCCAGTACACAGGGGAACGGGCACCATTCCTTCCACTGACTCAAAGACACCATTCCTTCCACTGACCACTGATGCAGAGGCACAATTCCTTCTACTGACCAAGAGATATAATACCTCCCACTGAAACAGGGGCACCATTCCTTCCACTGACCATTGACACAGAGGCCTCATTCCTCCCACTGACCATTGACATAGGGGCACCATTCCTCCCACTGATCAAGAAGTATAATTTCTCCCACTACACAGGGGCACGGGCACCATTCCTTCCACTGACTCAAAGACACCATTCCTTCCACTGACCACTGATGCAGAGGCACAATTCCTTCTACTGACCAAGAGATAATTTCTCCCACTGACACAGGAGCACCATTCCTTCCACTGACCACTGACATAGAGGCACCATTCCTCCCACTGAAACAGGAGCACCATTACTTCTACTGACCAAGAGATATAATTTCTCCCACTTACACAGGAGCACCATTCCTTCCACTGAAACAGGTCGGGGTAAGCAAAAAGCGTTTACCCCGACTTGTTCATTCAACGACTTGTTCATTCCCCGACTTAGTTGGAGTAGGTGGAACACTTTGGTGAGGGTGGGTCAGCCAGGCTTCTTGACCTTTAAACTCTGCTGGACACGCCTGCTGACACAAGGTCACCAATCTTCCCGCTGACCACTGAAATGGAGTAATTTGTTATTACTGACTACTACTGACCACAGACACAGGGGTACAAATCTTCCCACTGACACAGTGGCACCATTTACTCAGGATTCAAACATTTTTCCAATCGTATTACAGCATATCTGAGAACAGAATTCTCTGTACAAGTCATTACAAGCCCTCTTTGTGCTTGTATGTGAATACAATCTCTTCAGTCCTAAGAATGAATAGTCTTCTTTATGTCTCTGTTGTCCTCACTGAGTTTCAAAATAGTTTTCAGTAAAGTAAAATGTTTCAGACAAGCCACCTGCAACCCATCAGTGTCTTGTGGTTTCTGTTTCCTATTTTCAGTTTCAATGTATTTAGTCTGGGCGCCTTGCACTGTTCAATAATCAGCTATTAGCTTCTGAAGGATATATACGTTCAGAACATAACTGTCCACATTCACAACGTGAACTTTGCAGCTACAAGTGAGCAGCTAGAGGTGGAGTACAAAATATAAAGGACTGCACTATTATTATCACATGGTAAAAACATTGAACTGCATTGGCCGGGAATCGAACCCGGGCCTCCCGCGTGGCAGGCGAGAATTCTACCACTGAACCACCAATGCATGTGCTGACTCTAACTTTGGAAACATGATATTTGTATCTAGGCTTCATGTGTGGATTTGTCATTTCTAGAGCATATCTAAATTGTTTAGTGTACCAAAATGTTTGTTATGTTAATGTTGACTCTGATCTACTCATTCTCGGATTCTAAGGCTCTTCCACACCTAGGAAGTCTTACAGTCTGTCTTACAGACGTCTTTCAGGCATTTTTTCCTGCATTTTTTGGGTGTTTTTGCAGAGTTTTTGTACAGGTCCTTTAAAGGTTAAAAGGTCACCAATGTAAAAGCAGTAAAACGCCTGTAATCTGCCAAAAAATAAGCTAATGTACTTTTTTGAGCGATGGGCATTTTGCTTTAGGGGACAGAACGCTCAGATGTGAACAGAGACCATTGAAATGAATGGGATTTGTCCTTTTGGGCGTTTATAGAGCTGAGGCTTAAAGCAGAAAAACTTCCAAAAACGCCTATGTAAGAAAAAGCCTTAAGCAAGAAACCGGCATGTTTCGGTGGTGGCTATTTGTACTAAACTCTGTATAGCCAAGACATCATTTACAAATCTGCCACTTTGCAATCGAATTGAACAATCTTTCAGCCCAGGTTCACACTACTGTGATCACACATATATCACATGTGATTCGCACCTGCGGGGCCGATCACATGCGATGTCTGTGAGATGTCAGTTCAGCCATACCACTGACACAGGAACATCATTCCTCACACTGACCACTGACACAGGAGCATCATTCCTCACACTGACCACTGACACAGGAGCATCATTCCTCACACTGACCACTGACACAGGAGCATCATTCCTCCCACTGACCACTGACACAGGAGCATCATTCCTCCCACTGACCACTGACACACAGGAACCATTCCTTCCACTGACACACTGACACCACTGACACAGGAGCATCATTCCTCCCACTGACCACTGACACAGGAGCATCATTCCTCCCACTGACCACTGACACAGGAACATCATTCCTCCCACTGACCACTGACACAGGAGCATCATTCCTCCCACTGACCACTGACACAGGAGCATCATTCCTCACACTGACCACTGACACAGGAGCATCATTCCTCCCACTGACCACTGACACAGGAACATCATTCCTCACACTGACCACTGACACAGGAACATCATTCCTCCCACTGACCACTGACACAGGAACATCATTCCTCACACTGACCACTGACACAGGAGCATCATTCCTCCCACTGACCACTGACACAGGAACATCATTCCTCCCACTGACCACTGACACAGGAATATCATTCCTCCCACAGACCACTGACACAGGAACATCATTCCTCCCACTGACACAGAAACATCATTCCTCACACTGACCACTGACACAGGAACATCATTCCTCCCACTGACCACTGACACAGAAGCAACATTCCTCCCACTGACCACTGACACAGGAACATCATTCCTCCCACTGACCACTGACACAGAAGCACCATTCCTCCCACTGACCACTGACACAGGAACATCATTCCTCCCACTGACCACTGACACAGGAACATCATTCCTCCCACTGACCACTGACACAGGAACATCATTCCTCCCACTGACCACTGACACAGGAACATCATTCCTCCCACTGACCACTGACACAGGAACATCATTCCTCCCACTGACACAGGAACATCATTCCTCACACTGACACAGGAACATCATTTCTCACACTGACCATTGAAACAGAGGCACCATTCCTCCCACTGACCAAGAAGTATAATTTCTCCCACTACACAGGGGCACCATTCCTTCCACTGACCTCTGACACAGAGAGACCATTCTCTCCACTAACCACTGACTCAAAGACACCATTCCTTCCACTGACACAGAAGCACTGTTCCTTCCACTGACATAGAGAGACCATTCTTTCCACTGACCATTGACACAGAGGCATCATTCCTCCCACTAACCAAGGGATATCATTTCTCCCACTGACACAGGAACATCATTCCTCTTACTGACCACTGACACAGAGGCACCATTCCTTCCTGGGTTCTGAACAAGCAAGCTATCGCTTGTGAAAAGTATACCATTGCCTGTATCTGTCTGACCCTTTTGAGAATAAAGATGACATCAAGATAATTTGGAGTTCCAGTGTGCGACCAATTCTTTGTCTTGTTTGTCTTCCATAGTAGTGAGCCGAGGTCTGCACCTGTGATCCATCCTGCAACTGATTTTGCCTGGAGCTTCTCTTTGTTCTTAGCCACCATTCCTCCCACTGACCACTGATGCAAGTGCACCATTCCTCCCACTGACCACTGACACAAGTGCACCATTCCTTCCACTGACCACTGACACAAGTGCACCATTCCTTCCACTGACCACTGACACAAGTGCACCATTCCTCCCACTGACCACTGACACAAGTGCACCATTCCTCCCACTGACCACTGACACAAGTGCACCATTCCTCCCACTGACAACTGACACAAGTGCACCATTCCTTCCACTGACCACTGAGACAAGTGCACCATTCCTTCCACTGACCACTGACACAAGTGCACCATTCCTTCCACTGACCTCTGACATAGGGTCATTTTTCACTCTGTAGACCACTGACACAAGGTCACCATTTGTCCCGCTGACCACTGACATGAAGTAATTTGTTATTACTGACCACGGACACAGGGGTACAAATCTTCCCACTGACACAGTAATACCATTTACTCAGGATTCAAAATGTTTTCCAAATCATAATACAGCATAGCTGAGAACAGACTTCTCTGTACAAGTCATTACAAGCCCTTGTTGTGCTTATATGTGAATACAATCTCTTCAGTCCTAAGAATGAATAGTCTTCTTTATGTCTCTGTTGTCCTCACTGAGTTTCAAAATAGTTTTCAGCAAAGTAAAATGTTTCAGACAAGCCACCTGCAACTCTTCAGTGTCTTGTGGTTTCTGTTTCCTATTTTCAGTTTCAATGTATTTAGTCTGGGCGCCTTGCACTGTTTAATAATCAGCTATTAGCTTCTGAAGGATATATACGTTCAGAAAATAACTGTCCACATTCACAACGTAAACTTTGTAGCTACAACAAGTGAGCAGCTAGAGGTGGAGTACAACATAAAGGACTGCACTATTATTATCACATGGTAAAAACATTGAACTGCATTGGCCGGGAATCGAACCCGGGCCTCCCGCGTGGCAGGCGAGAATTCTACCACTGAACCACCAATGCATGTGCTCACTCTAACTTTGGAAACATGATATTTGTATCTAGGCTTCATGTGTGGATTTGTCATTTCTAGAGCATATCTAAATTGTTTAGTGTACCAAAATGTTTGTTATGTTAATGTTGACTCTGATCTACTCATTCTCGGATTCTAAGGCTCTTCCACACCTAGGCGTTGCTGTCTTACAGACGTCTTTCAGGCATTTTTTCCTGCATTTTTTGGGTGTTTTTGCAGAGTTTTTGTACAGGTCCTTTAAAGGTTAAAAGGTCACCAATGTAAAAGCAGTAAAACGCCTGTAATCTGCCAAAAAATAAGCTAATGTACTTTTTTGAGCGACGGGCGTTTTGCTTTAGGGGACAGAACGCTTAGATGTGAACAGAGACCATTGAAATGAATGGGATTTGTCCTTTTGGGCGTTTATAGAGCTGAGGCTTAAAGCAGAAAAACTTCCAAAAACGCCTATGTAAGAAAAAGCCTTAAGCAAGAAACCCGCATGTTTCGGTGGTGGCTATTTGTACTAAACTCTGTATAGCCAAGACATCATTTACAAATCTGCCACTTTGCAATCTAATTGAACAATCTTTCAGCCCAGGTTCACACTACTGTGATCACAGATATCGCATGGGATTCGCACCTGTACCTGCGGGGCCGATCACATGCGATGTCTGTGAGATGTCAGTTCAGCCATACCACTGACACAGGAACATCATTCCTCCAACTGACCACTGACACAGGAACATCATTCCTCCCACTGACCACTGACACAGGAACATCATTCCTCCAACTGACCACTGACACAGGAGCATCATTCCTCCCACTGACCACTGACACAGGAACATCATTCCTCACACTGACCACTGACACAGGAACATCATTCCTCCAACTGACCACTGACACAGGAACATCATTCCTCCAACTGACCACTGACACAGGAACATCATTTCTCACACTGACCACTGACACAGGAATATCATTCCTCCCACTGACCACTGACACAGGAACATCATTCCTCCCACTGACCACTGACACAGGAACATCATTCCTCCCACTGACACAGGAACATCATTTCTCACACTGACCACTGACACAGGAACATCATTCCTCACACTGACCACTGACACAGGAACATCATTCCTCCCACTGACCACTGACACAGGAACATCATTCCTCCCACTGACCACTGACACAGGAATATCATTCCTCCCACAGACCACTGACACAGGAACATCATTCCTCCCACTGACACAGAAACATCATTCCTCACACTGACCACTGACACAGGAACATCATTCCTCCCACTGACCACTGACACAGAAGCACCATTCCTCCCACTGACCACTGACACAGGAACATCATTCCTCCCACTGACCACTGACACAGAAGCACCATTCCTCCCACTGACCACTGACACAGGAACATCATTCCTCCCACTGACCACTGACACAGGAACATCATTCCTCCCACTGACCACTGACACAGGAACATCATTCCTCCCACTGACCACTGACACAGGAACATCATTCCTCCCACTGACCACTGACACAGGAACATCATTCCTCCCACTGACACAGGAACATCATTCCTCCCACTGACACAGGAACATCATTCCTCACACTGACACAGGAACATCATTTCTCACACTGACCATTGAAACAGAGGCACCATTCCTCCCACTGACCAAGAAGTATAATTTCTCCCACTACACAGGGGCACCATTCCTTCCACTGACCTCTGACACAGAGAGACCATTCTCTCCACTAACCACTGACTCAAAGACACCATTCCTTCCACTGACACAGAAGCACTGTTCCTTCCACTGACATAGAGAGACCATTCTCTCCACTGACCATTGACACAGAGGCATCATTCCTCCCACTAACCAAGGGATATAATTTCTCCCACTGACACAGGAACATCATTCCTCTTACTGACCACTGACACAGAGGCACCATTCCTTCCTGGGTTCTGAACAAGCAAGCTATCGCTTGTGAAAAGTATACCATTGCCTGTATCTGTCTGACCCTTTTTAGAATAAAGATGACATCAAGATAATTTGGAGTTCCAGTGTGCGACCAATTCTTTGTCTTGTTTGTCTTCCATAGTAGTGAGCCGAGGTCTGCACCTGTGATCCATCCTGCAACTGATTTTGCCTGGAGCTTCTCTTTGTTCTTAGCCACCATTCCTCCCACTGACCACTGATGCAAGTGCACCATTCCTCCCACTGACCACTGACACAGGAACATCATTCCTCACACTGACCACTGACACAGGAGCATCATTCCTCCCACTGACCACTGAAACAGGAGCATCATTCCTCCCACTGACCACTGACACAGGAACATCATTCCTCCCACTGACCACTGACACAGGAACATCATTCCTCACACTGACCACTGACACAGGAGCATCATTCCTCCCACTGACCACTGACACAGGAGCATCATTCCTCCCACTGACCACTGACACAGGAACATCATTCCTCCCACTGACCACTGACACAGGAGCATCATTCCTCCCACTGACCACTGACACAGGAGCATCATTCCTCCCACTGACCACTGACACAGGAGCATCATTCCTCCCACTGACCACTGACACAGGAACATCATTCCTCACACTGACCACTGACACAGGAACATCATTCCTCCCACTGACCACTGACACAGGAACATCATTCCTCACACTGACCACTGACACAGGGGCATCATTCCTCCCACTGACCACTGACACAGGAACATCATTCCTCCCACTGACCACTGACACAGGAATATCATTCCTCCCACAGACCACTGACACAGGAACATCATTCCTCCCACTGACACAGAAACATCATTCCTCACACTGACCACTGACACAGGAACATCATTCCTCCCACTGACCACTGACACAGAAGCACCATTCCTCCCACTGACCACTGACACAGGAACATCATTCCTCCCACTGACCACTGACACAGAAGCACCATTCCTCCCACTGACCACTGACACAGGAACATCATTCCTCCCACTGACTACTGACACAGGAACATCATTCCTCCCACTGACCACTGACACAGGAATATCATTCCTCCCACAGACCACTGACACAGGAACATCATTCCTCCCACTGACACAGAAACATCATTCCTCACACTGACCACTGACACAGGAACATCATTCCTCCCACTGACCACTGACACAGAAGCACCATTCCTCCCACTGACCACTGACACAGGAACATCATTCCTCCCACTGACCACTGACACAGAAGCACCATTCCTCCCACTGACCACTGACACAGGAACATCATTCCTCCCACTGACCACTGACACAGGAACATCATTCCTCCCACTGACCACTGACACAGGAACATCATTCCTCCCACTGACCACTGACACAGGAACATCATTCCTCCCACTGACACAGGAACATCATTCCTCCCACTGACACAGGAACATCATTCCTCACACTGACACAGGAACATCATTTCTCACACTGACCATTGAAACAGAGGCACCATTCCTCCCACTGACCAAGAAGTATAATTTCTCCCACTACACAGGGGCACCATTCCTTCCACTGACCTCTGACACAGAGAGACCATTCTCTCCACTAACCACTGACTCAAAGACACCATTCCTTCCACTGACACAGAAGCACTGTTCCTTCCACTGACATAGAGAGACCATTCTCTCCACTGACCATTGACACAGAGGCATCATTCCTCCCACTAACCAAGGGATATAATTTCTCCCACTGACACAGGAACATCATTCCTCTTACTGACCACTGACACAGAGGCACCATTCCTTCCTGGGTTCTGAACAAGCAAGCTATCGCTTGTGAAAAGTATACCATTGCCTGTATCTGTCTGACCCTTTTGAGAATAAAGATGACATCAAGATAATTTGGAGTTCCAGTGTGCGACCAATTCTTTGTCTTGTTTGTCTTCCATAGTAGTGAGCCGAGGTCTGCACCTGTGATCCATCCTGCAACTGATTTTGCCTGGAGCTTCTCTTTGTTCTTAGCCACCATTCCTCCCACTGACCACTGATGCAAGTGCACCATTCCTCCCACTGACCACTGACACAGGAACATCATTCCTCACACTGACCACTGACACAGGAGCATCATTCCTCCCACTGACCACTGAAACAGGAGCATCATTCCTCCCACTGACCACTGACACAGGAACATCATTCCTCCCACTGACCACTGACACAGGAACATCATTCCTCACACTGACCACTGACACAGGAGCATCATTCCTCCCACTGACCACTGACACAGGAGCATCATTCCTCCCACTGACCACTGACACAGGAACATCATTCCTCCCACTGACCACTGACACAGGAGCATCATTCCTCCCACTGACACAGGAGCATCATTCCTCCCACTGACCACTGACACAGGAGCATCATTCCTCCCACTGACCACTGACACAGGAACATCATTCCTCACACTGACCACTGACACAGGAACATCATTCCTCCCACTGACCACTGACACAGGAACATCATTCCTCACACTGACCACTGACACAGGGGCATCATTCCTCCCACTGACCACTGACACAGGAACATCATTCCTCCCACTGACCACTGACACAGGAATATCATTCCTCCCACAGACCACTGACACAGGAACATCATTCCTCCCACTGACACAGAAACATCATTCCTCACACTGACCACTGACACAGGAACATCATTCCTCCCACTGACCACTGACACAGTAGCACCATTCCTCCCACTGACCACTGACACAGGAACATCATTCCTCCCACTGACCACTGACACAGTAGCATCATTCCTCCCACTGACCACTGACACAGGAACATCATTCCTCCCACTGACTACTGACACAGGAACATCATTCCTCCCACTGACCACTGACACAGGAATATCATTCCTCCCACAGACCACTGACACAGGAACATCATTCCTCCCACTGACACAGAAACATCATTCCTCACACTGACCACTGACACAGGAACATCATTCCTCCCACTGACCACTGACACAGAAGCACCATTCCTCCCACTGACCACTGACACAGGAACATCATTCCTCCCACTGACCACTGACACAGAAGCACCATTCCTCCCACTGACCACTGACACAGGAACATCATTCCTCCCACTGACCACTGACACAGGAACATCATTCCTCCCACTGACCACTGACACAGGAACATCATTCCTCCCACTGACCACTGACACAGGAACATCATTCCTCCCACTGACACAGGAACATCATTCCTCCCACTGACACAGGAACATCATTCCTCACACTGACACAGGAACATCATTTCTCACACTGACCATTGAAACAGAGGCACCATTCCTCCCACTGACCAAGAAGTATAATTTCTCCCACTACACAGGGGCACCATTCCTTCCACTGACCTCTGACACAGAGAGACCATTCTCTCCACTGACCACTGACTCAAAGACACCATTCCTTCCACTGACACAGAAGCACTGTTCCTTCCACTGACATAGAGAGACCATTCTCTCCACTGACCATTGACACAGAGGCATCATTCCTCCCACTAACCAATGGATATAATTTCTCCCACTGACACAGGAACATCATTCCTCTTACTGACCACTGACACAGAGGCACCATTCCTTCCTGGGTTCTGAACAAGCAAGCTATCGCTTGTGAAAAGTATACCATTGCCTGTATCTGTCTGACCCTTTTGAGAATAAAGATGACATCAAGATAATTTGGAGTTCCAGTGTGCGACCAATTCTTTGTCTTGTTTGACTTCCATAGTAGTGAGCCGAGGTCTGCACCTGTGATCCATCCTGCAACTGATTTTGCCTGGAGCTTCTCTTTGTTCTTAGCCACCATTCCTCCCACTGACCACTGATGCAAGTGCACCATTCCTCCCACTGACCACTGACACAAGTGCGCCATTCCTCCCACTGACCACTGACACAAGTGCACCATTCCTTCCACGGACCACTGACACAAGTGCACCATTCCTTCCACTGACCACTGACACAAGTGCACCATTCCTTCCACGGACCACTGACACAAGTGCACCATTCCTTCCACTGACCACTGACACAAGTGCACCATTCCTTCCACTGACCTCTGACATAGGGTCATTTTTCACTCTGTAGACCACTGACACAAGGTCACCATTTGTCCCGCTGACCACTGACATGAAGTAATTTGTTATTACTGACTACTACTGACCACGGACACAGGGGTACCAATCTTCCCACTGACATAGTAATACCATTTACTCAGGATTCAAAATGTTTTCAAAATCATAATACAGCATAGCTGAGAACAGACTTCTCTGTACAAGTCATTACAAGCCCTTGTTGTGCATATAATCTCTTCAGTCCTAAGAATGAATAGTCTTCTTCTTGTCTCTGTTGTCCTCACTGAGTTTCAAAATAGTTTTCAGCAAAGTAAAACCTTTCAGACAAGCGACCTGCAACTCATCAGTGTCTTGTGGTTTCTGTTTCCTACTTTCAGTTTCAATGTATTTAGGCTGGGCGCCTTGCACTTTTCAATAATCGGCTATTAGCTACTGAAGAATATACATTCAGAACATAACCTAAGATAGCGTGTCTGTCCACATTCACAACATAAACTTTGCAGCTACAACAAGCGAGCAGCTAGAGGTGGGTGGAGTACAACATGTGAAGGACTGCTCTGTATTAATATTACATGGCAAAAAAGATGAACTGCATTGGCCGGGAATCGAACCCGGGCCTCCCGCGTGGCAGGCGAGAATTCTACCACTGAACCACCAATGCATGTGCTGTTGCTGTTTTTGGAATTATGATATTTGTGTCTAGACTTCATGTATGGACTTGTTCTTTATAGAGTATATTTAAAATGTTTAGCGTACCAAAATGTTGGTTATGTTAATGGGGTTGTAAACCCTCGTGTTTTATCACCTTAATGCATCCTATGCATTAAGGTGAAAGAAAACACCTGGCAGTGGCCCCTAGCCCCCCGTTTTATTAACCTGAACCCCGTATTTCCCTCAACGGGGACACGCTGTCCTTCTCTCCATGGGGTCCCGACTCTTGATTGGATAGATTGATAGCAGCGCAGCCATTGGCTTCTGCTGCTGTCAATCAAATCCAATGACGCGGGCGCCGGGGGCGAGAGCCGGGGGACCCCAGAAATGGATGATCGGGGCCACTCTGTGCAAAACGAGCTGCACAGTGGAGTTTACAACCCCTTTAACTTTGACTCAGGGAAATCTGATCTACTCATTCTCGGATCCTAAAAGAAAGAAAAAAGTCCCCCACCCGCATGTTTCTGCACTGGCTATTTGTACTAAACTCTGTACAGCCATGATGTATGAGCATTATGTGCCAGCAAAAATCCCCCCCCCCCCCCCCAAAAAATCAAGCACTAATCTACACGCTCACCCCAAAGCATAAATCCCCCCTTCTTCTAATACAAATTTGCCCCCCTGTTGAAATCCTCCCACCCAGCACAAATCTTTGCCCATCCCACTCCCACACACGCACAAATAAAATACCCTCCAATCATCTCTACTAGCACAAATTGCCCCCCCCCCCCAAAAAAATATTTCCCCTCTACCATATCACTTTTACAGCACAACCCCCCCCCCCCCAAATCCTCCCTCCTACCACAAATCCTATGACAAATCCTTCTTACCCCCAGCAACCCCTCAATTTCCCTTTCTCAACACAACCCCCCCCCCCCCAATATATATATTTCCCCTCTACCATATTATTTTTATAGCACAAACCCCCCTAAATCCCCCTCCTGTCACAAATCATCTTCCCCCCTCCCAACACAAATCCCTGCAAATCACCACTCCTAGCACACCTTCCTGAATTTACCCTCCTAGAACAATACTTACCCCCCCCCCCCCCAGCAACCCCTACAATTCCCTTTCTCAGCACAACCCCCCCCCCCCCAAATATATATATATATATTTACCCTCTACCGTATTATTTTTATAGCACGAACCCCCCCCCCCCCAAAATCCCTCTCATATCAAAAATCCTCTTCCCCCATCCCCCTCCCAACACAAATCCCCCCTAAATCACCATTCCTATCACACCTCCCTAAATTTGCCCTCCTAGAACAAGTCTTACTCCCAGCAACCCCTCAAATTCCCTTTCTCAAAACAACTCCCCCCACATATATTTATTTTTCCCCTCTACCATATTATTTTTTATAGCACAAACCCCCACAAATCCCCCTCCTATCACAAATCCTCTTCCCCATTCCCCCTCCCAACACAAATCCCTCCTAATCACCACTCCAAGTACACCTCCCTAAATTTACCCTGCTAGAACAATTCTTACCCCGCTGCCCCCCAAATTCCTCTTCCCAACACAAATACCCCTCCCCAATCTCTGTGTAGTGCCTCTCCATCTCATCTCCTCCTACCCACCCCTTTTC
Organism: Lithobates sylvaticus; assembly: GCA_028564925.1. Lineage (NCBI taxonomy): Eukaryota > Metazoa > Chordata > Amphibia > Anura > Ranidae > Lithobates > Lithobates sylvaticus. The sequence continues at coordinate 57,936,858 of CM053029.1, forward strand.
CCAGCCCTGGGGCTGTGTGTTTCAATTGGTGCACAGAGTGTAGGGAGACACACGTTAGGGTGGACCCGTAGGATGCAAGAGAAAAGAGTCACCCTGAAAGTGGAAATCTGGGGCAGGATATTGAGAGGGAGAGGGAAAAGCAAAATTAATATCCTTGACTGAAGCCAATGGCCCATTGGGGTTAAATAATACATTTCTATAGGGGATTTTGATCCCATGATACATTTTGGTTGATACGTTTCAGATTGTAGTAATATACACTCAGCGGCCACTTTATTAGGTACACCTTGCTAGTACAGGGTTGGACCCACTTTTGCCTTCAGAACTGCCTTCATTCTTCCTGGCATAGATTCAACAAGGTGTTGGAAACCTTCCTCAGAGAGTTTGGTCCATAGTGACATGATAGCATCACGCAGTTGTTGCAGATTTGTCGGCTGCACATCCGTAATGCGATTTTCCCATTCCACCACATCCCAAAGGTGCTCTATTGGATGAGATCTGGTGAGTGTCTCTATGGGATGAGATCTGGTGAGTGTGGAGGCCATTGGAGTACAGTGACCTCATTGTCCAGTGGTGAGATGATTTGAGCTTTGTGACATGGTGCATTATCCTACTGGAAGGAGCCCTCAGAAGATGGGGACACTGCAGTCATAAAGGGATGGACATGGTCAGCAACAATACTCAGGTATGTGTTTAACCACTTGCCGACCGGCGCATGACGATATACGTCGACAGAATGGCACGTACAGGCAGGAGGGCGTACATATACGTCCCTCCTTTAGCCTGTCCGTGCCATCAGGAGCGCGCCGGGAGCGATGCGCTCCCGCGCCGGTCGGGACCCCCGTGAGTCCGATCGCGGTCCCCGCGGACTCGATCGCCGCGGGGACATCCGCGATCGTCTCACGGGGCGGCTGAACGGGGAGATGCCGAGATAAACAGCATCTCCCCGTTCTGCCTAGCAACTAGTGACGCCGATCTCTGCTCCCTGTGATTGGAGCAGAGATCAGCATTCACTAGCTGACAGCCACGCCCCCCCCACAGTAAAAAACACACCCCTAGGCATACTTAACCATTACACTGCCCTCTTGTGGTTAACCCCTTCACTGCCAGTGTCATTTATACAGAAATCAATGCATTTAAATGCATTAATTGCTGTAAAAATGACAATGTTCCCAAAAATGTGTCAAAAATGTCCGATGTGTCTGCCATAATGTCGCAGTCACAAAAAAAAAATCGCAGATCTCCGCCATTAATAATAAAAAAAAAATTATTAATAAAAATGCTATAAAACTATCCCCTATCTTGTAAACGCTATAACTTCTGCGCAAACCGATCAATAATCGCTTATTGCGATTTTTTTTACCAAAAATAGGTAGAAGAATACGTATCGGCCTAAACTGAGGAAAAAAAATGTTTTTTTATATATTTTTTGGGGATATTTATTATAGCAAAAAATAAAAAAATAATGCATTTTTTTTCAAAATTGTCGCTCTATTTTTGTTTATAGCGCAAAAAATAAAAACCGCAGGGGCGATCAAATACCACCAAAAGAAAAGCTCTATTTGTGGGAAAAAAAGGACGTCAATTTTGTTTGGGAGCCACGTCGCACGACCGCGCAATTGTCAGTTAAAGCGACGCAGTGCCGAATCGCAAAAAGGGGCCTGGTCCTTTGGCTGCAAATTGGTCCGGTCTGAAAGTGGTTAAGCGATGCTCAATTGGTACTAAGGGGCAAAAAGTGTGCCAAGAAAATATCCCCCACACCATTACACCACCACCACCAGGCTGAACCATTGATACAAGGCAGGATGGATCCATGGCTTTCATGTTGTTTACGCCAAATTCTGACCCTACCATCTGAATGTCGCAGCTCAAATCTAGACTCATCAGACCAGGCAACCTTTTTTTTTTTACAATCTTCTATTGTCCAATTTGGGTGAACCTGTGCAAATTGTAGCTTCAGTTTCCTGTTCTTAGCTGACAGGAGCGGCACCCGGTGTGGTCTTCTGCTGCTGTAGCCCATCTGCTTCAAGGTTCGATGTGTTGTGCATTCAGAGATGGTATTCTGCATACCTTGGTTGTAACGAGTAATTATGTGAGTTACTGTTGCCTTTCTATCATCTCAAACCAGTCTGCCCATTCTCCTCTGACCTCTGACATCAACAAGGCATTCTCCTCCACACAACTGCTGCTCACTGGATATTTTCTCTTTTTCGGACCATTCTCTGTAAACCCGAGAGATGGTTATGTGTGAAAATCCCAGTAGATCAACAGTTTTTGAAATACTCAGACCAGCCCGTCTGGCACCAACAGATTTTGACTAGATCAAAATGGAATGGATTGTTACGTTAGATCTAAAGCTGGCCATACATTAGTAGAATTTCATTAGAAATGTTTCCTTTTGGGAAAGTTTCTTTGATTTTCTAATCATTCGTAGGGTCAACTTGAAGTTCATTTTGGACCACAGTGACAAGAGAATTTGATGGAGCAGGATTGGAATTTTTTCTTGAATTAATTAATTTCTATCAGCATATTTTATTTGGGAAAGTCCTTTAATTCCAATATACAGTATAATGATTTTCGCAGATTTTCTGAGAATATCATAGGAATGTTTGTTTGGAACACAACTAGTGTATGGCCAGTTCAAAGCTCATTTGGCAGACATGGTTTCGAAAAATGTCCAGCCATGGACACCTGCAACACGGCACGCTTCTCCCCAACCTGCCCCAGACTGAGCGCTCATTACAGGATTAGGCACAAGCCAGCAAGGCTGAAATGCATCTAAAGACGGGAGGTGGGAACTCCTTAATGAATTGTTGGGGGAGGCATGGCAGGTGGGCCTGTGGCCACAATAGGCATGCAAGGGGGGCTGTACCGGAAAGGTAGGGGGTAATCAGGCATTGCAGTGCCACATGAATGGTCATAGGGAGGAAGGAGGAGGACTGAGAGAAGAGAATGGGGACAGAGCAGTGGGGCGGAGAAATGAAATTACCAGTCCGGCCTCTGTAATTATCTAAATACTGGAACTGAATTCACCACCATGGGGCAACCTGCAGGACCCCGGCTGATGAGGAGCTATGTGTACTAGTATGCACAGCTGTGATATCAAAGATCCCAACAGATCACCATAACTCTCTACAGACTTTTATCACTCCCAGTATTTTGTCAGAACTCCCAACAGACTATTAGAACTATAAACAGTCTAATATAACTACCAGAAGATTACCCAAACTATTATCATGTCCAATATATTATTACTATAACAGATTAATATCACTCCCAATACATTATCAGAACTCCCAACAGACTAATATCACTCCCAATATATTATCACAACTCCCAACAGACTAATATCACTCCCGATACAATATCATAACTCCCAACAGACTAATATTACTCCCAATATATTATCATAACTCCCAACAGACTAATATCACTCCCAATATATTATCACAACTCTCAACAGACTAATATCACTCCCAATACATTATCATAACTCCCAACAGACTAATATCACTCCTAATATACTATCAGAACTCCCAACAGACTAATATCACTCCCAATATATTATCAGAACTCCCAACAGACTAATATCACTCCTAATATATTATCATAACTCCCAACAGACTAATATCACTCCCAATATATTATCAGAACTCCCAACAGACTAATATCACTCCTAATATATTATCATAACTCCCAACAGACTAATATCACTCCCAATACATTATCAGAACTCCCAACAGACTAATATCACTCCCAATACATTATCAGAACTCCCAACAGACTAATATCACTCCCAATACAATATCAGAACTCCCAACAGACTAATATAACTCCCAATACATCATCATAACTCCCAACAGACTAATATCACTCCCAATATATTATCATAACTCCCAACAGACTAATATCACTCCCAAAACATTATCAGAACTCCCAACAGACTAATATCACTCCCAAAACATTATCAGAACTCCCAACAGACTAATATCACTCCTAATATATTATCATAACTCCCAACAGACTAATATCACTCCCAATACAATATCATAACTCCCAACAGACTAATATAACTCCCAATACATCACCATAACTCCCAACAGACTAATATCACTCCCAATATATTATCATAACTCCCAACAGACTAATATCACTCCCAAAACATTATCAGAACTCCCAACAGACTAATATCACTCCCAAAACATTATCAGAACTCCCAACAGACTAATATCACTCCTAATATATTATCATAACTCCCAACAGACTAATATCACTCCCAATACAATATCATAACTCCCAACAGACTAATATCACTCCCAAAACATTATCAGAACTCCCAACAGACTAATATCACTCCCAATATATTATCATAACTCCCAACAGACTAATATCACTCCCAATACAATATCATAACTCCCAACAGACTAATATAACTCCCAATACATCATCATAACTCCCAACAGACTAATATCACTCCCAAAACATTATCAGAACTCCCAACAGACTAATATCACTCCCAAAACATTATCAGAACTCCCAACAGACTAATATCACTCCTAATATATTATCATAACTCCCAACAGACTAATATCACTCCCAATATATTATCATAACTCCCAACAGACTAATATCACTCCCAAAACATTATCAGAACTCCCAACAGACTAATATCACTCCCAATATATTATCAGAACTCCCAACAGACTAATATCACTCCCAAAACATTATCAGAACTCCCAACAGACTAATATCACTCCCAATATATTATCAGAACTCCCAACAGACTAATATCACTCCCAATATATTATCATAACTCCCAACAGACTAATATCACTCCCAAAACATTATCAGAACTCCCAACAGACTAATATCACTCCCAAAACATTATCAGAACTCCCAACAGACTAATATCACTCCTAATATATTATCAGAACTCCCAACAGACTAATATCACTCCCAATATATTATCATAACTCCCAACAGACTAATATCACTCCCAAAACATTATCAGAACTCCCAACAGACTAATATCACTCCCAATATATTATCATAACTCCCAACAGACTAATATCACTCCCAAAACATTATCAGAACTCCCAACAGACTAATATCACTCCCAATATATTATCAGAACTCCCAACAGACTAATATCACTCCCAATATATTATCATAACTTTCTATATTATCATAACGCCCAACAGACTATTATAATTTCCAATATATTTTCATAACTCTCAACAGACTATTATTATTCCCAATATATTATCACAACTCCCTACAGATTATTATCACTCCCAATATATTATTATTATTATTATTATTAATATAACTCCCAAAAGACTATTTTTATTAACAATATATTTTCTTAAATCCCAACAGACTATTATCACTCCCAGTATTTTGTCAACATTCCAAACAGACTATTAAAACTTCCAGAAGATTATCCAAACTATCATAATTTCCAATATATTATTATTATAACTCCCAACAGACTAATATAACTCCCAATACATTATCATAACTCCCAACAGACTAATATCACTCCCAATATATTATCATAACTTTCTATATTATCATAACGCCCAACAGACTATTATAATTTCCAATATATTATCACAACTCCCTACAGATTATTATCATTCCCAATATATTATTATTATTATTATTAATATAACTCCCAACAGACTATTATTATTAACAATATATTTTCTTAAATCCCAAGAAACTATTATCACTCCCAATATATTATTATAATTCTCAACAGACTATTATCACTACCAGTATGTTGTCAACACTCCAAACAGACTATTAGAATTACCAGAAGCTTATCCAAACTATCATCATTTCCAATATATTATTATTATAACTCCCAATAGACTAATGTCACTTTAAATATATTATCACGACTCCCAACAGACTAATATCACTCCCAATATATTATCATAACTCCCTACCGATTATCATTCCCCATATATTATTATTATTATTATTATTATTACTATTATTATTATTGCACCCAACATACTAATATCATCTCCAATATATTCTCATAACTCCAAACAGACTATTATTATTAATAATATTTTCTCATAACTCCTTACAGATTATTATCACTCCCAATATATTTGTATTATAAGTCCCAACAGACTATTATCACTCCCAATATATTTGTATTATAAGTCCCAACAGACTATTATCACTCCCAATATACAGTTGTGCTCACAAGTTTGCATACCCTGGCCGAAATTGTGAAATTTTGGCATTAATATTGAAAATATGACTGATCGTGCCAAAAAACTGTCTTTTATTTAAGGATAGCAATCACACAAATCCATTTATTATCACATCATTTTTTGGATCATTTTTAAATCATAATGATAACAGAAATCACCCAAATAGCCCTGATAAAAAGTTTACATACCCTGGAACGTTGGGCCTTGGTACAGACACAGAAGGTGGCACACACGGGTTAAAATGGCAATTAAAGGTTCATTTCCCACATTTGTGGCATTTTAAATCACAATTAGTCTCTATGTATAAATAGTCAATGAGTTTGTTAGCTCTCACTTGGGTGCACTAAGCAGGCTAGACACTGAGGAGGTAGAAAAGAACAGTCAAAAGACCTGCGTAACAAGGTAATGAAACTTTACAAAGATGGAAAAGGATATAAAAAGATATCCAACGCCATGAATAAGCCAGTCAGTACTTTTCAATCACTTAATAAGAAGTGGAACATTTGGGGATCTCTTGATACCAAGCCAAGGTCAGGTAGATTAAGAAAGATTTCAGACACAATTGCCACAGGAATTGTTCGAGATACAAAGAAAAACCCACAGATAACCTCAGGAAAAATACAGGCTGCTCTGGAAAAAGATGGTGTGGTTGTTTTTAAGGAGCCCAATACGATGATACTTGACAACAAAAAGAGCTGCATGGTCAAGTTGCCAGAAAGAAGCCTTTTACTGCACAAGTTCCACAAAAAAGCCTGGTTACAATATGCCCAACAACACCTTGACATGCCTCATTGGGTTTTTTTGTGGCATTGGTGCAGTAAAGACTTCCTTCTGGAAGCTCAACCATGCAGCTCTCTTTTGTTCAAGTATCGTTGAATTGTGCTCCTTAAAACAGCCACACTATCTTTTTTTTTGTATCCTGGGCAATTCTTCCACCAGTTGTGGCTGCAATCTTTCTTGGTCTACCTTAACTTGGCATGGTATGAAAAGAGCCCCAAATTTTCCACTTCTTAATAAGTGATTAAACAATACTGACTGGCATATTCAAGGCTTTTGGTATTTTTATATCATTTTCCATCTTTATAAAGTTCCATTACTTTGTTACGCAGGTCTTTTGGCTGTTCTTTTCTACCTCCTCGTGGCTTGGTGTCTAGCCTGGTTAGTGCATCCATGTGAGAGCTAACAAAATCATTGACTATTTATACACAGACACTAATTGTGATTTAAAATGCCACAAATGTGGGAAATTAACCTTTAATTGCTATTTTACCCTGTGTGTACCACCTTCTGTGTCTGTACCAAGGCCAAACATTCCAGGGTATGTAAACTGTTTATCAGGACCATTTGGCTGATTTCTGTTATAGTTATGATTTAAAAAGGATCCAAAAAAGTGATAATAAATAGCTTCATGTGATCACTATCCTTGAATAAAACACATTTTTTTTGGCATGATCAGTCAAATTTTTAATATTAATGCCCAAATTTCGCAATTTCTGCCAGGGTATGCAAACTTTTGAGCACAACTGTATTATCATAATTGCCAACAAACTATTATCCATTCCAATATATTATTATAACTTCGGAAAAACTATTATCATTTCCAATAAATTATTATAACTCTCAACAGACTATTATCACTCACAACAGATTATCATAACTCCCAATATATTATCATAACTCCCAACAGACTTCTATCACTCCCAATATTATATTTGTTATTTTTATTATAACTTCCAACAAACTCTAATCATTTCCAATATATTATCTGAACTATCAACTGACTATTATCACTCCTAACTGATTATTATAATCCCCAACAGACTTTTATCACTCCCAATATATTATCATAACTCCCTACAGATTTTTATCACTCTCAATATACTATCACAACTCTCAACAGACTATTAGAATTTCCAATCTATTAAAACCATTCTCTTCATTCCTCCCAAGACCTCCTGCTCTCTAGCTCCCTTGTCACCTTCTCCCATGCTCGTCTCCAGGATTTCCCTTGAGCCTCTCCCATCCTATGGAACTCCCTACCCCAATCTGTCTGGCTATCTCCTACTCTGTCTACTTTTAGGCGATCCCTGAAAACCTATCTCTTCAGAGAAGCCTACCCCACCTCTTCCAACAACTGTATTTCCACTTTCTCCATCAACACATCCCCCATAGTTATAACCTTTTGTATCACTTGACCCTCCCTCTTATGCCCCGTACACACGATCAGACTTTCTGGCAGACTTGGTCCGGCGGACCAGAATCCGTCGGACATTCCAATCGTGTGTGGGCTCCAATGGACTTTTTCTTCCCAAAAGTCAGATGGAACTAGAAATAGAACATGTTTTAAATCTTCCCGCCAAAAAGTCCGCCAGACCCAGTTCCTATCGGGAAGCCCGCTCGTCTGTATGCTGGTCCGACGGACCAAATACGATGCAAGGGCAGCTACAGCACCTGCCTGCAAAAATGTTTCCAGCGCAATCCTATGGCGCCAGTTCTCGGCTGCAGGGTACTGTACATCTCGCGCTCGCTGCAATAGGAAAAACACATTTTCCTATTGCAGCGAGCGCAAGAGATAGGCGACAATGTCCCTTAGGTCTGGTATGGATTTTAAGGGGAACCCCCTACGCCGAAAAAACAGCGTGGGGTCCCCCCTAAAGTCCATACCAGACCCTTATCCGAGCACGCAGCTCGGCCAGTCAGGAAAGGGGGTGGGGACGAGCGAGTGCCCCCCCTCCTAAACCGTACCGGGCCGCATGCCCTCAACATGTCCCCATGTTGATGAGGACAACCCTGGCCGTTGGTTGTCAGGGTCTGCAGGCGGGGGGCTTATCGGAATCCGGGAGCCCCCCCACCCTATGTGAATGAGTATGGGGTACATCGTAGACAGGTTTTTAAAGTAATTTATTAGTCAGCTCCGGGGGTCTTTTCCGGCTTCTCCCAATTTATTATCATAACGCCCACCAGACTATCATCACTCTCGGTATATTATCCTAATACTAAACAGACTATTATCATTCCAAATATGTTATCATAACCCCCAGTACTATGTTTATGTATATTGTCTGTATCTACTAATGTATTTACAAATTATACATAGGAACAAAAATGTATTTTAAAAAAACTTGCACTTTAATAAATATTTGTATCAAACAGATAATTTATTAATCAATTTTATGTATATATAATGTATCAATAAAATCACATTGCCGCTAAGAAGTTGCAACCTAGAATTATTCCTAATACTAAACAGACTATTATCATTCCAAATGGATGTTAACCCTGGCCGTTGGTTGTCAGGGTCTGCAGGCGGGGGGCTTATCGGAATCCGGGAGCCCCCAGTACTACATGTTTTTTTATGTATATTGTCTGTATCTACTAATGTATTTCACAAATATGTTATCATAACCCCCAGTACTATGTTTATGTATATTGTCTGTAAAATGTATTTTAAAAAAACAATTTGCAAACCTTTGCAGGTGGTCCATTCTTTTCACATAGGGACTGGTTACACTTTTTATTTTTTATTTTTTGCTTTGTGTTCCCATTGTGGAGACTTTCCTTTACTTCCTATCCCAGAGACACAACAGGAATTGATAGAAAATATCTCCAAAGAGGGTAAAAACCCTCTTAGGTGATGTCTGTAAAACATCCTATTGATTTTGGTCAGCATGAAAGAAAGAACTGATGAAAGGAAGGAAGGAAGAAAAGGAAACAAGAAGCAAGGGAAGAAATGAAGGAAGGAAGGGAAGGAAGGAAAGGAAAGGAAAAGGAAAGGAAAGGAAAGGAAGGAAGGAAGGAAGGAAAATGAAAGAAGGAAGGAAGGAAGAAAGGAAAGGAAAGGAGGCTGTGAAGGGAAGGAAGGAATGCGAGGAAGGGAAGGAAGGAAAGTAAGCAAGGAAGGAAGGAAGAGAAGGGAGGGGAGTAAAGGAAGGGAGTAGGGGGAGAGAAGGGTGAGAGAAGGGTGAGAAGGAAGGATGGGAAGGGAGGAAGAGAATGAAGGATGGGAAGGGAGTAAGGGAAGGAAGGGAAGGGAGGTAGGAAGGGAAGGAAGGAAGGAAGGAAGGAAAGGAAGGGTAGGAAGGAAGGAAGGAAAGGAAGGGAGGGAGGAAGGAAGGGAAGGGAAGGAAGGAAGGAAGGAAGGAAGGAAGGAAGGAAGGAAGGAAGGAAAGGAAATAAAGGAAGGAAGGGTAGGAAGGAAGGGGGAAGGAATGAAGGAAGGGAAGGAAATAAAGAAAGGAAGGGAGGAAGGAAAGGAAGGAATGAAGGAAGGGAAGGAAATAAAGAAAGGAAGGTTGGAAGGAATGAAGGAAAGGAAGAAAATAAAGAAAGGAAGGAAATACATAACAAAATATTAGTAAACAGTAGGTAGCGTGGCCGAGCGGTCTAAGGCGCTGGATTAAGGCTCCAGTCTCTTCGGAGGCGTGGGTTCAAATCCCACCGCTGCCAATGTTTTTTTTTTCTTAGTCATTAAAAACATCTGCCACTGTACAAGCAAGTAAAATTGCTTCCAAGACAAAACAGGTTACCTTTAGATACAAATATGCAGAGAAGGAGAAGGGAAGGAAGGAAGGTAGGAAGGGAGGAAACAGGAAGGAAGGAAGAAAGGAAGAAAGGAAGGAAGGAAGGACGGAAGGACAGAATGAGAGAAAGCAAAGGAAGGGTAGGAAGGATGGGAAGGGATGTAGAGATGGGAGGATGGGAAGGGAAGGGAGGAAGGAAAGGAAGAAAAGATGGGGAGGAAGGAAGGGAAAGGAAGGAGGAGAAGAAAAGGAAGAAGGAAGGAAGGAAGGAAGAGAGGAAAAGGAAGGAAAGGAAAGAAGCAATGAGAGAAAGTAAAGGAAGGGAAGGAAGCAAGAAAGGAAGGAAGGGAAGCAAGGGAAGAGAGGAAGAGAAGGAAGAATGGGAAGGGAGGGAAGGAAGGAAGGAGTGAGGGGAAGAAAGGGAGGGAAGGGAAAGAATGAAAAAAAGGAAGGAAATAAAGGAAGGAAGGAAAGGAAGGGAAGGAAGAGATGGGAGTAAGGGAATGAAGGAAGGAATGTAAGGAAGGGTAGTAAAGAAAGGGAAGAAAGGGTAGGAAGGAAGGAAGGAAGAAAGGAAGGGAGGAAGGGAAGGGAAGGAAATAAAGGAAGGAAGGGTAGGTAGGAAGGAAGGGAAGGGAGAAAGGGAAGAGAAGTAACTAAAGGAAGGAAGGAAGGGTAGGTAGGAAGGAAGGGAAGGGAGAAAGGGAAGGGAAGGAAGGAAGGAAGGGAAGGAAATAAAAGAAGGAAGGAAGGACTTTAACTCTTGATACGAAAAACAAAATGTTAGTAAACAGAAGGTAGCGTGGCTGAGCGGTCTAAGGCGCTGGAAGGGAAGGTAGGAAGGAAGGGGAGAAAGGGAAGGGAAGGAAGGAAGGGAGGAAGGGAAGGAATGAAGGAAGGGAAGGAAATAAAAGAAGGAAGGGAAGGAAGAACTTTAACTCTTGATACGAAAAAACATAACAAAATGTTAGTAAACAGTAGGTAGCGTGGCCGAGCGGTCTAAGGCGCTGGATTAAGGCTCCAGTCTCTTCGGAGGCGTGGGTTCAAATCCCACCGCTGCCAAGGATTTTTTTTTCTTAGTCATTAAAAACATCTGCCACTGTACAAGCCAGTAAAATTGCTTCCAAGACAAAACAGGTTACCTTTAGATACAAATATGCAGGGAAGGAGAAGGGAAGAAAGGAAGGAAGGACGGAATGAGAAAAAGCAAAGGAAGGGAAGGAAGGAAGGGAAGGAAGGATGGGAAGGGAGGTAGAGATGGAAGGATGGGAAGGGGAGGGAGGAAGAGAAGGAAGGAAGGGAAGGAAGAAAAGATGGGGAGGAAGGAAGGGAAAGGAAGGAAGAGAAGGAAAGGAAGAAGGGAGGAAGGAAGAGAGGTAAAGGAAGGAAAGGAGAGAAGAAATTAGAGAAAGCAAAGGAAGGGAAGGAAGCAAGGAAGGAAGGAAGGGAAGCAAGGGAAGGATGGGAAAGAATGGAGGGAAGGAAAGAGTGAAGGAAGGAAAGGGAGGGAATAGAAGGAATGAAAAAAAGGAAGGAAATAAAGGAAGGAAGAAAGGAAGGAAAGGAAGAGAAGGGAGTAAGGGAATGAAGAAAAGGAATGTAAGGAAGCATAGTAAAGAAAGGGAAGAAAGTGTAGGAAGGATGGGAAGAAAGGAAGGGAGCAAGGGAAGGAAATAAAGGAAGGAAGGGAAGGGAAGAAATGAAGAAAGGGAATGTAATAAAGAAAGGAAGGAAGGGAAGAGAAGGGATGAAGGAAGAGAAGGAATAAACATGAAGGAAGGATGGGAAGAGAAGGGATGAAGGAAGAGAAGGAACAAAATGTTAGTAAACAGTAGGTAGCGTGGCCGAGCGGTCTAAGGCGCTGGATTAAGGCTCCAGTCTCTTCGGAGGCGTGGGTTCAAATCCCACCGCTGCCAATGTTTTTTTTTATTAGTCATTAAAAACATCTGCCGCTGTACAAGCAAGTAAAATTGCTTCCAAGACAAAACAGGTTACCTTTAGATACAAATATGCAGGAAAGTAGAAGGGAAGGAAGGAAGGTAGGAAGGGAGGAAACAGTTACGTCAGGCGTGCGGCTGTCTGAGGGCACGAGCGTGCACCCCCCCTGTCACCCGCAACGATCAGATTCGATCAGGAACCAATGAATCCCCAGGCCCAGGCCAATGAAAACTGGCCTGGACCTGGTGAACGCTCCTGACGAATGAGATCCTTCCCCTGTCATTTAAGTGTAAACACTGACAGGGGGAGTGATGTCATCTCCTCGTGCCTGTGTCATGTCGCATTCAGCTACCCCATCATATTTTGCTACCCACTGGAGTGCGCATGCGCGACGCCGCCATATGCGTAGAAGGGAGTCTTTTTTACCTGTGAGTCTCACTAGTGTACATGTAAATTTAGAGACCAAAATGTCAAATCGAAGGTAAACTAGTGAAGAGGCCTACATGTTTCTGATCATGACAGATAGTGAAGAGGAAGTCACTCATCTGTCAGATTCAGGCTCAGAATACGAACCTGTAGACAGCAGCGGCACCCTGACAGATAGTTCTAAAGACGGAGTTGTGGTCCCTGCCAAGGTCAGGCGTACCAGACCCCGATCTTCTTTTGCTGTCGGTGAGGTGCAAGAACCGCAGGGCTCTCGTATGGAGCAGAGAGCCAGGAATAGCGCCGCTCATCCTTCTGGTGAACTGGCAAGCACCAGCGGCCTAGTACATCCTGGTCATACATCCAGCACTGCAGTAACACTTGGTGACGTGGCGAGTAGGGTTGCCACATCATCACTTTAATCCAGGACACACATTAATTACACAGGTTCTGTGGCTGATTAAGGCGGTAATTAAACTCACTTGGTGCCTTATCTGCATTAAATCAGCCTCAGAACCTGTGTAATTAATATGTATCCTGGATTAAAGGGATGATGTGGCAACCCTAGTGGTGAGTCCCATAAGTGCAGTTCAAGCTGGCGAGGTGGCAAGCACAAGTAGTGTCCCACTGCCACCAAGAAGAAAGACAGGCCCGTCGAGCCCATAGTGTCCTTCCTGTAGAATTTGCCAATCCTAATTGGGAAACCACCAATTCTGCAGCACCCTTACTTCCCCCATTCACTGGCCAATCCGGAATTCAGGTGGAAACAGTTGATTTCAGTTGGTCCTGTACGTGGTTAGACTGCCAAAAAGTCTCACACATGTGGTATCCCCGTACTCAGAAGAAGCAGCAGGATGTATTTTGGGGTGTCATTCCATATATGCCCATGGCATTTTTGAACAATATCTAATTTAGTGACAATGTTGTGTAAAAAAAAAAAAAAAAAAAAAAAAATTGTCAAAAACTTGTGGCAAAATATAAAATATTCCATGGACTCAACATGCCTCTCAGTCAATGGCTTGGTGTGTCTACTTTCCAAAATGGGGTCATTTGGGGGGGGGAGGGGGTTGTGCCAGCTTGGCATTATATGGCCTTCGAAACTGTGATAGCTAGTGAGGAGTGAAATCAAAAAATTATGCCCTTAGAAATTCTGAAGGCAGTGATTGGTTTTCAGGGGCCTGTACGTGGCTAGGCTCCAAAAAGTCTCACACATGTGGTATCCCCGTACTCAGGAGAAGCAGCAGAATGCATTTTGGGGTGTAATTCCACATATAACCATGCCATGTGTGAGCAATATATCATTTAGTAACAACTTTGTGTATTTTTTTTTTTTTTACATATTTCAATCACTTGTGATAAAAAATAAAATATTCAATGGGCTCAACATGCCTCTTAGAAATTTCCTTTGGGTGTCTACTTTCCAAAATGGGGTCATTTGGGGGGGTTTGTACTACCCTGCCATTTTAGCACCTCAAAAATGAGATAGGCAGTCATAAACTAAAAGCTGCGTAAATTCCAGAAAATGTAGTTTGTAGACGCTATAACTTTTGCGCAAACCAATAAATATACGCTTATTGACATTTTTTTAACCAAAGACATGTGGCTGAATATATTTTGGCCTAGATGTATGACTAAAATTGTGTTTATTGGATTTTTCTTATAACAAAAGTAGAAAATATAATTTTTTCTAAATTGTTGGTCTTTTTTCCATTTATATCGCAAAAAATTAAAATCGCAGAGGCAATCAAATACCACCAAAAGAAAGCTCTATTTGTGGGAGAACAAGGACGCTAATTTTGTTTGGGTGCAACATTGCATGACCGCGCAATTACCAGTTAAAGCAGCGCAGTGCCAAATTGTAAAAAGTCCTCCGGTCATTGAGCTGCCAAATCCTCCAGGGCTGAAGTGGTTAAATACAAATATGCAGGGAAGGGAAGGAAGGAAGGAATAGACATGTGCACAACAAAAAAAATTTGTTTATTTTCGTTTCGTTATTTTCGTTTCCGTTGATTCGCAACGATTCATAAATTCGTAAGTCGTCGGTGTTTCGTATTCGTAACGATTCGTATTTTCGTAAGAGTTATTTTTTCGTTGATTCGTTTTTTTCTTAGTTTAATTTTCGTTTATTTGTTTATTCGAAATTCGGACACATTCGTATTTATTCGTACTTTCGTAACATTCGTAACATTCGTAGATTCGTAATCGGAGCATAATTCATAATTTTATGTAATGTGTATGCTATTATTACATTTTAAGAGACACGGAAAATTACGAATCTAAAAAAAAAGTTACGAATGTACGAATTTTTTCGTTCAATCCATTCGAAGCACGTTAAGCAGCGCCATTGTAAGAGACACGGAAAATTACGAATCGCAAAAAAAATAAAAAAAAGTTACGAATGTACGAATTTTTTCGTTCAATCCATTCGAGGCACGTTAAGCAGCGCCATTGTAAGGGACACGGAAAATTACCAATTCAACAAAAAAAAAAGTTTTTACGAATTTTTTCGTTCATTTTGATTTTTCGTTGTTCCTGTTTTCGTTTTTCGGATATTCTTCTTTCGTAGATTCGTTGTTTCTAATTAGTTTTTTTTGGATTTTCGTTGTTGTCGGATTCGTTCGATTCGAACGATTCGTTATTCGTTAAAATTTTTATGAACGAAAATAACGAAAAAAAACGAAACGAATTGCACATGTCTAGGAAGGAATAAGAGAAAGCGAAGGAAGGGAAGGAAGCAGGGAAGGAAGGATAGGAAAAGAAGGGAGGAAGGGAAGGAAGCAGGGAAGGAAGGATAGGAAAAGAAGGGAGGAAGGGAAGGTAGGACTTTAAGGCTTAATGTACACGGGACGTTTTTACAACCTCTCCTGAACGATTTAACTTGACAGATAATAACCCACGTTTAAAACGTCTGTTTTTCCGCGTTTACATGCCGCGTTTAGCCGCGTTTGCATTTAGAAGTGTTTGAAAATTTTTTTTTTTTTCAATAGCCAAAAATGAAAAACGCCTGTAAACGAAACGCTGGTTAGCCACGTTTAGAAGCGTTTGGCGCTTGAAATGCCTCTAAACTCAGCGTCTGAACTCATTTTTTGCTTTTCAAAAAAGGCCTCTAAACTCAACTGCCTAAAAACGACATTAAACGAACCTGTGTACATATACACATAAGATAACATTGGATGAGTTCAGGGGCAGCTGAAAAAAACATCCAACTGCCTCTAAATATCCGTTTACCAGCAGCAGTGTACATGAGACCTAACTCTTGCTATGAAAAAAACATAACAAACTGTCAATCAATTGAAGGTAGCGTGGCCGAGCGGTCTAAGGCGCTGGATTAAGGCTCCAGTCTCTTCGGAGGCGTGGGTTCAAATCCCACCGCTGCCAAGGATTTTTTTTTTCTCAGTCATTAAAAACATCTGCCACTGAACGAAGCCAGTAAAATTGCTTCCAAGACAAAACAGGTTACCTGATACAAAGATGCATCAGATTCCATTTTCAGTCTATGGAATTAGCCAGTAAATCATTTCACTGTCAGCCTACAGGTTAAAATGAAAAGTACACGTTTCTACATTGAATATCAAAACCAAAATACAGCAATCTTGTACAATTTTAATGTGCACAATAGAAAAATGTGTTTATTTTCGTTTAGTTTCTTTTGTTTCCGTTGATTCGTAACGATTCGTAAATTCGTAAGTCGTCGGTGTTCGTATTCGTAACGATTCGTATTTTCGTAAGAGTTATTTTTTCGTTGATTCGTTTTTCCGTTAGTTTAATTTTCGTTTATTCGAAATTCGGACGCATTCGTATTTTCATAGTTTTAGTTACATTCGTACTTTCGTTAGATTGATTTATTCGTACTTTCGTAACATTGTTTTCGTAGATTCGTAAATTCATAATTTTATGTAATGTGTATGCTATTATTACATTTTAAGAGACACAGAAAATTACGAATCGAAAAAAAAAAGTTACGAATGTACAAATTTTTTCGTTCAATCCATTTCGAAGCACGTTAAGCAGCGCCATTGTAAGAGACACGGAAAATTACGAATCGCAAAAAAAAAAAAGTTACGAATGTACGATTTTTTTTGTTCAATCCATTTCGAAGCACGTTAAGCAGCGCCATTGTAAGGGACACGGAAAAAATTACCAATTCAACAAAAAAAAAGTTACGAATGTACGAATTTTTTCGTTCATTTTGATTTTTGTTGTTCCTGTTTTCGTTTTTCGGATTTTCTTCTTTCGTAGTTTCGTTGTTTCTAATTTGGTTATTTCGGATTTTCGTTGTTTTTCGGATTCATTCGATTCGAACATTCGTTAAAATTTTAGCGAATCGTTCGTTCATTCGTACGATAACGAATGAACGAATATAACGAATTTTTAACGAAAAACTAAAAAAAATGAAACGAATTGCACATCTAGTAAAAATATGTGTACTGTCTGAAAAAATACTCTGCCCTTCCTCTTTAACCACTTGCCGACCGCCGCATGTACTTATACAACGGCAGCATGGCACAGCTGAGCTGGGTAAATGGGCGTACAGGTACGTCCCTTCGAATTTGCCGCCGCGTGGTCACGTGCGCAACCCTGCCGGGGGCTCCGTGAGCAGGATCCTGCAGGGTCCTGCAGACTCGATCGCCGCAGGGATACCCGCGATCATCTCACGGAGCTGAAGAACGGGGAGATGCTAATGTAAACAAGCATCTCCCCGTTGTGCCTAGTGACAGTGTCACTGATCATGTGATCGGGAGCTATGATCAGTGAAGTGTCATTCGTAGCCACGCCCCCTAACAGTTAGAATCACTCCCCAGGACACACTTAAAGGGGAGGGCCAGCTGGGGGAAAAAATTAAAAGTCAGCAGCTACAAACACTGTAGCTGCTGACTTTTAATAAGCAGACTTACCTGTCCTGGGTGCCTGCGATGTCGGCCGCCCGAGACCGATCGTCCCTCGGGTCTCGGTTCCCGGCGCCGCCATTCCACCTAAGGGAAACAGGCAGCGCAGCCTTGCTGGCTTCACTGCTCGTTTCCTACTGCGCATGCGCGAGTCGCGCAGCGCTTTGTGAATGGGGAACGCGATGTGTTGTGGGACACACAGTTCCCATAACACACTGCGCCCCATTCACTATGAAGTTTTGTTTTTCAGGGTGGCCCTCCACTTTAACCCCTCCCTAGCCCCATAGTAGTTAACCCCTTCACTGCCAGTGACATTTTTACAGTAATCAATGCAATTTTTTAGCACCGATCGCTGTAAAAATGACAATAGTCCCAAAAATGTGTCAAAATTTTCCCATGTGTCCGCCATAATGTCGCAGTCATGATAAAATTTGCAAATCGCCGCCATTACTAGTAAAAAAAAAAAAAAGATCAATTAAAATGCCATAAAACGAACCCCTATTTTGTAGACGCTATAACTTTTGCGCAAACCAATCAATAATCGCTCATTGCGATTTTTTTTACCAAAAATATGTAGACGAATACGTATCGGCCTAAATTGAGGAAAAAATTATTAATAAAAATACCATAAAACGAACCCCTATTTTGTAGACGCTATAACTTTTGCGCAAACCAATCAATAAACGCTCATTGCAATTTTTTTACCAAATATATGTAAAAGCATACGTATCGGCCTAAATTGAGGAAAAAAATGATTAATAAAAAATGCCATAAAACTAACCCCCTATTTTGTAGACGCTATAACTTTTGCGCAAACCAATCAATAAACGCTCATTGCGATTTTTTTTTTATCAAATATATGTAAAAGTATACGTATCGGCCTAAATTGAGGGAAAACATTTTTTATATATTTTTTGGGGATATTTATTATAGCAAAAAGTAAAAAAGAATGCGTTTTTTTTCAAAATTGTTGCTCTATTTTAGTTTATAGCACAAAAAATAAAAACCGCAGAGGTGATCAAATACCAGCAAAAGAAATCTCTATTTGTGGGGGAAAAAGACGTCAATTTTGTTTGGGAGCCATGTCTCACGAACGCCCAATTGTCAGTTAAAGCGACGCAGTGCCGAATCGCAAAAAGTGCTCTGGTCTTTGGCCAGCAAAATGGTCCCGGGGCTTAAGTGGTTAAAAATTCAATTCCCAAGATGTAATTTCCATTGTGACCTGTAGGTGGTGCTGCAGCAACTCCACCACATAGTTTCAAAAAATAGTTTTCAGCCAAAGTAAAACCTTTCTAGACAAGCCACCTTCAACTCATCAGTGTCTTGTGGTTTTCTGTTTCCTACTTTCAGTTTCAATGTATTTAGGCTGGGCGCCTTGCACTTTTCAATAATCGGCTATTAGCTACTGAAGAATATACATTCAGAACATAACCTAAGATAGCGTGTCTGTCCACATTCACAACATAAACTTTGCAGCTACAACAAGCGAGCAGCTAGAGGTGGGTGGAGTACAACATGTGAAGGACTGCTCTGTATTAATATTACATGGCAAAAAAGATGAACTGCATTGGCCGGGAATCGAACCCGGGCCTCCCGCGTTGGCAGGCGAGAATTCTACCACTGAACCACCAATGCATGTGCTGTTGCTGATTTTGGAATTATGATATTTGTGTCTAGACTTCATGTATGGACTTGTTCTTTATAGAGTATATTTAAAATGTTTAGTGTACCAAAATGTTGGTTTAATTTTGTTTGTTAATGGGGTTGTAAACCCTTGTGTTTTTTATCACCTTAATGCATCCTATGCATTAAGGTGAAAGAAAACACCTGGCAGTGGCCCCTAGCCCCCCGTTTTATTAACCTGAACCCCATATTTCCCTCAGTGGGGACACGCTGTCCTTCTCTCCATGGGGTCCCGACTCTTGATTGGATAGATTGTTAGCAGCGCAGCCATTGGCTTCTGCTGATGTCAATCAAATCCAATGTCGCGGGCGCGAGAGCCGGGGGACCCCAGAAATGGATGATCGGGGCCACTCTGTGCAAAACGAGCTGCACAGTGGAGTTTACAACCCCTTAACTTTGACTCAGGGAAATCTGATCTACTCATTCTCGGATCCTAAAAGAAAGAAAAAAAAAAAGTCCCCCACGCGCATGTTTCTGCACTGGCTATTTGTACTAAACTCTGTAAAGCCATGATGTATGAGCATTATGTGCCAGCAAAAATACCCCCCCCAAAAAATCAAGCACTAATCTACACGGTCACCCCAAAGCATAAATCCCCCCTTCTTCTAATACAAATTTGCCCCCCCCCCCCACCCCCCCCTGTTGAAATCCTCCCACCCAGCACAAATCTTTGCCCATCCCACTCCCACACACGCACAAATAAAATACCCTCCAATCATCTCTACTAGCACAAATTGCCCCCCCCCCCCACAAAAAAAAATATTTCCCCTCTACCATATCACTTTTACAGCACAACCCCCCCCCCAAATCCTCCCTCCTACCACAAATCCTATGACAAATCCTTCTTATCCCCAGCAACCCCTCAATTTCCCTTTCTCAACACAACCCCCCCCCCCAATATATATATTTCCCCTCTACCATTTTATTTTTATAGCACAAACCCCCCTAAATCCCCCTCCTGTCACAAATCATCTTCCCCCCTCCCAACACAAATCCCTGCAAATCACCACTCCTAGCACACCTTCCTGAATTTACCCTCCTAGAACAATACTTTACCCCCCCCCCCCAGCAACCCCTACAATTCCCTTTCTCAGCACAACCCCCCCCCCCCAAATATATATATATTTACCCTCTACCGTATTATTTTTATAGCACGAACCCCCCCCCCCCCCCAAAATCCCTCTCATATCAAAAATCCTCTTCCCCCATCCCCCTCCCAACACAAATCCCCCTAAATCACCATTCCTATCACACCTCCCTAAATTTGCCCTCCTAGAACAAGTCTTACTCCCAGCAACCCCTCAATTTCCCTTTCTCAACACAACTCCCCCCACATATATTTATTTTTCCCCTCTACCATATTATTTTTATAGCACAAACCCCCACAAATCCCCCTCCTATCACAAATCCTCTTCCCCATTCCCCCTCCCAACACAAATCCCTCCTAATCACCACTCCAAGTACACCCCCCTAAATTTACCCTGCTAGAACAATTCTTACCCCCAAATTCCTCTTCCCAACACAAATACCCCTCCCCCAATCTCTGTGTAGTGCCTCTCCATCTCATATGATACCACAGTGCCCAGAGCAGCCACCCCTCCTACCCACCCCTTTTCCTAGCCCTGGGGCTGTGTGTTTCAATTGGTGCACAGAGTGTAGGGAGACACATGTTAGGGTGGACCCGTAGGATGCTGCAAGAGAAAAGAGTCACCCTGAAAGTGGAAATCTGGGGCAGGATATTGAGAGGGAGAGGGAAAAGCCAAATGAATATCCTTGACTGAAGCCAATGGCCCATTGGGGTTAAATGATAGGTGTGAATTGAATACATTTCTATAGGGGGTTTTGATCCCATGATACATTTTGGTTGATACGTTTCAGATTGTAGTAATATACACTCAGCGGCCACTTTATTAGGTACACCTTGCTAGTACAGGGTTGGACCCACTTTTGCCTTCAGAACTGCCTTCATTCTTCCTGGCAGAGATTCAACAAGGTGTTGGAAACATTCCTCAGAGAGTTTGGTCCATAGTGACATGATAGCATCACGCAGTTGTTGCAGATTTGTCGGCTGCACATCCGTAATGCGATTTTCCCGTTCCACCACATCCCAAAGGTGCTCTATTGGATGAGATCTGGTGAGTGTCTCTATTGGATGAGATCTGGTGAGTGTCTCTATTGGATGAGATCTGGTGAGTGTCTCTATTGGATGAGATCTGGTGAGTGTGGAGGCCATTGGAGTTTGGTGACCTCATTGTCCAGTGGTGAGATGATTTGAGCTCTGTGACATGGTGCATTATCCTACTGGAAGGAGCCATCAGAAGATGGGGACACTGCAGTCATAAAGGGATGGACATGGTCAGCAACAATACTCAGGTATGTGTTTAAGCGATGCTCAATTGGTACTAAGGGGCACAAAGTGTGCCTAGAAAATATCCCCCACATCATTACACCACCACCACCAGGCTGAACCATTGATACAAGGCAGGATGGATCCATGCTTTCATGTTGTTTACGCCAAATTCTGACCCTACCATCTGAATGTCGCAGCTGAAATCCCGACTCATCAGACCAGGCAACCTTTTTTTTTTTACAATCTTCTATTGTCCAATTTGGGTGAACCTGTGCAAATTGTAGCTTCAGTTTCCTGTTCTTAGCTGACAGGAGCGGCACCCGGTGTGGTCTTCTGCTTCTGTAGCCCATCTGCTTCAAGGTCCGATGTGTTGTGCATTCAGAGATGGTATTCTGCATACCTTGGTTGTAACGAGTAATTATTTGAGTTACTGTTGCCTTTCTATCATCTCAAACCAGTCTGCCCATTCTCCTCTGACCTCTGACATCAACAAGGCATTCTCCTCCACACAACTGCTGCTCACTGGATATTTTCTCTTTTTCGGACCATTCTCTGTAAACCCGAGAGATGGTTGTGGGTGAAAATCCCAGTAGATCAGCAGTTTTTGAAATACTCAGACCAGCCCATCTGGCACCAACAGATTTGACTAGATCAAAATGGAATGGATTTTTACGTTAGATCTAAAGCTGGCCATACATTAGTAGAATTTCATTAGAAATGTTTCCTTTTGGGAAAGTTTCTTTGATATTCTAATCATTCGTAGGGTCAACTTGAAGTTCATTTTGGACCACAGTGACAAGAGAATTTGATGGAGCAGGATTGGAATTTTTTCTTGAATTAATTAATTTCTATCAGCATATTTTATTTGGGAAAGTCCTTTAATTCCAATATACAGTATAATGATTTTCACAAATTTTCTAAGAATATCATAGGAATGTTTGTTTGGAACACAACTAGTGTATGGCCAGCTCAAAGCTCATTTGGCAGACATGGTTTCGAAAAATGTCCAGCCATGGACACCTGCAACACGGCACGCTTCTCCCCAACCTGCCCCAGACTGAGCGCTCATTACAGGATTAGGCACAAGCCAGCAAGGCTGAAATGCATCTAAAGACGGGAGGTGGGAACTCCTTAATGAATTGTTGGGGGAGGCATGGCAGGTGGGCCTGTGGCCACAATAGGCATGCAAGGGGGGCTGTACCGGAAAGGTAGGGGGTAATCAGGCATTGCAGTGCCACATGAATGGTCATAGGGAGGAAGGAGGAGGACTGAGAGAAGAGAATGGGGACAGAGCAGTGGGGCGGAGAAATGAAATTACCAGTCCGGCCTCTGTAATTATCTAAATACTGGAACTGAATTCACCACCATGGGGCAACCTGCAGGACCCAGACTGATGAGGAGCTATGTGTACTAGTATGCACAGCTGTGATATCAAAGATCCCAACAGATCACCATAACTCTCTACAGACTTTTATCACTCCCAGTATTTTGTCAGAACTCCCAACAGACTATTAGAACTATAAACAGGCTAATATAACTACCAGAAAATTACCCAAACTATTATCATGTCCAATATATTATTACTATAACAGATTAATATCACTCCCAATACATTATCAGAACTCCCAACAGACTAATATCACTCCCAATATATTATCACAACTCCCAACAGACTAATATCACTCCCAATACAATATCATAACTCCCAACAGACTAATATCACTCCCAATACATTATCAGAACTCCCAACAGACTAATATCACTCCCAATATATTATCAGAACTCCCAACAGACTAATATCACTCCCAATACATTATCAGAACTCCCAACACACTAATATCACTCCCAATATATTATCAGAACTCCCAACAGACTAATATCACTCCCAATACAATATCATAACTCCCAACAGACTAATATAACTCCCAATACATCATCATAACTCCCAACAGACTAATATCACTCCCAATATATTATCATAACTCCCAACAGACTAATATCACTCCCAAAACATTATCAGAACTCCCAACAGACTAATATCACTCCCAAAACATTATCAGAACTCCCAACAGACTAATATCACTCCCAATACATTATCAGAACTCCCAACAGACTAATATCACTCCCAATACAATATCATAACTCCCAACAGACTAATATCACTCCCAATACAATATCATAACTCCCAACAGACTAATATCACTCCCAAAACAGTATCAGAACTCCCAACAGACTAATATCACTCCCAGTACAATATCATAACTCCCAACAGACTAATATCACTCCCAATACATTATCATAACTCCCAACAGACTAATATCACTCCCAATACAATATCATAACTCCCAACAGACTAATATCACTCCCAATACAATATCATAACTCCCAACAGACTAATATCACTCCCAAAACATTATCAGAACTCCCAACAGACTAATATCACTCCCAATACATTATCAGAACTCCCAGCAGACTAATATAATTTCCAATATATTATCATAACTCCCAACAGACTAATATCACTCCCAATATATTATCATAACTTTCTATATTATCATAACGCCCAACAGACTATTATAATTTCCAATATATTTTCATAACTCTCAACAGACTATTATTATTCTCAATATATTATCACAAGTCCCTACAGATTATTATCACTCCCAATATATTATTATTATTATTATTAATATAAGTCCCAACAGACTATTATTATTAACAGTATATTTTCTTAAATCCCAACAGACTATTATCACTCCCAGTATTTTGTCAACATTCCAAACAGACTATTAAAACTTCCAGAAGATTATCCAAACTATCATAATTTCCAATATATTATTATTATAACTCCCAATAGACTAATATCACTCCCAATATATTATCATAACTCCCAACAGACTAATATCACTCCCAATATATTATCATAACTCCCAACAGACTAATATCACTTCCAATATATTATCATAACTTTCTATATTATCATAACGCCCAACAGACTATTATAATTTCCAATATATTTTCATAACTCTCAACAGACTATTATTATTCCCAATATATTATCACAACTCCCTACAGATTATTATCACTCCCAATATATTATTATTATTATTATTAATATAACTCCCAAAAGACTATTTTTATTAACAATATATTTTCTTAAATCCCAACAGACTATTATCACTCCCAGTATTTTGTCAACATTCCAAACAGACTATTAAAACTTCCAGAAGATTATCCAAACTATCATAATTTCCAATATATTATTATTATAACTCCCAATAGACTAATATCACTCCCAATATATTATCATAACTCCCAACAGACTAATATAACTCCCAATACATTATCATAACTCCCAACAGACTAATATCACTCCCAATATATTATCATAACTCCCAACAGACTAATATCACTCCCAATATATTATCATAACTCCCAACAGACTAATATCACTCCCAATATATTATCATAACTTTCTATATTATCATAACGCCCAACAGACTATTATAATTTCCAATATATTATCACAACTCCCTACAGATTATTATCATTCCCAATATATTATTATTATTATTATTATTAATATAACTCCCAACAGACTATTATTATTAACAATATATTTTCTTAAATCCCAAGAAACTATTATCACTCCCAATATATTATTATAATTCTCAACAGACTATTATCACTCCCAGTATGTTGTCAACACTCCAAACAGACTATTAGAATTACCAGAAGCTTATCCAAACTATCATCATTTCCAATATATTATTATTATAACTCCCAATAGACTAATGTCACTTTAAATATATTATCACGACTCCCAACAGACTAATATCACTCCCAATATATTATCATAACTCCCTACCGATTATCATTCCCCATATATTATTATTATTATTATTATTATTACTATTATTATTATTGCACCCAACATACTAATATCATCTCCAATATATTCTCATAACTCCAAACAGACTATTATTATTAATAATATTTTCTCATAACTCCTTACAGATTATTATCACTCCCAATATATTTGTATTATAAGTCCCAACAGACTATTATCACTCCCAATATATTTGTATTATAAGTCCCAACAGACTATTATCACTCCCAATATACAGTTGTGCTCACAAGTTTGCATACCCTGGCCGAAATTGTGAAATTTTGGCATTAATATTGAAAATATGACTGATCGTGCCAAAAAACTGTCTTTTATTTAAGGATAGCAATCACACAAATCCATTTATTATCACATCATTTTTTGGATCCTTTTTAAATCATAATGATAACAGAAATCACCCAAATAGCCCTGATAAAAAGTTTACATACCCTGGAACGTTGGGCCTTGGTACAGACACAGAAGGTGGCACACACGGGTTAAAATGGCAATTAAAGGTTCATTTCCCACATTTGTGGCATTTTAAATCACAATTAGTCTCTGTGTATAAATAGTCAATGAGTTTGTTAGCTCTCACTTGGGTGCACTAAGCAGGCTAGACACTGAGGAGGTAGAAAAGAACAGTCAAAAGACCTGCGTAACAAGGTAATGAAACTTTACAAAGATGGAAAAGGATATAAAAAGATATCCAAAGCCATGAATAAGCCAGTCAGTACTTTTCAATCACTTAATAAGAAGTGGAACATTTGGGGATCTCTTGATACCAAGCCAAGGTCAGGTAGATTAAGAAAGATTTCAGACACAATTGCCACAGGAATTGTTTGAGATACAAAGAAAAACCCACAGATAACCTCAGGAAAAATACAGGCTGCTCTGGAAAAAGATGGTGTGGTTGTTTTTAAGGAGCCCAATACGATGATACTTGACAACAAAAAGAGCTGCATGGTCAAGTTGCCAGAAAGAAGCCTTTTACTGCACAAGTTCCACAAAAAAGCCTGGTTACAATATGCCCAACAACACCTTGACATGCCTCATTGGGTTTTTTGTGGCATTGGTGCAGTAAAGACTTCCTTCTGGAAGCTCAACCATGCAGCTCTCTTTTGTTCAAGTATCGTTGAATTGTGCTCCTTAAAAACAGCCACACCATCTTTTTCCAGAGCAGCCTGTATTTCTCCTGAGGTTACCTGTGAGTTTTTCTTTGTATCCTGGGCAATTCTTCCACCAGTTGTGGCTGCAATCTTTCTTGGTCTACCTTAACTTGGCATGGTATGAAAAGAGCCCCAAATTTTCCACTTCTTAATAAGTGATTAAACAATACTGACTGGCATATTCAAGGCTTTTGGTATTTTTATATCATTTTCCATCTTTATAAAGTTCCATTACTTTGTTACGCAGGTCTTTTGGCTGTTCTTTTCTACCTCCTCGTTGGTTGGTGTCTAGCCTGGTTAGTGCATCCATGTGAGAGCTAACAAAATCATTGACTATTTATACACAGACACTAATTGTGATTTAAAATGCCACAAATGTGGGAAATTAACCTTTAATTGCCATTTTACCCTGTGTGTGCCACCTTCTGTGTCTGTACCAAGGCCAAACATTCCAGGGTATGTAAACTGTTTATCAGGACCATTTGGCTGATTTCTGTTATAGTTATGATTTAAAAAGGATCCAAAAAAGTGATAATAAATAGCTTCATGTGATCACTATCCTTGAATAAAATACATTTTTTTTGGCATGATCAGTCAAATTTTTAATATTAATGCCCAAATTTCGCAATTTCTGCCAGGGTATGCAAACTTTTGAGCACAACTGTATTATCATAATTGCCAACAAACTATTATCCATTCCAATATATTATTATAACTTCGGAAAAACTATTATCATTTCCAATAAATTATTATAACTCTCAACAGACTATTATCACTCACAACAGATTATCATAACTCCCAATATATTATCATAACTCCCAACAGACTTCTATCACTCCCAATATTTTATTTTTTATTTTTATTATAACTTCCAGCAAACTCTTATAATTTCCAATATATTATCTGAACTATCAACTGACTTTTATCCCTCCTAACTGATCATTATAACCCCCAACAGACTTTTATCACTCCCAATATATTATCATAACTGCCTACAGATTTTTATCACTCTCAATATACTATCACAACTCTCAACAGACTATTAGAATTTCCAATCATTCTCTTCATTCCTCCCAAGACCTCCTGCTCTCTAGCTCCCTTGTCACCTTCTACCATGCTCATCTCCAGGATTTCCCTTGAGCCTCTCCCATCCTATGGAACTCCCTACCCCAATCTGTCTGGCTATCTCCTACTCTGTCTACTTTTAGGCGATCCCTGAAAACCTATCTCTTCAGAGAAGCCTATCCCACCTCTACCAAACAACTGTATTTCCACTTTCTCAATCAGCACATCCCCCATAGTTATAACCTTTTGTATCACTTGACCCTCCCTCTTATGCCCCATACACACGATCAGACTTTCCCGGTAGACAATCGTGTGTGGGCTCCAGTGGACTTTTTCTTCCCAAAAGTCAGATGGAACTAGAAATAGAACATGTTTTAAATCTTCTCGCCAAAAAGTCCATCAGACCCAGTTCCTATTGGGAAACCCGCTCGTCTGTATGCTGGTCCAACGGACCAAATACGATGCAAGAGCAGCTACAGCACCTGCCCGCAAAAATGTTTCCAGCGCATTTCTATCGGCTGCAGGGTACTGTACATCTCGCGCTCGCTGCAATAGGAAAAACACATTTTCCTATTGAAGCGAGCGCAAGATATAGGCAACAATGTCCCTTAGGTCTGGTATGGATTTTAAGGGGAACCCCTACGCCGAAAAAACAGCGTGGGGACCCCCCAAAGTCCATACCAGACCCTTATCCGAGCACGCAGCCCGGCTGGTCAGGAAAGGGGGTGGGGACGAGCGAGAGGCCCCCCTCCTAAACCGTACCAGGCCACATGTCCTCAACATGTCCCCATGTTGATGAGGACAACCCTGGCCGTTGGTTGTCAGGGTCTGCAGGCGGGGGGCTTATCGGAATCCGAAAGCCCCCACCCTATGTAAATGAGTATGGGGTACATCATACCCTACCCATTCACCTGGGGAAAAAAGTGTCAATAAAAAAAACACACTAGACAGGTTTTAAAAGTAATTTATT
Source organism: Lithobates sylvaticus (assembly GCA_028564925.1). Taxonomy (NCBI): domain Eukaryota; kingdom Metazoa; phylum Chordata; class Amphibia; order Anura; family Ranidae; genus Lithobates; species Lithobates sylvaticus. The sequence continues at coordinate 57,965,978 of CM053029.1, forward strand.
TTTTTTTACCAACAAAAAGGTTTTTATTGAACAAAAAGGTGGTATACATCCAACAGTAACAAACCAGCAGGTAACACTTCCTGTTGTTTAAGCATACATTATTGCATACAATAACAAGGCACATCTTCACTATTGTTCTTACAGTATTACCAATACAATCAATTACTTCATCCCTTTATTATCCAAGCAGCCTGTCCATGACCAGATCCACCGGGGCGAGCCCCGGTGTGTCCAGCCATGGGGCCCAGAGATTTTCATATTTCCTAGTACTCCCTCTGTGCTGGTATATAAGTTTCTCCATGCGTAGCATTTCCCCTATTTTGCCTATCCATTCCCTCGAGGTCGGGGGTGTCTCAGATTTCCAATAAAGCATGATCAACCTTCTCGCTTGGAATAGTACTCTATTTACCGCTTCCCTGGTGTGAACTGTCTGCACAAATTCCTCCACCACCCCCAAGAGGCACACTTTGGGATCCACCGGTAATGACAGCATAAATACAGAGTTAATCAGGTTCACCACTTCATTCCAGTACAAATGTAATTTGGGGCAGCGCCACAGAAGGTGTATAAGATCCCCATGGTCTCGACGACATCTTGTACACGTATCCTCAGATTGTAAGCCCATTAGCATTAGTCTGTGCGGTGTATAGTACACCCTCAAGATAATGTAGAGTTGGGTAAGCCTTTGGGCTACATTTAGAGAGCAGACACTCACCACCTGAAATACCTCTTCCCATTCCTCACCGTCCATTTGCCCCACATCCCTTTCCCATTTTTCTCGCACTTTCAGGGGGTGTTGCCCCAGGAAGTATTGTAAGAGTGCAGTGTAGCTTTGCGAGATGAATCCTTTCGAGGTGTCGGCATCTCTGATGATGTCAAACACCGGAGTAGGCGACAAGCGCCACTCATTTGACCTACTCTGCGCCTGGACTGCGTGTTGCAGCTGAAGGTACTGGAAGACCATTGAGGAGGGCAGGCTAAATTCCGCCTGCAGGTCCTCAAACGTCCTCAGAACACCATTCCTAAAAACCTGTTTAATATGGGTGACTCCGTGTACTATCCATCTAGCCCCGTCCTGTATTTTAGCTAGTTCTGTGTAAGTATCATTATGCCACAGAGGGCTATATACAGTATACCCCTCGGCCTGCTGTAGGTATTTGCACTTGTTCCAAACCATCTGTATTAGATTGTATGTGGGGTACTTTTTGTTGGGTCTGGCAAATGCCAGGGATTCCAGTGCCATGGGGATGGAGTCTGCGTCTACTGTGTGTAGCATGAGTGTCTGGGAGGAGCCAGCCGGCTCTGTCCCAAAGCACCCTACTAGGTGCTGTAACTGAGCGGCAAGGTAATATAACCACGGGTTGGGCAATGCCAATCCGCCATCGTCTTTGGGCCTCTGAAGATGTTCCAACTTTATTCTTGGGGGCTTATTTTTCCACAATAAAGCGCGAAAGACGGAGTTAACCATACAAAATATTTTTAAGGGTATTACCACTGGGGTATTATGTAGAAAATACAGCAATTGGGGCATGAGAATCATTTTAACCAAGTCGGGAGACCACCAGATAAACCACTAGTGGAGAGTGGTCAGATATACTACGGGGTCTATAGTCCACGGAGGACACATATTGGAGCATGCGTGCGTTTCCCACCCCCATGTCTATTCTAGACAGACTACCATGCGTTTTTGAAAAGCAGGAGTATTGTTTTACCCCCGGGTGGCGATGTCGCCAGACATCCACCCAGCCCACCTCTTGCAACAACCTCGCCAGGGGAGTACCCCTGGAGAGGGCAGAGGCACCTGCGGCCGGATGCCTATCCAGCGAGAGATCTAAGCAACAATTAAAGTCTCCCATCACCAGAAGCGGAACCTCCGGCCTGCCATCCAAATATGATAGCAAGGCCCTTAGCACCACCACCGTGAAGGGGGGGGGGACATATATACCAGCAATAACACAGGTTAACATACCCAGTCTACAGTGGAGAAAGACATATCGGCCCTCTGAATCAATGAGAGCATCTATCTCTTCATAGTCCAGGGCGCCATGAATCAAAAGGCTCACACCCCTAGAGTGGGATGTGTGAGTCGAGTGATAGGCCTTGTTCACCCAATTATACTGTATACAACACACTGTCTCCTCAGTCAAGTGAGTTTCCTGAAAACATAGCACACCCGGTAGAAATTTTTTAAGGCACATGCGCATCATGGTCCTCTTAAGAGGTGAGTGGAGCCCCCTCACGTTCCAAGATACTATAGGGATTCCTGCCATTTGACTGAGTACAGTGTGAAAGCATGCATATATACTCCTCCCTTACCAGGGAGTTTGGGAGTCCTAGGGCCGAGGCCCGAGTCCTGAAAGAAAATGCATATGCAAAGTACATAATGAATGGTAGAAGTGTTACCGGTACACCACCTGTAGAACAAACATAAAAAAGTAAAAAAATAAGTTATCAGGGGGAGGCAACAGGCCGTTCCCTCTAGCAGCATCAAACCTTCGCCCGCCAACATGGCGGTACAACTTCTGTACCCCGAGTTTTCACCCAGGGAAACTTTTAAGTGCAAAGTGTAGAAATTCACGTTAACGATTTCTGCAGCTCTTGTCTTGATCTGGAACAATATATAATAATGTCCCTCAGCCAGGGTTAATCAGGGAAAGTTCAAATCCGGTTCTCCATGACCGGGAATAACAAAACAGATTTTTCAAATCAAATTCTCTCCTCTTGTACCCCTGTCATCCTCATCCTTCCTCCTCGTTCTGATCTCGCCGTCGCAGGGCTTGCTCATTACGGTCTAACCAGGCACTGGCTTCTTTTGCGGCTTCAAAAAATCACCCTCAGTTTTGCCGGGTATAGCATTGCGTATGGAAGTTACAATTGTCGCAGCCTGCGTTTTACATCAATGAATTTTGCTCTACGTCTTTGCACCTCCGCAGAAAAATCAGGATAAAAGGACACCCTGGCCCCATTGTGTTGTATGTTGGCCCTTTCACGGGCTAGCCGTAGAACAGTTTCTCTATCCCGATAATGCAGTATTCGTGCCAGCATGGATCTGGGGGGTCCCCCGGGTTGGGCAGGCCGGGACGGCACCCTGTGAGCCCGCTCCACAGCAAATAAGGGGGAGAATGCGTTTTTGCCAAATATGTCCAGCAACCATCCTTCCACATATTCAGTGGGGTCCCTACCCTCCACCTTCTCAGGGAGCCCCACAATGCGTATGTTGTTCCTCCTAAGGCGATTCTCAAAATCCTCGGCTCTGTCAACAGCCTCCCTCGCCAGTTGGTAAGCAGCCTTGGAGTTCCTCTCAATGGGGGGTAAATGATCCTCTATTTCACTCACTCTACTCTCCACTGCAGTAGTGCGTTCCCGCATTTTCTGCATATCATGTCGCAGCAGCGACAGTTCCTCCTTCACAGAGGCTACAGATGCATTGCCAATATTAACTGCCCTGAGGATATCAGCCAGTGTGGGCTGCTTGATACTTGGTGTGTCCTGTTCATGTGTTTCAGGGGCCCCAGAGTCAGAGTGATCAGTCTCATCATGTTCACTTGTTGCAGCTAAGATGGCCGCCCCAGCCTGTGTCCCATGTATAGCAGGATCACTGCAGTGTGAATGTCCAGCAGTCTCACTCCCCACCAGCCCATTCATTTTCTGGGTGTAATACACCATGTCTTTAGGTGTCTCCTTACCCTGTGACTTGGGTTGTTTTGTTCCTCTGTGTCCCTGCTCCTTCTGCCTGTCAGCGCCTCGTGGGGTTCCTTTCATCACAGGCGCGCCGGCGCCATCTTGGAAATCGGGACCCATCTCAAATTGCGTTTTTCGGGTGCAGAGTGCTGGCGGAGGTTCCCCTGTGATCCCTGGGTCAGCGGCTTGCAGCATATATGTGCAGAATGTCAGTAAGTTGGCTGAGGGAGGATCGGTGCAGGATCAAGCTCAGGAGCTGTGAGAGCTGCTTCCTCTCAAATGCCGGTCTAGGCCACGCCCCCCTAAAAGTAATTTATTAGTCAGCTCCGGGGGTCTCATCCGGCTTCTCCCAATTTATTATCATAACGCCCACCAGACTATCATCACTCTCAGTATATTATCCTAATACTAAACAGACTATTATCATTCCAAATATGTTATCATAACCCCCAGTACTATGTTTATGTATATTGTCTGTATCTACTAATGTATTTACAAATTATACATAGGAACAAAATAAAAAAAAAAAAAACTTGCACTTTAATAAATATTTGCATCAAACAGATAATTTATTCATCCATTTTATGTATATATAATGTATCGATAAAATCACGTTGCCGCTAAGAAGTTTGCCAACCTTTGCAGGTGGTCCATTCTGTTCACATAGGGACTGGTTACACTTTTTATTTTTTGCTTTGTGTTCCCATTGTGGAGACTTTCCTTCACTTCCTATCCCAGAGACACAACAGGAATTGATAGAAAATATCTCCAAAGAGGGGGAAAAACCCTCTTAGGTGATGTCTGTAAAACATCCTATTGATTTTGGTCAGCATGAAAGAAAGAACTGATGAAAGGAAGGAAGGAAGGAAGTAAGAAAAGGAAACAAGAAGCAAGGGAAGAAATGAAGGAAGGAAGGGAAGGAAGGGAAGGAAAGGAAGGAAGGAAGGAAGGAAGGAAGGAAGGAAGGAAGGAAGGAAGGAAGGAAGGAAGGAAGGAAGGAAAGGAAAGGAAAGGAAAGGAAAGGAAAGGAAAGGAGGCTGGGAAGGGAAGGAAGGAATGCGAGGAAGGGAAGGAAGGAAAGTAAGCAAGGAAGGAAGGAAAGAAGGGAGGGGAGGAAAGGAAGGGAGTAGGGGGAGAGAAGGATGAGAAGGAAGAATGGGAAGGGAGGAAGAGAATGAAGGATGGGAAGGGAGTAAGGGAAGGAAGGGAAGGGCGGTAGGAAGGGAAGGAAGGAAGGAAAGGAAGGGTAGGAAGGAAGGGAAGGAAATAAAGGAAGGAAGGGAAGGAAAGAAAGGAAGGGAGGAAGGGAAGGAAGGAAGGAAGGAAAGGAAAGGAAGGAAGGAAGGGAGGGAAGGAAAGAAAAGGAAGGAAGGAAGGAAGGAAGGAAGGAAGGAAGGAAGGAAAGGAAAGGAAATGAAAGAAGGAAGGAATGAAAGGAAGGAAGGAACGAAGAAGAGAGGAGGGAAGGAAGGAAAGTAAGCAAGGAAGGAAGGAACAGAAGGGAGGGGAGGAAAGGAAGGGAGTAGGATGAGAGAAGGATGAGAAGGAAGGATGGGAAGGGAGGAAGAGAATGAAGGATGGGAAGGAAGGGAAGGGAGGTAGGAAGGGAAGGAAGGAAGGAAAGGAAGGGTAGGAAGGAAGGAAAGGGAAGGAATGAAGGAAGGGAAGGAAAAAAGGAAGGAAGGGAAGGAAAGAAAAGGAAGGAGGAAAGGAAGGAAGGAAGGAAGGAAAGGAAGGGAAGGAAATAAAGGAAGGAAGGGTAGGAAGGAAGGGGGAAGGAATGAAGGAAGGGAAGGAAAAAAGAAAGGAAGGGAAGGAAGGGAAGGAATGAAGGAAGGGAAGGAAATAAAGAAAGGAAGGTAAGAAGGAATGAAGGAAGGAAGAAGAAAATAAAGAAAGGAAGGAAAGGAAGGAATGAAGGAAGGGAAGAAAATAAAGAAAGGAAGGAAAGGAAGGAAGGACTTTAACTCTTGCTACGAAAATACATAACAAAATATTAGTAAACAGTAGGTAGCGTGGCCGAGCGGTCTAAGGCGCTGGATTAAGGCTCCAGTCTCTTCGGAGGCGTGGGTTCAAATCCCACCGCTGCCAATGTTTTTTTTTTTCTTAGTCATTAAAAACATCTGCCACTGTACAAGCAAGTAAAATATCTTCCAAGACAAAACAGGTTACCTTTAGATACAAATATGCAGAGAAGGAGCAGGGAAGGAAGGAAGGAAGGTAGGAAGGGAGGAAACAGGAAGGAAGGAAGAAAGGAAGGAAGGAAGGAAGGACAGAATGAGAGAAAGCAAAGGAAGGGAAGGAAGGATGGGAAGGGAAGGGAGGAAGACAAGGAAGGAAGGGAAGGAAGAAAAGATGGGGAGGAAGGAAGGGAAAGGAAGGAGGAGAAGGAAAGGAAGAAGGAAGCAAGAGAGGAAAAGGAAGGAAAGGAAAGAAGCAATGAGAGAAAGTAAAGGAAGGGAAGGAAGCAAGAAAGGAAGGAAGGGAAGAGAGGAAGAGAAGGAAGGATGGGAAGGAAGGGAAGCAAGGGAAGAGAGGAAGAGAAGGAAGGATGGGAAGGGAGGGAAGGAAGGATGGGAAAGAATGGAAGGAAGGAGTGAAGGAAAGAAAGGGAGGGGAGGGAAAGAATGAAAAAAAGGAAGGAAAAAAGGAAGGAAGGAAAGGAAGGGAAGGAAGAGAAGGGAGTAAGGGAATGAAGGAAGGAATGTAAGGGAGGGTAGTAAAGAACGGTAGGAAAGGGTATGAAGGAAGGAAAGGAAGGGAGGAAGGGAAGGAAATAAAGGAAGGAAGGGTAGGTAGGAAGGAAGGGAAGGGAGAAAGGGAAGAGAAGGAACTAAAGGAAGGAAGGAAGGGTAGGTAGGAAGGAAGGGAAGGGAGAAAGGGAAGGGAAGGAAGGGAGGAAGGGAAGGAATGAAGGAAGGAAGGAAATAAAAGAAGGAAGGGAAGGAAGGACTTTAACTCTTGATACGAAAAACATAACAAAATGTCAGTAAACAGTAGGTAGCGTGGCCGAGCGGTCTAAGGCGCTGGAAGGGAGGAAGGGAGAAAGGGAAGGGAAGGAAGGAAGGGAGGAAGGGAAGGAATGAAGGAAGGGAAGGAAATAAAAGAAGGAAGGGAAGGAAGAACTTTAACTCTTGATACGAAAAAACATAACAAAATGTTAGTAAACAGTAGGTAGCGTGGCCGAGCGGTCTAAGGCGCTGGATTAAGGCTCCAGTCTCTTCGGAGGCGTGGGTTCAAATCCCACCGCTGCCAATGTTTTTTTTTATTAGTCATTAAAAACATCTGCCAGTAAAATTGCTTCCAAGACAAAACAGGTTACCTTTAGATACAAATATGCAGGGAAGGAAGAAAGGAAGGTAGGAAGGAAGGACGGAATGAGAAAAAGCGAAGGAAGGGAAGGAAGGAAGGAAGGAAGGAAGGAAGGAAGGAAGGAAGGAAGGGAAGGAAGGATGGGAAGGGAGGTAGAGATGGGAAGGGAAGGAAGGAAGGGAAGGAAGAAAAGATGGGGAGGAAGGAAGGGAAAGGAAGGAAGAGAAGGAAAGGAAGAAGCTAGGAAGGAAGAGATGAAAAGGAAGGAAAGGAAAGAAGGAATGAGAGAAAGCAAAGGAAGGGAAGGAAGGTGTGAAGGAAAAAAAGGGAGGGAAGAGAAGGAATGAAAAAAAAGGAAGGAAATAAAGGAAGGAAGGAAGGAAGAAAGTAAAGGAAGGGAAGGAAGAGAAGGGAGTAAGGGAAGGAAGAAAGGAATGTAAGGAAGCATAGTAAAGAAAGGGAAGAAAGGGTAGGAAGGAAGGAAGGGAAGAAAGGAAGGGAGGAAGGGAAGGGAAGGAAATAAAGGAAGAAAGGGAAGGGAAGAAATGAAGGAAGGGAATGAAATAAAGGAAGGAGGGAAGAAAGGGAAGAGAAGGAATGAAGGAAGAGAAGGAATGAAGGAAGGGTAGGTAGGAAGGAAGGGAATGGAGAAAGGGAAGGGAAGGAAGGAAGGGATGGAAGGGAGGAAGGGAAGGAATGAAGGAAGGGAAGGAAATAAAAGAAGGAAGGGAAGGAAGGACTTTAACTCTTGATACGAAAATACATAACAAAATTTTAGTAAACAGTAGGTAGCGTGGCCGAGCGGTCTAAGGCGCTGGATTAAGGCTCCAGTCTCTTCGGAGGCGTGGGTTCAAATCCCACCGCTGCCAATGTTTTTTTTTTATTAGTCATTAAAAACATCTGCTACTGTACAAGCAAGTAAAATTGCTTCCAAGACAAAACAGGTTACCTTTAGATACAAATATGCAGGGAAGGAGAAGGGAAGGAAGGAAGGGAGGAAACAGTTACGTCAGGCGTGTGGCTGGCTGAGGGCACGAGCGCGCACCCCCCCATCGGCCACGACGATCAGATTCGATTAGGAACCAATGAATCCCCAGGCCCAGGCCAATGAAATCTGGCCTGGACCTGGTGAACGCTCCTGACGAATGAGATCCTTCCCCTGTCATTTAAGTGTAAACACTGACAGGGGGAGTGATGTCATCTCTCCTCGTGTCTGTCTTTTCATTCCAGACCGAGAGGAGAGAAGACATCACAGAGTGAGTTGCACAACACTACACTGACACCAAGTCACGTAGGTACACAATTCACCCCTGATCACACCCCCAGTTAACCCTTTCACCACCTGTCACTGTGTCACCCAGAGTAGCGTTCATATTTTTTTGGGATCGCAGTACTGGTGTCATTAGTCACTTATCAGTGTTAGGGTAATTATTATTAGGCTCAGATAGGTCTAGGGACCCCCCTACCCCCCCAATAAAGGTTTAACCCCTTGATTACCCACTGTCACCTGTGATCACAGTATAAGTGTCACGGGTGACGCAGTTTAGCTAGATTTTTTTTATAGCGTCAGGGCACCTGCCGTATTTTATCCAATAAAGGTTTAACCCCCTGATCACCCGGCGGGTGATCAAAGTTAGGTTTTAGCGCCAGATAGGGTCTGCATCACCCCAGGCAGCGTCAGATCAGTGCCAGTACCTCTAGCACCAACGCACGCACCATACACTTCCCTTTATAGTATAGTGTCTGAAGGGACCGATATCTGATCTGATCAGATCTGTACTAGCGTCCCCAGCAGTTTAGGGTTCCCAAAAACGCAGCCTTTTGCCCCTCTGTGCAGCCCAGCCCATCCCAGTGAAGTATCAAACGATCACTGTCACTTACAAAACACATAACTGCAGCGTTCGCAGAGTCAGGCCTGATCCTGCGAACGCTAACAGTTTTTTGGTATCTTTAAATCAGTCGCTGACAGTCAGGAGCTTTTTTACCTGTGAGTCTCACTAGTGTACATGTAAATTTAGAGACCAAAATGTCAAATCGAATGTACACTAGAGAAGAGGCCTACACGTTTCTGAGCATGACAGATAGTGAAGAGGAAGTCACTAGGGTGACCACATTTCCAGAATGCTATTCAGGGACACACCCACCCCTTTCCCCAAAAAAAGCTGATTTCAAAACCCTCGCCGACGATGGAATCGGTCACTCCTTTCCCTCCTGTGCGACTATCTCAATCATAGAGCGCTAGGAGGAAGTGATGTCACTTTAGCATGGGGGACCGGTTTCGTGGAAGAAAATTTTGACAAGGACTGGTTGTTGGGGGGTTTTGGGGCTAATGTGGTCTTAGGGTTGACAGGGAATTCGGGTGTGGGTGATTTGTGGCTGGCGTTAGCAATTAAATCATTCCGACACCATGCTTGATATGGTGTCAGGATGATGAAATCACATTATTTCTATGACTACATTGTAATATATAATGAAATTGTTCAACTCACCTTAATGCAGAATCAGTGGGAACCCTGAGGTTGTCACTTGCCACCAGACACAGCTTGCCACCGTCGCCTGCCACCAGATGCAGCGTGTCACTTGCCGTCATCCGTGGTGGAGGTGGAGCTGGCCCGTTGAGAGCACTGGGCGCGGAGGAGGAGGAAGTTAACTCCTCCTCCACTTTGAAAGCTGACAGTCACAGTCGTGATGTTACTGGTTGATAAACGCCAGTCGGCTCTAGCAACCAGTGTCCTAGCCAGAAGAAGTAGAGAAGAGTCTCAGGTGGAGGTGGGGAGGCAGAGACAGCGCCATGGCGATACATACATCCAGCACTGCAGTAACACTTGGTGACGTGGCGAGTAGGGTTGCCACATCATCCCTTTAATCCAGGACACACATTAATTACACAGGTTCTGTGGCTGATTAAGGCGGTAATTAAACTCACTTGGTGCCTTATCTGCATTAAATCAGCCTCAAAACCTGTGTAATTAATATGTATCCTGGATTAAAGGGATGATGTGGCAACCCTAGTGGCGAGTCCCATAAGTGCAGTTCAAGCTGGCGAGGTGGCAAGCACAAGTAGTGTCCCGCTGCCACCAAGAAGAAAACAAAGACAGGCCCGTCGAGCCCATAGTGTCCTTCCTGTAGAATTTGCCAATCCTAATTGGGAACCCACCAATTCTTGTACTTTCCCCATTCACTGGCCAACCCGGAATTCAGGTGGAAACAGTTGATTTCAGTTGGTCCTGTACGCAGTTAGACTGCCAAAAAGTCTCACACATGTGGTATCCCTGTACTCAGGAGAAGCAGCAAAATGTATCTCGGGGTGTTATTCCATATATGCCCATGGCATTTTTGAACAATATCTCATTTAGTGACAATGTTGTGTAAAAAAATTTTTTTTAATTTTCCCGAAACTTGGGGCAAAATATAAAATATTCCATGGACTCAACATGCCACTCAGTAAATAGCTTGGTGTGTCTACTTTCCAAAATGGGGTCATTTGGGGGGGGGGGGGGGGTTGTGCCATCTTATGGCCTCGAAACTGTGATAGCTAGTGAGGAGTGAAATCAAAAATTACGCCCTTAGAAATGGGCGGTGCTTGGTTTTCGGTGTCCTGTACGCGGCTAGGCTCCCAAAAAGTCTCACACATGTGGTATTCCCGTACTCAGGAGAAGCAGCAGAATGTATTTTGGGGTGTAATTCCACATATAACCATGGCATGTGTGAGCAATATATCATATATCAAACAACTTTGTGTAATTTTTTTTTTTTTTTTTTACATTTTTCAATCACTTGTGATGAAAAAATAAAATATTCAATGGGCTCAACATGCCTCTTAGCAATTTCCTTGGGGTGTCTACTTTCCAAAATGGGGTAATTTGGGGGGGGGGGGGGGGTTGTACTTCCCTCCCATTTTAGCACCTCAAAAAATGAGATAGGCAGTCATAAACTAAAAGCTGCGTAAATTCCAGAAAATGTAGTTTGTAGACGCTATAACTTTTGCGCAAACCAATAAATATACGCTTATTGACATTTTTTTAACCAAAGACATGTGGCTGAATATATTTTGGCCTAGATGTATGACTAAAATTGTGTTTATTGGATTTTTCTTATAACAAAAAGTAGAAAATATAATTTTTTTCTAAATTTTTGGTCTTTTTCCATTTATATCGCAAAAAATAAAAATCGCAGAGGCAATCAAATACCACCAAAAGAAAGCTCTATTTGTGGGAGAAAAAGGACGCAAATTTTGTTTGGGTGCAACATTGCATGACCGCGCAATTACCAGTTAAAGCAGCGCAGTGCCAAATTGTAAAAAGTCCTCTGGTCATTGAGCTGCCAAATCCTCCAGGGCTGAAGTGGTTAAATACAAATATGCATGGAAGGGAAGGAAGGAAGGAAGGAATAAGAGAAAGCGAAGGAAGGGAAGGAAGCAGGGAAGGAAGGATAAGAAAAGAAGGGAGGAAGGGAAGGTAGGACTTTAAGGCTTAATGTACACGGGACGTTTTTACAACCTCTCCTGAACGATTTAACTTGACAGATAATAACCCACGTTTAAAACGTCTGTTTTTCCGCGTTTACATGCCGCGTTTAGCCGCATTTGCATTTAGAAGTGTTTGAAAATTTTTTTTTTTTCAATAGCCAAAAATGAAAAACGCCTGTAAACGAAACGCTGGTTAGCCACGTTTAGAAGCGTTTGGCGCTTGAAATACCTCTAAACTCAGCGTCTGAACTCATTTTTTGCTTTTCAAAAAAGGCCTCTAAACTCAACTGCCTAAAAACGACATTAAACGAACCTGTGTACATATACACATAAGATAACATTGGATGAGTTCAGGGGCAGCTGAAAAAAACATCCAACTGCCTCTAAATATCCGTTTACCAGCAGCAGTGTACATGAGACCTAACTCTTGCTATGAAAAAAACATAACAAACTGTCAATCAATTGAAGGTAGCGTGGCCGAGCGGTCTAAGGCGCTGGATTAAGGCTCCAGTCTCTTCGGAGGCGTGGGTTCAAATCCCACCGCTGCCAAGGATTTTTTTTTTCTCAGTCATTAAAAACATCTGCCACTGAACGAAGCCAGTAAAATTGCTTCCAAGACAAAACAGGTTACCTGATACAAAGATGCATCAGATTCCCTTTTCAGTCTATGGAGTTAGCCAGTAAATCATTTCACTGTCAGCCTACAGGTTAAAATGAAAAGTACACGTTTCTACATTGAATATCAAAACCAAAATACAGCAATCTTGTAAAAATGTTAAAATCCCTCAAAAAAGCTAATTCACCAAAGTGTAAAAATATGTGTTCTGTCTGAAAAAATACTCTGCCCTTCCTCTTTAACCACTTGCCGACCGCCGCATGTACTTATACGACGGCAGCATGGCACAGCTGGGTAAATGGGCGTACAGGTACGTCCCTTTGAATTTGCCGCCGTGTGGTCACGTGCGCAACCCTGCCGGGGGCTCCGTGAGCAGGATCCTGCAGGGTCCTGCAGACTCGATCGCCGCAGGGATACCCGCGATCATCTCACGGAGCTGAAGAACGGGGAGATGCTAATGTAAACAAGCATCTCCCCGTTCTGCCTAGTGACACTGTCACTGATCATGTGATCGGGAGCTATGATCAGTGAAGTGTCATTCGTAGCCACGCCCCCTAACAGTTAGAATCACTCCCCAGGACACACTTAAAGGGGAGGGCCAGCTGGGAAAAAAAAAAATTAAAAGTCAGCAGCTACAAACACTGTAGCTGCTGACTTTTAATAAGCAGACTTACCTGTCCTGGGTGCCTGCGATGTCGGCCGCCCGAGACCGATCGTCCCTCGGGTCTCGGTTCCCGGCGCCGCCATTCCACCTAAGGGAAACAGGCAGCGCAGCCTTGCTGGCTTCAATGCTCGTTTCCTACTGCGCATGCGCGAGTCGCGCAGCGCTTTGTGAATGGGGAACGCGATGTGTTGTGGGACACACAGTTCCCATAACACACTGCGCCCCATTCACTAGAAGACGGCGATAGGAGCAGAAGACAGAACAGCTCCGCGGAACAGGAAGAGGCAGATTAGGACGATCTGCCTAGCAACAGCCATTTCTGGTAAGTAAAAAAAATTTTTTTTTTTTTTTTTCATTTTAAATTTTTATTAACATTTTTATGAAGTTTTGTTTTTCAGGGTGGCCCTCCACTTTAACCCCTCCCTAGCCCCATAGTAGTTAACCCCTTCACTGCCAGTGACATTTTTACAGTAATCAATGCAATTTTTTAGCACCGATCGCTGTAAAAAATGACAATAGTCCCAAAAATGTGTCAAAATTTTCCCATGTGTCCGCCATAATGTCGCAGTCATGATAAAATTTGCAAATCACCGCCATTACTAGTAAAAAAAAAAAAAGATCAATTAAAATGCCATAAAACGAACCCCTATTTTGTAGACGCTATAACTTTTGCGCAAACCAATCAATAAACGCTCATTGCGATTTTTTTTATCAAATATATGTAAAAGTATACGTATCGGCCTAAATTGAGGGAAAACATTTTTTATATATTTTTTGGGGATATTTATTATAGCAAAAAGTAAAAAAGAATTTTTTTTTTTAAATTGTTGCTCTATTTTAGTTTATAGCGCAAAAAATAAAAACCGCAGCGGTGATCAAATACCAGCAAAAGAAATCTCTATTTGTGGGAAAAATAGGACGTCAATTTTGTTTGGGAGCCATGTCTCACGAACGCCCAATTGTCAGTTAAAGCGACGCAGTGCCGAATCGCAAAAAGTGCTCTGGTCTTTGGCCAGCAAAATGGTCCCGGGGCTTAAGTGGTTAAAAGTTCAATTCCCAAGCTGTAATTTCCATTGTGACCTGTAGGTGGTGCTGCAGCAACTCCACCACATGTCACTGCTATTCCTTTGGTTTATAAGTGACAATATCAGAGTCACCAGGAGCAGGGGACACGTGTACACTGCCAGGAGATCGAGCAAGTCGTGAGAACGAAGTGGCACCCCTTTGGCTGAATTTAAATATTGTGTTGTGACCTATGTGTGTTACAACATGGGATCAAAGCGGGCTAAAAAGCCAGTTACCGTTATAATCTTTTATTTATTTTTTCTTATAATAAGTCGTTATATCCTATGGAGCTAATCACATCATTGTGTTGTGTTAAAGGGCCATTGTGCGTTTCAAAAATTTGGCCATTTAGATAGTTCGTTTGTTTTTCGGTCAGTTAAATTGGCACAAAATCGATAATCGTTGGGACGTTTTTGAGCCGAAAAAACGAAGGGAAAGTTTGGAAATTTTCTCCAGAACGAACGATAAATTGAAAGGTCAATGTCAATGTGTCTGCACTATGTATATGTAAAAAAAAACGAACAAAAAATTGATTAATTTATGCCTACTGAACGATTTATCGGTCATTACACGATGGTATTATCGTTTGCTCTCACGGCCAAATGTTCGTTTTTCGAAAATGGGTTTGGCCGATTTTTCGTATAGTGTATGGCCAGCATAAGATTGCATGCAATTTTGCATGCATACATTTAAGGTCACCATATACATTGCAATCGGACCATACAATCTTTGTACAATCAGCTTTACCAGGTAAGGTCAGGTAAATATTTAGGGGGGCAGGGTGGAGTGTGAGGGGGGGGGGGCAGTACAGTTTTTTTTTTTTACCTTAACCGGTTCCCAACCGGCTCCTGCACATATACATTCGCAGAATGGCACGTACCTGCCGCGAGCTCCGTGACCGTGCCCGAGGGTCGTGCGGACTCGATCGCCGCGGGGAAACCCGAGATTGTGTCACGGAGCTCAAGAATGGGGAAATGCCGATGTAAACAGCGTCTCCCCCTTCTGCCTAGTGACAGCACACTGATCGTCTGCTCCCTGTCATCGGGAGCAGCGATGTGACACACAGCCACGCCCCCAGGCTGTTAGAAACACGCCCCTAGGAACACCTAACCCCTCCCCGCCCTCTAGTGGTTAACCCCTTCACTGCCAATGACATTTTTACAGCAATCAATGCAATTTTATAGCATCGATCGCCGTGTTAATGACAATGGTCCCAAAAATGTGTCGCAAATTGTCCGATGTGCCCGCCATAATGTCGCAGTCACGATAAAAATCGATGATCGCTGCCATTACTAGTAAAAAAATAATTATTAATAAAAATGCCATAAAACGACCCCCTATTTTGTAAACGCTATAACTTTTGCGCAAACCAATCAATAAACGCTTAGTGCGATTTTTTTTTTACCAAAAATATGTAGAAGCATACGTATCGGCCTAAATTGAGGGAAAAAAATGATTAATAAAAATGCCATAAAACTAACCCTATTTTGTAGACGCTATAACTTTTGCGCAAACCAATCAATAAACGCTTAGTGCGATTTTTTTTTTCCCAAAAATATGTAGAAGAATACGTATCAGCCTAAACTGAGGAAAAAATATATTTTTTTTTATATATTTTTGGGGATATTTATTATAGCAAAATGTAAAAAATATGGCGTTTTTTTTTCTAAATTGTTTATATCACAAAAAATAAAAACCGCAGAGGTGATCAAATACCACCAAAAGAAAGCTCTATTTGTGGGAAAAAAAAGGACGTCAATTTTGTTTGGGAGCCACGTTGCGCAATTGTCAGTTAAAGTGACGCAGTGCCGAATCGCAAAAATTGCTCTGGTCAGGAAAGGGGTAAATCCTTCCGGGGCTGAAGTGGTTAATGTGTTACTAAACCCAGGACCCTGCATTCACTATATCTGGTCTCCTACAGTACACAGAACACTGAAATGCAATTATTTTAGTAAATATAAACTGCTAAATACCTTTAGAGCTCATAGGAGGAGTTTTCATTCTGCTCTGACTGTCCTATAAGGCTGAAGCACCCCTGACTCTGTCTGGGCAGTGCTGATTGGCCCTGTGCTGATCACATGCACCCTCCCAAAAAATTAAAAGCTTTCTAGCAATACACACCAAACTGAGCCTGTGCAGAGTGCCTCCAAGGCTCTCTTACTATCAGGAGATGGATTGGGGACAGTGGAAGAAGGGAAGGATCAGAGAAGACAGGATCAAACAGCCTTTTTACACAATGCATTGATTAACCCCTTAGGTTCCATAGTGAGTATAACAAGCATGCGTTACTGCATATACAGGCTGATTTTACTGTTGTGGGTTTAGTAACACTTTAATGCAGAGAATTAAACCACAACTTTAAGGATCTTTACAAAAGAAATGTCAGTCTTTTAAGGTACCCACATACAAACATTGGAATTAATTTAATAGAATTTTCATATGAAAACTCCAAATGTAAATCGCACCAAATGTAGATTACAATCGCAGTGGACACAAAAAAGTATTACAAGAGAGTGCAGGGTTTGGGAGTGCGTTACGTTTAGAATGCAGGGATCAGGAGTGCATTACGCTCAGAATGCAGGGTTCAGGAGTGCGTTATGCTCAGAATGCAGGGATCAGGAGTGCATTACGCTCAGAATGCAGGGTTCAGGAGTGCGTTAGGCTCAGAATGCAGGGATCAGGAGTGCATTACGCTCAGAATGCAGGGTTTAGGAGTGCGTTACGCGCAGAATTCAGGGTTCTGGAGTACATTTCGCTCAGAATGCAGGGATTAGGAGTGCGTTACGCTCAGAATGCAGGGATCAGGAGTGCATTACGCTCAGAATGCAGGGTTCAGGAGTACGTTACGCTCAGAATGCAGGGTTCAGGAGTGCATTTCGCTCAGAATGCAGGGATTATGAGTGTGTTACGCTCAGAATGCAGGGTTCAGGAGTGCGTTGTGCTCAGAATGCAGGGATCAGGAGTGTGTTACGCTCAGAATGCAGGGATCGGAGTGTGTTACGCTCAGAATGCAGGGATCCAGAGTGCATTAAGCTCAGAATGCAGGGATCCAGAGTGCATTAAGCTCAGAATGCAGGGATCAGGAGTGCATTACGCTCAGAATGCAGGGATCAGGAGTGCATTACGCTCAGAATGCAGGGTTCAGAAGTGCGTTACGCTCAGAATGCAGGGTTCAGGAGTGCATTTTGCTCAGAATGCAGGGATTAGGAGTGCGTTACGCTCAGAATGCAGGGATTATGAGTGCGTTACGCTCAGAATGCTGGGTTCAGGAGTGTGTTGTGCTCAGAATGCAGGGATTAGGAGTGCGTTGTGCTCAGAATGCAGGGATCAGGAGTGCATTACGCTCAGAATGCAGGGATCAGGAGTGCATTACGCTCAGAATGCAGGGATCAGGAGTGTGTTACGCTCAGAATGCAGGGTTCAGGAGTGCGTTACGCTCAAAATGCAGGGATCAGGAGTGCATTACGCTCAGAATGCAGGATCAGGAGTGCGTTACGCTCAGAATGCAGGGATCAGGAGTGCGTTGCGCTCAGAATGCAGGGATCAGGAGTGCATTACACTCAGAATGCAGGGATCAGGAGTGCATTACGCTCAGAATGCAGGGATCAGGAGTGCATTACGCTCAGAATGTAGGGCCAAGGAGTGCGTTGCGCTCAGATTGCAAGGTTAGGGAGGGCGTTTCGCTCAGAATGCAGGAATTGTGGGGGTGATGTGAAGGGTGGTAGAGGACACTACTATGGGGTGGCCCTGCCCCCTTCACATCACCCCCCCCCCCCCACACATACACACATAGTAGTGTCCTCTTCCCCCCTTCCCTCCCATAGCATCCTACCTGTGCACAGGAGACCGAGAGGCAGCACAGGTCTGGACAGAGTAACTTTCCATATTAACAAGATGGTGATTGGTTGCTTAGGACCTAGCAACCAATCACCTGTGGGTTAAGTTGATAAGTTAACTTGGCCATCTCCTCCCCCACACCCCCCATCCTGATCTGTGCTGGCTCTCGCTCCCCGCTGTTCACTGATGACAGCGGCGGAGTAGGCGGGGGTGGGGGGAAAGAGGAGGACCGACGGCGAGGGAGGCTGAGGGTAGAGAAAGAAGATGAGGGTCGGTGACACAGACCCATTCCGGGTATACCTGTGGCCTACCAGCATTCGTCAGGTAGCCCGCAATCAATGGATTGCCGTCCTCAGGGCTAGAGACAATAACTCTGTGTGAATATGAGCAGCAAAACAACTTCATTCTTCTAGCATTATAAAGAAGAAGAGAATGCGCTGCATTAAACTATTTTAAAAATTTCTGCGTGACGAATGTGCTATCTCCATTACGAACGCTAGTTTTACCAGACCAAGCTCTTCCGTCTCGTACTTGCTTCAGAGCATGCGTGATTTTTGGTGCGTTTGGAACAGCATACAGAAGAGTGTTTTTTCCGCTCAAAATTTTTTCCGTCTGAAAATTTAGAACATGTTCTCTATCTAAGTCCGTCTGAATTTTCGACGGAAAAAGTCCAATGGGGCATACACACGGTCGGAATATCCGATGAAAAGCTCCCATCTGACTTTTTCTGCCGGAAAGTCCGACCGTGTGTACACGGCATAATAGTGGTGATCCAAACGTTACAGACAATTAAATGTTCATTGGTGTCATGGGAGGTCAATCAGCCACAGCTCAAGGGGCTGCTAACCACCACTGCAGGTACCCTAGAGTTCCATGGAACCCTGGTTGAGAATCCCTGATCTGGCAGAAAAAAAGGAAAAGGGGCCAGTCCAAACCCAAAAAGGGAGGTCTTCAGAAGGACGGTGTGTCCCTATCCTTTCCTTACTTGTTAGGAACCTAACTAATCACTATTCTTGACAGACGGGTGACCTACACTACCCACGTGCGAAATGCCCTTAAATAGGGTCTGCCTGATCCAAGATGGCTGCTAGAGTCACATGGGGTGGCAACATCCAACCAGATGACTTGCTTGCTCAGTGACCCAGGAAACCATAGAGCAGGTGTCACTAAATGGTGTAACGCAGTACGGTCCCAGTGGCCATTCAGCCCAGACTGCAGCCTCGCCAAGTCACTATTCTTGACAGACGGGTGGCCTACACTACCCACGTGCGAAATGCCCTTAAATAGGGTCTGCCTGATCCAAGATGGCTGCTAGAGTCGCATGGGGTGGCAACATCCAACCAGATGACTTGCTTGCTCAGTGACCCAGGAAACCATAGAGCAGGTGTCACTAAATGGTGTAACGCAGTCCGGTCCCAGTGGTCATTCTGCCCAGACCGCAGCCTCGCCAAGTAGTTTCCTGTGTGTCCTTTCCCTGTTGCCGGCTTGCCCGCCTGCCACTGCCGATGCCGCTATATACACAGCATGGCAGGCGCAGCAGGTTCTTGCCTTCTCTAATATCACTGCACTGCCCCCTCCTCATACTGCCTATCCTATTCACACAAAACATGAAGCACTGCCTCTCTGGACAAAGAGCGGTACTTTTTAGACTAAGAAGTGTGTGATTGGTTGCTAGGCAGCGGGGCGGCCCCAGCAATAAATCACTTACTTTTAACTTGAAAGTCCCACCCATTGTCCAGAGCAGCCACGCTTCATGTCTTGTGTGAAAAAGGTAGGGTTCTGTGGGGGGGGTGCTATGCTATAAAGGGCAGGGGTTTGATATCGAGAGAGGACTGTGATGGGGGCTCAGTCTGGGATGGGGGGGTCAGTCTGGGATGGGGAGTCAGTCTGTGATGGGGGGTCTGTGATTGTGGGGGTGTTCAGTCTGTGATTGGGGGGTCCGTCTGTGATTGGGGGGATCAGTCTGTGACGGGGGTCTGTGATTTGGTGGGTCAGTCTGTGATTGGGGGTCTGTGATTTGGTGGGTCAGTCTGTGATGGGGGTCTGTGATTTGGTGGGTCAGTCTGTGATGGGGGGTCTATGATTTGGGGGTCAGTCTGTGATGGGTCAGTGCCAGTTTGTGATGGGGGTCTGTGATGGGGGGGGGGTCAGTCTGTGATGGGGATCTGTGATTTGGTTGGTCGGTCTGCGATGGGGGGTCTCGGATTTGGGGGTCAGTCTGTGATGGGGAGTCTGTGATGGGTCAGGGCCAGTTTGTAATGGGGGTCTGTGATGGGGATCTGTGATTTGGTGGGTCAGTCTGTGATGGGTGGTCTGTGATTTGGTGGGTCAGTCTGTGATGGGGGTCTGTGATTTGGTGGGTCAGTCTGTGATGGGGGTCTGGCATCTCTGGCATCCTATCAACCTACCCCCTATCATTATAGGGAAAATATGATCTCACCCTCTCACCCCAATGCTGCCGCCATCATCCCAAACTGCATCCTGTCATCCAACCAACTGTACCCCAACAGTTGCATCACGCACCCAAATACTGCCCTGCCACCCAGTGAGAGGTAATGATGTGCTGTAACCTCTAGCAAACAATCAGTGAGTGATAATGATAAGCAGTAACCTCTAGCAACCAATCATTGAGTGGTAATATTGTGCAGTAACCTCTAGAAACCAATCAGTGAGCAGTAATTTTGTGCACTAACCTCTAACAACCAACCAGTGAGCTTGGAGCAATCAGTTAGTGTGAACCAGATTTTTATGTATACATTATTAAAGTTTTTTTTATTTTTTAGATAAGTCTATGTACATGTTTGTTTTTTGGGATGTTGAGGTGGAGAGCGAAATTGCTAGGGGTCTATCGCTTGAATTATTTTTCCCATTTCGGGAGTTAGTAAGGCCTCATTTCTAAGAGTTGCCTAAGGCCTCACAAAGCCACCTCTGCTCCCCTTCTATTTATATGACACTATGTCCTTCTTCGAGTGTCCATGTCACTACCTTAATGAGGTGGGCACTTCCTGTTTACTGTTCAACATCGGGGGTTCTCACAGGATCCAGAAGGGGAGTGACAACAGCATGAGGGGACTGTTGAGAACTGGGTGGTGTGGGTACATCTACAAGGGGTTGAATTGTAGTCCTGGAAATGGTAAGGGATTAAGATGGCAGGCTTAGGTAAGTATACCTTGCTAGAGAGGACTGTTAGAGATTGCAGACATTCTAGATGTTATACTGTAGGTGGAGATCAGACTTCTCAAGTCTCCCGCGAGTCGTGGGAGTCTCCCGCATTTGACTGCGGGCTCCCGTACATCCGCGAGCGCCAGGCAATCTCCCGGCTGGGACTGTCACTCAGCCACAGAGAGAGCAACCCGAGCGGCCGAATGGAGTACGGGCGCGGCGGCCGCTCGAGCTGCTCCGTCTTCTGTCTGTGGCCAGGGGAGGGGGTGGGACAGAGCCGGGAGATCTGGAGACACACCCCATGCTGGTTCCCAATGCTGCGCTGAGACCTCTCAGGGCACGCTCCTCCACGCTGGCCCCTCCCGTTTACCCCAGGTGCTTCTGGAGTGGATGGGAGGGAAGGAGGGGCCGGCGGGGAGGAGCGTGCCATGAGAGGTAAAATGACCACCGCTTTGCAGGGACCAGATCTGTCATCACCTCAGACAGACTAGAAGAGAGGAGGGGCCGGTGTCCTATCATATACTGTCCCCCATCGGATAGTCTCGGCTGTGTACTGCGCATGCAGTGTACTGTGTACTGCGCATGTACTGCGCATGCGCAGTACACAGCACAAGAAAATTCCGAAAATAGCCGAAGATGAACGGCGCCTGCGCCGTGAGTCCAGGTTCAAGCCCCACCATCCAAGTGGACATAGAGTTAGAATCTAAAAAAGCCGAGCGCAGCGAGGCCGTGCCCGAAGCATGGCGAGCAAAGCGAGCCCGCGAGGGGCCCTCAAATTTTTTGCAGCCCTATGTCCACTTGGATGGTGGGGCTTCCATCTCCACTCACGGCGCAGGCGCCGTTCTTCTTCGGAGATTTTCCGAAGCTCCTTCTGCTCCGTACTGCGCAAGCGCTGCACCTGCGCAGTACGGGGCGGACAATATTTGATAGCCGGACATTTTCCGACAGAACTACGGTGGGGAGGAGCATGCCACGAGAGGTAATGACAGCCGCTTCCCACGCTACTCTGCAAGTAATGTAACAGCAGCTGCTTGGATCTTGCTGTAAAGCGTGCCCCATTATGTGCCCCATGCCCTGCTGTGTGAATAGTGCCCTGCTGTGGGCCCCATTAGGTGCCCCATGCCCTGCTGTGTGAATAGTGCCTTGCTGTGTCCCCCATTATGTACCTCATGCCCTGCTGTGTGCCCCATGCCCTGCTGTGTGAATAGTGCCCGGCTGTGTGCCCCATTATGTGCCCTATGCTCTGCTGTGTGCATAGTGCCCTGCTGTGTGCCCCATGCCCCACTATTTGCCCTGCTGTGTGCCCTATGCCCTGCTGTGTGTCCAGTGCCCCGCTGTATGCCCTGCTGTGTGCCCCATGTCTCGCTGTGTGCCCTGTGTCCTGATGTGTGCCCCATGATGAGCCCTGCTGTGTGCCTCATGCCCTGCTGTGTGCCCCATGATGTGCCCTGATGTGCCCTGATGTGTGCCCCATGCCCTGATGTAGCGTCACCTCCCTGAAATTAGTTTTTGCAGGTTGGGATGTCTGGGAGATGAATGTCAGAAGACCGTAAGAAACTGAGGACACCTTAATGTAAAACTGGCAGAGATTGTTACTACTACTCCTTACATCCCAATGCTCCCACTCCTGATACAGATTGCTGGGGTCCAAAGGCTACTCAACAATTAGCAAACAGCTACATATTGGGCACCAGTGCTCTAAGCATTGACAAGGAACTTTCTTTGTGCTATATGCAAATTTCCCCTTTGCATTTAAATGCAGCACATTATTTTTCCATCAACAACCCTCAACTGGGGTGGGGCTGCCTGACGTGTCCAGGTCTTGGTCTCTTGTAAATGTTCTCAGAGTGTATTCTTGTAACAAAAAAGTTAAAAGTATTATAGTTTATATAAGTTTGAGTATTATACTAAGAAATATCTCTAAGCTGTACTGTACACTGTATGTGTAATAGAAACCTGCATAAAAGCGATCGCTGTGAGCAGGATTTGAACCTGCGCGGGGAGACCCCATTGGATTTCAAGTCCAACGCCTTAACCACTCGGCCATCACAGCTTTACCTGAGTGATTGTTATAGGTTTCATCAGACATCAATCAAATCGTTATCGTTCTAAAATAACCTTTTCTCTGTAGGATCAATAGTCAAATAAACTCAGCTTGAAAAAAAAAAAAAAACGGACAGTGCCGTGAAAAAGTATTTTCTTTCCTGATTTTTTATATTTTGTACGTTTGTCACACTTAAATGATTCAGATCATCACAGAAATTTCAATATTACACAAAGATAACCCGAGTAAATACAAAATACAGTTTTTAAACGATGATTTCATTTATTAATGGAAAAATGCTGTCCAAACCTCCTCCTTGCTAAATCAATAAACTATTTTTTTGGCAATAACAGTACACTTCCTGATTACTGCCAGACCAACTTCACGACCGCCCGGTGCAGTTGCACTGCGGCAGGTTGGCTCTCCTGTGCGAACCGCGAACTGCCGTCAATGTACGTCGGCTCGCGCAGGCGCAGTTGTCCGGCGACAGCCCACGATTGCCTAATACAGAGGCAGAATGGGGATCTGCCTTTGTAAACAAGGCAGATCCTCATTCTTACAGGGGTCACGTCAGAGATCTTCTGTTCCCAGTGATCGGGAACAGTGATCTCTGTCATGTCCCAGGTAGCCCATCCCCCCTACAGTTAGAACACGCTGAGGGAACACAATTAACACCTTGATCGCCCCCTAGTGTTAACCCCTTCCCTGCCAGTGTCATTTTTACATTGATCAGTGCATTTTTATAATAACTAATAATGTCACTGGTCCCCAAAAAGTGTCATTTGGGGTCAGATTTGTCCACCGCAATGCAGCAGTACCGCTAAAAATCGCAGATCGCCACCATAACCAGTAGAAAAAATAAAAGTCCCTAAATCTATCCCATAGTTTGTAGATGCGATAAGTTTTGCGCAAACCAATCAATATACGTGTAGCACTAACCCCCGAAGGAGCTGCTGGTTTTATTGGGCTTACCGTTACCTTCTTTACCTCGTCTCCGTCTAGGGTTTCCCGTGGTTGATGGCCCAAAGAAATGCAGAAACTGACACTGAATCTTCCTTTTTGGGTTATTTATTTAAACGATAACAGTCTCTTAATGTAGAATAGAGGGTTAGGAGGAACTTTTTCAGGTACTTTTGGAACTGCAAGAATAGGAAGTCTCTTATAAAAGAAATCCAGAGAATAACCGTTTCACAGCTGGATTCTCACAACCCCCGGATAGACCTCCTCTCACTAGGCCTAGCAGCCGGCAGGGTGTTAGGTAAAAAAAAAAGTCTCTGCCACAGACTTGAATGTAGAATACTTGAGGAAAAGTCTCTGCCACAGACTTGAATGTAGAACTGAGAAAAAGTCTCTGCCACAGACTTGAATGTAGAACTGAGGGACATTAACAAATTTAGAGAGCTATCATACGGTACTAGTATCTCTCAGCCAGTCCGGCAATACCGTATGAGTGTAGATCCATAAAGTGTCCTTCAACTGAGCCTCCAGGCCCCTTCAGACAAAGCAGCCTTGTGCGTGGTCTTCTCCTGAAGAATCCTTCCCTGGATGCTCCTCCAGTTGCTGGGCCTCTCCTTTGATGAGACGGCACCGGACCACCTTTGGATAATTAGGCCCCGATATCCATTCAGGCCTGTCCCTGCAGTTGCTTCGCCTCAGGCTATCCAGCCCCGAGACTTGGAATTGCATGGATCTGCACCCCAGGCCAGGAGGGCCATGAGGGCTGGTCAGGAGGACCAGGACCAAACAGACAGAAGATATCTTCTGGACCGGAACCCACGAAGAACGTGATCTCAGTACCTTAAATACCCCCTCCCAGAAAGCACAGCAGGATAAACACTCCCACTGGGCTGGTTCCGAGAGAAAGAATGGCATCCAATACACCCAGCCAAACTGCGTTCTCATACTTGCCGGCGGTGACAGCGACACCTGCGGCCAAGTAGGACTGCCAGACTGGTACTGTAATCATAATTTAACAGAATTAGCCCTAAAACCCAACTGTGGTTTCAGGAATATTAATTTTCAAAAACACATAGCGCCTGCTCGTCAGGTGCCAGCGCTACATACACCTATTGCGATGTTTACCAAAAATATGTAGAATATATATCGGCCTAAACTGATGAATAAATTAGCTTTTATTATATATTTTCTTTGGCTATGTATTATTACAAAAAGTAAAAAAAAAAACATATTTTTTTTTCAAAATTGACGCTCACCTGAATCATTTAAGTGTGACAAATATGCAAAAAAAAATAAAAAAAAATCAGGAAGGGGGTCAATACTTTTTCACAGCACTGTACCTTGCTGGCATCCTGCATGTAGAAACTCCTCCAAGTTGCTGGACCCAGGCCACTACATCTATTCAAAATTCCTAGTTGTGTAAATACCTGCTCCTCTCACGACTTGTAAGTTACTACAGGAGGAATAAGCCAAATTGAGCTGCAACAGCATGCAGCAGTGAGAGCAGGCGCTACAGTTGGGGTAATGTAATCCAATCTCCTTGCAGCCAACCAAAACCACCATTTTATGTGTTTGATTGCTATCCACAAAATGGAACTGAAAGTTTGATCATCAATTAAATTGCCATGTGTATGTCCAGTTTTTTGGAGATCAGCAATCCTAAATGATTAAATATTTGTAGTCTTCACGAGGGGCTCATATGACAGGGTGACAATGTAGGTGCACACCTAGAAGACAGTTGTTACCCCATAGCTGGAAGTGCCTGAACAAGGACCTTCATGGCAGGACCATGGAGTATTATTTTCTTGTTCAATATTTTTATTAAAGAATTCAATACATTATGTTCATACAACAAGGGTACACATCAAAATGAAACGGGTTGATATTTTAAATATAGGAAAAATGATTGCAGTGATATACAGTGGTGTGAAAAAGTGTTTGCCCCTTCCTCATTTCCTGTTCCTTTGCATGTTTGTCACACTTAAGTGTTTCGGAACATCAAACCAATTTAAACAATAGTCAAGGACAACACAAGTAAACACAAAATGCAATTTGTAAATGAAGGTGTTTATTATTAAAGGTGAAAAAAAATCCAAACCATCATGGCCCTGTGTGAAAAAGTGATTGCCCCCTAAACCTAATAACTGGTTGGGCCACCCTTAGCAGCAACAACTGCAACCAAGCATTTGCGATAACGTGCAATGAGGCTTTTACAGCGTCCTGGGAGGAATTTTGGCCCACTCATCTTTGCAGAATTGTCCTAATTCAGTTACATTAGAGGGTTTTCGAGCATGAACGGCCTTTTTAAGGTCATACCACAACATCTCAATAGGATTCAGGTCAGGACTTTGGCTAGGCCACTCCAAAGTCTTCATTTTGTTTTTCTTCAGCCATTCGGTGGTGGACTTGCTGGTGTGTTTAGGATCATTGTCCTGCTGCAGAACCCAAGTTCTGCAGAACCCAAGTTCGTTTCAGCTTGAGTACACGAACAGATGGTCGGACATTCTCCTTCAGGATCTCTTGGTAGACAGCAGAATTCATAGTTCCTTTTATCACGGCAAGTCTTCCAGGTCCTGAAGCAGCAAAACAGCCCCAGACCATCACACTACCACCACCATATTTTACTGTTGGTATAATGTTCTTTTTCTGAAATGCAGTGTTCCTTCTACGCCAGATATACTTGGACACACACCTTCCAGAGAGTTTCACTTTTGTCTCATCGGTCCACAGAATGTTGTCCCAAAAGTCTTGGGGATCATCAAGATGTGTTGTGGAGAAATTGAGACGAGCTTTGATGTTCTTTTTGCTCAGCAGTGGTTTTCTCCTTGGAACTCTGCCATGCAGGCCATTTTTGCCCAGTCTTTTCCTGATGGTGGAGGCATGAACGTTGACCTTAACTGAGGCAAGTGAGGCCTGCAGTTCCTTGGACGTTGTTGTGGGGTCTTTTGTGACCTCTTGGATGAGTCGTCGCTATGCTCTTGGGGTAATTTTGGGCGGCCGGCCACTCCTGGGAAGGTTCACCACTGTTCCATGTCTTCGCCATTTGTGGATAATGGCTCTCACTGTGGTTCGCTGGATTCCCAAAGCTTTGGAAATGGCTTTATAACCCTTTCCAGACTGATAGATCTCAATTACTTTCTTTCTCAATTGTTCCTGAATTTCTTTGGGTCTCGGCATGATGTGTAGCTTTCAAGGATCTTCTGGTGGACCTTACTGTGTCAAGCAGCTCCTATTTAAGTGATGCCTTGATTGTGAACAGGTGTGGCAATAATCAGGCCTGGGTGTGGCTAGAGAAATTGAACTCAGGTGTGGACAACCACAGTTATAGTATGTTTTAACAAGGGGGGCAATCACTTTTTCACACAGGGCCATGATGGTTTGGATTTTTTTTCACCTTTAATAATAAACACCTTCATTTACAAATTTGCATTTTGTGTTTACTTGTGTTGTCCTTGACTATTGTTTAAATTGGTTTGATGTTCCGAAACACTTAAGTGTGACAAACATGCAAAGGAACAGGAAATGAGGAAGGGGGCAAACACTTTTTCACACCACTGTACAGTAAATTCCAGATGATGTAGATTCAACTTATTGACTCTACTAAAACTCACAAACACTGAGAAAGTCAGAAATCTGAAAGCTTCAGATTTAGAGGGAGTGAAAACAATTTGACTTTACATTAAAGGAGAACTGTTGGAATAGTAGACACTGTCAGTTCAGATACAATATCCAGTCTGAAGGGAAAGTGATTTGATAAAGAGAGAGTTCTGCAGTCTGGGAAGGAGAAGGAGCCTGGAAGTCATCTTGGAGAACAGGAGTAGATAAGAGTTGAGAAAGTTGCATTGAAAGATTTCATGTGTGTTCTCAATCACACTTCTGTCTACACAGTCCCGAGAGCACAGCACAGAGGACAGTGAGCATGCAACTCCAACTTGTTGTACCAGACCAAGCCATATGACTTCCAACATTGGAGAGAACCTTCCATGGGGGTGGCAAAGCCTTAAGGGCCAAAAAAACACGGGCCGAATATCAGGCGGTATTAGCCAGTTCAATAGAAACCAGCCGACATTCAGTCCGTGAGTATGGCAGCTGGATCGACAGAAGCTGGCAGAACATCCATCTTCTGATGAAGGGGCATGGTTAAAAGAGGTCTGCTGATCGGCATTTGATCAGTGAGGACTGAGAACACTGACTGGTGTGGTCTGCTGGGGCGGGGGGTCAGAACCCTCTGTCAGGACAAAATAGCTCAGTGGGAGGATTTCTGAACTAACAATGGATTGTTAGTATGGGATCTCTTCCCAATCTCTTCAGTTTTTTTCTTGCAGTCCACTGGGTTGAACAAAATAAACTGTTATGCCGCGTACACACGGTCGGAATTTCCGATGGAAACAGTCCAATGGGAGCTTCTCAACGGATTTTCCGACCGTGTGTATGCCCATCGGTCTTTTTCTGTTGGAATTTCCGAAGGATTGAGAACCTGTTCTAAATTTTTCAGACGGAAAACCTTTCTATCGGAATTTCCGATCGTGTGTATGCAATTCCGACACGCAAAATTCCAACGCATGCTCGGAAACAATTTGACGCATGCTCGGAAGCATTAAACTTCCCTTTTATAGTGCTGTCGAACGTGTTTTATGCTGCTGTGTTACAGACCGTCGGAATTCGGTGTGACCGTGTGTAGGCAAGACAGTTTGAGCGAAATTCCGCCGGAATTCCGACGGGAAAACCATCAGAGCTTTTTCCGACGAGAATTCCGACCGTGTGTATGCGGCATTAGTGAGTACTAGGCTTTACCCAAATATCTGGTCAATGATCTCACCTGGGATCATGGCGCTGTGTTTACTTTACAACAGCCAGGAATTCAGATGGGCAAATGGCTGCATTTGTTTGGCAGGGCTATGAACTGTGAACAGGCTGGGTTCACATTGATCCCACTTCCCAACTAAATCCAAATCTCAACCATGGGCTCAGCCCGCACAGTGGTCCGCCAGAAGAGCATGTGACAGGGTGACAACACAGTTAAGTCATTTGGAGACAGCTGTCCTACCATAGCTTAAAGTGCCAAATAAGGACTTTAATAACAAGATCACAATGGTTTATTTTAATGATAGCTTCTTTAGTAATTGACCTGTTAAAGATTGTACCAGATTTTATTGGTTGGGTTTAGATCTACTTTCTGCAGGGTTCTTTAGAAGCAAGTCTGTTCAACCATTATGTAAAATGGTAAAAATACATAAACTCAGCAAGCAGAATATGTGTAACCAGTAGTATGTGAGGCTTTAGAAGGGTATCAGTGTCAGTGTCAGATAATGTTATTTCATGACACATCAACAAGTGTTGGGTAGGTGTGGAAGCCTGTTCTCCTCCTCCAGTTATCACCTCTCCATATCCTGATAAGTGTGTCACAGTGTCATTCTTCACACCTCTGTCTTTACCAGGCTGTATCTATTATCTCCCTCTAATGCCATACAAGCCATCCAGAGTCTACAATACACAATCGTAATCCAACAAAATAGTGCAAACAGTGTCGCTATGCAGTGTGGAAAGCTAATAGAATTCTGGGGTGCGTACCTAGAGTAATCCCCAGTAAGAGGATAGAGGTCCTGAGTCTCCTTTTTAAATCTTTAGTTATCACTAGAGGGGTCACCAGCAGGAGGAGGGTGGCCCTGATTCCTCTATATATATCTTTAGTTATTTACTAGAGGAGTCGTCATCAGGAGGAAGGAGGTCCTGATTCTTCTATAGAGATCTTTAATTATCACTAGAGGGATCTCCAGAAGCAGAAAGGTGGTCTTGATTCCTCTATATAGACCTTTAGTTATCACCAGAGGGATCACCAGCAGGAGGAATAAGGTCCTGATTCCTCTGTATAGATCTTTAGTTATCACTAGAGGAGTCATCATCAGGAGGAAGGAGGTCCTGATTCTTTTATAGAGATTTTTAGTCATCACTAGAGGGATCTCCAGCAGGAGAAAGGTGGTCTTGATTCCTCTATATAGATCTTTAGTTATCACCAGAGGGATCACCAGCAGGAGGAAGAAGGTCCTGATTCCTCTGTATAGATCTTTAGTTATCACTAGAGCCATAACCAGCAGGAAGAAAGTCCTGATTCCTCTAGATAGATCTTTAATTATTGCTAGAGAAATCACCAGCAGGAGAAATGAGTCCTAATTCCCCTGCATTAGCCACCATCAGGAGCAACAAGGTCCTGATTCCTCTATATAGATCTTTAGTTATCAGTAGAGGAGTCACTATCAAGAGGAAGAAGGTCCTAATTCTTCTATATAGATCTTTAATTATCACCAGAGGAATCTCCAGCAGGAGGAAGGAGGCCCTGATTACCCTATATAGATCTTTAGTTTTTATCAGAGGGATCACCATCGGGAGCAAGAAGGTCCTGATTCCTCTATATAGATCTTTAGTTATCAGTAGATGAGTCACCATCAAGAGGAAGAAGGTCCTAATTCTTCTATATAGATCTTTAATTATCACCAGAGGAATCTCCAGCAGGAGGAAGAAAGTCCTGATTCCTCTATATAGATTTTTAGGTATGGGTCACCAGCAGGCGAATTGAGGTCTGGATTCTTCTAAATAGATAATTCGTTATCAATAGAGGGATCACCAGTAGGAGAAAAGAGGTCTGGATTCCTCTACATAGATCATTAGGTATCACTAGAGGCATCCCCAGCAGGGGGAGGAGGCCCTGATTCCACTGTACAGTATCTCACAAAATCTCGCCGGCACTGGGGAGCTACAGTTCATTAAGGGAACCATGAATGCCAACATGTACTGAGACATACCAAGGCAGGGCATGATCCCCTCCCTTCGGAGACTGGGCCGCAGGACAGTATTCCAACATGATAACGGCCCCAAACACACCTCCAAGATGATCACTGCCTTGTTAAAGAAGCTGAGGGTAAAGATGATGGACTGGCCAAGCATGTCTCCAGACCTAAACCCTATTGAGCATCTGTGGGGCATCCTCAAATGGAAGGTGGAGGAGCGCAAGGTCTCTAACATCCACCAGCTCCATGATGTCATCATGGAGTTGTGGAAGAGGACTCCAGTGGCAACCTGTGAAGCTCTGGTGAACTCCATGCCCAAGAGGATTAAGGCAGTGCTGGAAAATAATCATGACCACACAAAATATTGACACTTTGGGCCCAATTTGGACATTTTAACTTTGGGGTGTACTCACTTTTGTTGCCAGTGGTTTAGACATTAATGGCTGTGTGTTGAGTTATTTTGAGGGGACAGCAAATGTACACTGTTATACAAGCTGTACACTCACTACTTTACATTGTAGCAAAGTGTCATTTCTTAAGTGTTGTCACATGAAAAGATATAATAAAATATTTACAAAAATGTGAGGGGTGTACCCACTTTTGTGAGATACCGTATATATCTGTAGTTATCACAAGAGGGATCCCCAGTAGGAGAAAAGAGGTCTGGATTCCTCTATATAGATCTTTATCACTAGAGGGATCAGCAGCAGGAGAAGGAAAGTGCTGATTCGCATAAGAAAAGTAATTGCCCCCCTGCTAAATCACAAATGAACTGTAATTAAATACATTTCTGGAAAGCTGAAATTTCACATGCCACACTCAGGCCTGATTACTGCCAGACCTGTTCAACCAAGAAAACACTTAAATAGAAGCTGTCTGACAAAGGAAACCATGCTAAAAGATCTAAAAAAGCAACACATTATGCCGCAATCTAAAAAAGATGAGATGAGAAACAAAGTAATTGACATGTAATAGTCTGGAAAGGGTTACATAACCATTCCCAAAACTTTGGGACTCCAGCAAACCACAGTGAGAGGCATTATTCACAAATGGAGAAAACTTGGAACAGTGGTGAACCTTCCCATTAGTGGCCAGCCTACCAAAATTACTCCAAGTGCACCACTACTTACCCAGGAGGTCATAAAAGAACCCAGAACAACATCTAAAGAACCACAGGCCTCACTTGCCTCATGATTCAGCAATATGAAAGACACTGAGCAAAAATGGAGAGTTCAAGGCGAAAGCCACTGCTGACCAATAACAACACAAAGGCTTGGCTTATATTTGCCAAAAAAAAATCTTGATTATCCCCAAGACTTTTGGGCAAATATTCTGTGGACTGATGAGATAAAAGTTGAACTTTTTGGAAGGTGTGTGTCCTGTTATATCAGCTGCTGGATTGGGATGTCTCTTTTGGGCAAAAATTGAATTTCCTACTGTTAAACCTTGAAAGTACTGATGACTTATAATACACTGTTCATTTTCATATATGACGTTGTAAGAGTGTTAAAATAAAAGTGTGTGCACTGAAGGACTTGGTGGGATGGCTAGTTGGTGGATTCAGTGGGCAGGCCCAGGGGAATGTTGGTGGTCAGGCCCGGGGGAGGCCTAAAGCTGTCTATGGGGCCCCACAATTTCTGATAGCTGCCCTGTGTGCATCTGAAAATAATATGAACGGAAAAAAATATTTTCAGCTTTATTGGTTATGATTCAGAGATTCTGATGGATCCACCTCCATCCAACCCAAACACAAAAAATAGGAATCAACTTTTTTACCTTACTGGATTTATTTCAATATGTTTCCATTTCATATGTAGTAATATATATATATATTAGAATGAAATATCACCAAAGTAGTGGTGTATACACTGTGTCACACAAAGTGAATGTAAGTGAGAATAGCCTATATGGCTAGTGCGTTTCTCATATGTGTATATACAACGAGAAGCTATATGAAAACAGCCTCTGTTGGTATATCTTGTAATTGTGAAAAAGTAAACACCCGGCTGGGCTGTTCAGATTTCAGAGAAAATACCAGTTACAACACCAGACTGAGTCTCTGTCAGGACTGCTGTATTCTGGTGTATGTAAATAAAATTACTTAATAAAAAAATATATATACAATATAGGTGCAAAAAGTAGTGTAAATTAATAAACAACCTACAGAGCATCTAGTAACATGTTGAAACAATTCAACCTATTAAATGTAGAGTGAATATAAACTATATGACTATAGATATAGTTGGTGAACCCTTGTGAAGGAAAAAAAAAAAGGACAAAAAATTGCAAACAGTAAACACCCTCCTGGGCTTCCAGCGTTACACCAGTGACATAATGTGTATATAATCCTCAGAGTGTAAATTGAAACAATCCCAATGAATGGTTGTAATGTAGCTGTTTCTCTGAAAATCTCCTATTAATTATATATATATGTACCCTGCTAAACGTCTAGCTGGGAAAAAATTACAAACAATAAAAATTGCAAAAAAATTTAAATAAAGTGCGCAATATAGTGCACAATACAGCAGATAAGTCCCGTATTAGAAACAGTCTCTGTGACAACTCCAAATGAATTCGAGTAAACGTGACTTGTATGACACCAAGGAAAAGTGTAGAGACCTCCACCATAGGGCACACTTGTCTCCTTACCGGAACTGAATGGTCCCTTTTTAGGGGGACCGTTCACGCAGGTGGCTCTCAACCCTAGCCAGGGTTAGACTGTAGGGAACGTCCGAAATCCTACCGACCTGGATGGCTCCTCCAAGCTAACTCCCAACCTAGGATCCTTCAAATATCTCCGCTCAGGGTCAGTCTCAGTGGGCGAATACGTGTTGGAACCCAGGGGAATCAAAGAGAGCTCGCATAGCATAAAATCCAAGGGTATTTTATTTTATAAAAGCAAAGAAAACACTTACAGTGTAGCGATCTAAAAAAGGCATGAAGCGAGCCGGCCGGTCTCGCAAATACAGCCCGTGGTAATGGGATCACGTCGTGCTGCGGTGGCGTCAGCTCCTCCTCCCAAGTCTTGACGCCACCGCAGCACGACGTGATCCCATTACCACGGGCTGTATTTGCGAGACCGGCCGGCTCGCTTCATGCCTTTTTTAGATCGCTACACTGTAAGTGTTTTCTTTGCTTTTATAAAATAAAATACCCTTGGATTTTATGCTATGCGAGCTCTCTTTGATTCCCCTGGGTTCCAACACGTATTCGCCCACTGAGACTGACCCTGAGCGGAGATATTTGAAGGATCCTAGGTTGGGAGTTAGCTTGGAGGAGCCATCCAGGTCGGTAGGATTTCGGACGTTCCCTACAGTCTACCCCTGGCTAGGGTTGAGAGCCACCTGCGTGAACGGTCCCCCTAAAAAGGGACCATTCAGTTCCGGTAAGGAGACAAGTGTGCCCTATGGTGGAGGTCTCTACACTTTTCCTTGGTGTCATACAAGTCACGTTTACTCGAATTCATTTGGAGTTGTCACAGAGACTGTTTCTAATACGGGACTTATCTGCTGTATTGTGCACTATATTGCGCACTTTATTTAAATTTTTTTGCAATTTTTATTGTTTGTAATTTTTTCCCAGCTAGACGTTTAGCAGGGTACATATATATATAATTAATAGGAGATTTTCAGAGAAACAGCTACATTACAACCATTCATTGGGATTGTTTCAATTTACACTCTGAGGATTATATACACATTATGTCACTGGTGTAACGCTGGAAGCCAAGGAGGGTGTTTACTGTTTGCAATTTTTTGTCCTTTTTTTTTATTTTTTTTTCCTTCACAAGGGTTCACCAACTATATCTATAGTCATATAGTTTATATTCACTCTACATTTAATAGGTTGAATTGTTTCAACATGTTACTAGATGCTCTGTAGGTTGTTTATTAATTTACACTACTTTTTGCACCTATATTGTATATATATTTTTTTATTAAGTAATTTTATTTACATACACCAGAATACAGCAGTCCTGACAGAGACTCAGTCTGGTATTGTAACTGGTATTTTCTCTGAAATCTGAACAGCCCAGCCGGGTGTTTACTTTTTCACAATTACAAGATATACCAACAGAGGCTGTTTTCATATAGCTTCTCGTTGTATATACACATATGAGAAACGCACTAGCCATATAGGCTATTCTCACTTACATTCACTTTGTGTGACACAGTGTATACACCACTACTTTGGTGATATTTCATTCTTTAGCGCAGCTCCTTTCCAAACCTAATTCTGTTTTATGTAGTATAACATTTCGAGCAGCAGCTTTACATACCCGGATAGCGCAACTTTTCTCCCATAACATATATATATTAGACATGTGCACAACAAAAAAATTTGTTTATTTTCGTTTTGTTTTTTTCGTTCCGAAAAAAATTTGTTTATTTTCGTTTTGTTTTTTTCGTTGCCGTTGATTCGTAACGATTCGTATATTCGTAAGTCGTCGGTGTTCGTATTCGTAACGATTCGTACATTCGTAAAAGTTATTTTTCGTTGATTCATTTTTTCGTTAGTTTAATTTTCGTTTATTTGTTTATTCGAAATTCGGACGCATTCGTATTTATTCGTACATTCGTAACATTTGTAGATTCGTAATCGGAGCATAATTCATAATTTTATGTAATGTGTATGCTATTATTACATTTTAATAATTTACGAATCGAAAAAAAAAAGTTACGAATCGAAAAAAAAAAAGTTACGAATGTAGAAATTTTTTCGTTCAATCTATTCGAAGCACGTAAAGCAGCTCCATTGTAAGGGACACGGAAAATTACCAATTCAACAAAAAAAAAAGTTACGAATGTACAAATTTTTTCGTTCATTTTCGTTGTTCCTTGTTTCGTTTTTCGGATTTTCTTCATTCGTACATTCGTTGTTTCTAATTTGGTTTTTCGGATTTTCGTTGTTTTTCGGATTCGTTCGATTCGAACGATTCGTTAATCGGATTCATTCGATTCGAATGATTTGTTATTCGGATTCGTTCGATTTGAACGATTCGTTCATTCGTACGAAAACGAACGAACAAAAAAAACGAAAAAACAAAAAAAAAAGAAACGAATTGCACATGTCTAATATATATAACAATGGAAAATGTCAATACAAAAAGAATTGGCTGATTATCCAAGAGTCAAAGACTACCACATTGCTCTTATTCAAATAAAATTAATAAATCCAAATTAATACATATTCATTTGTTATGTTGTTAGGTTGAATTCATTTTCCTATATCCAATTGACTTTGTATGTTGGGCCGCGCAAGTTCAACCCCAATACAAATCCATTAGAATATTCACGCTACGCTCACTAGAATAAAAATTTATGGATCTGACTCAATTTGGATCATTCGTTATGTGATTATGTTGTTTGGGATGATTAAAAAATTTACGAAGAAGGCCCAAGCTATTGCATCGTGTCATCTGAATAAAACATGAAAACTAATGAATTTGTTGTTTTCATTATAATTTATGTTGGATTAGTTGAAACTGCTTACTATTGTGTTTAGGAGATTGGGATACATCTGAATGTCCAAGTAATGCATAATTTGTTAGAATTTTGATTCTTAACAAAACAAATTGCACGTGTCTAGTTATAACTAGAGGAACCCTTATCAGGAGAAAGGAGGTCCTGATTCCTCTATATAGATCTTTAGTTATTACTAGAAGGCTCACCAACAAGAGGGAAAAGGGTTCTGATTTTCCCATATAGATCTTTAGTTATCACTAGAAGGATCAACAGCAGGAGGGAGGAGGTTCAGATTCCTCTATATAGATCATTAGTTATCACTAGAGGGATCACCAGCAGGAGGAAGAAGCTCTTGATTTTCTATATAGATCTTTAGTTATCACTAGGAGGATCACCAGCAGGAGGAAGGAGGTCCTGATTCCTTTAGATAAATCTTTACTTATCACTAGAGGGATCACCAACAGGAGGAAGGAGCTCTTGATTTTTTAATATAGATCTTTAGTTATCACTAGAGGGATCGCCAGCAGGAAGAAGGAGGTCCTGATTCCCCTATATAGATCCTTTAGTATCACTAGAGGGATTCCCAGCAGGAGGAAGGAGGTCCTGATTCTTCTATATAGATCTTTAGTTATCACTAGAGGGATCACCAGCAGGAGGAAGGAGGCCTTGATTCCTTTATATAAATCTTTGGTTATCACTAGAGGGATCCACAGCGGGCAGAAGGAGGTCCTAATTCCTCGATATAGAGGTTTAGTTATCACTAGAGGAATCACCAGCAGGAGGAAGGAGGCCTTGATTCCTTTATATAAATCTTTAGTTATCACTAGAGGGATCCACAGCAGGCAGAAGGAGGTTCTGATTCCTTGATATAGAGGTTTAGTTATCACTAAGGGATCCCTAGTAGGGGGTAGGAAGTAATTTGATTGACTTCTCTCAAGTTCAATTTGCCATCAGTGGATACAAATTCGACTCATCTACGTCAAGCTTAAAAGAGACGTATGGATTTGTTTTTTGTTTTTTTTATTTACACTTACCTAGGTGGATGCTGCATCTGTACCCCGGCGCCTCTACACTGAGAACTGAACACTGGAACACCGCCAATGTCAGTCAGCAGGTCTCCGCTCTGCCTCCTCCTCACTCACTGGGGCGCTGGGCTGTGGAGGGGCGGCTAGTGGCCGGCTCAGGCTCTTAGCTGCTTGCTGAGAGGTTGAGTCAGGTGTCAGCCCAGGCACCTGGCAGATCCCGACTTCCATTGTCGCAATAACGTGGTGCCTGGACCGACTTCTGTGAGGTCAGCAGAGAGCAGACTTCAACCCGCTCTCTACTGAAAACGGGTCACAGGAGTACAAAATGATCTGCACTCCTGTGATCCACGGGAGAAGTATAGCCAAACGAGCTTTGGCTACACTTCTCCTTTAAGGGGTACCCTACTCACCCTTCACACAAAACACAAACAATAAATAAAGACACTTACACAGTTTTTGACAAATGCTTTATTACAAAAAAGTCCCATGATGCAAATCTATCTAAATCATGTCATCTAATGATGCATATCCATATCAATAACAGTGAGTGACGACCGACAACTGCCAAAAGAAAAAAATCCGACCAACCAACTGAACACACAACCTGTTGATTTGGAGTAAGATTTGCCACCTTTGAACCACGCTGTCCAGCTCATATTGTAGCTTAATGCGGCGTACACACAGTCGGAATTTCCGATGGAAACTGTCCGATGGGAGCTTTTCATCGGTTTTTCCGAGCTTGTGTATGCCCAACGGTCTTTTTCTGTCGAAATTTCCGACGGACTTTGAATTGAGAACCTGTTCTCAATTTTTCAGATGGAAAACCTTTCTATCGGATTTTACGATCGTGTGTATGCAATTCCGACACGCAAAATTCCAACGCATGCTCGGAAACAATTCGCTGTGTTATTGACCGTCGGAATTTAGTGCGATCATGTTGGCAACACAGCTTGAGCGGAATTCCGTTGGAAAAACCATCAGAGTTTTTTCCGACGAGAATTCCGATCGTGTGTACGCGGCATTAGAGGTTTAAGTATTGGGAGTTTGTGGGTCACTAAAATCTCTTGCCTTTCCCATGCCTTTGTTATATCCAGGAATCCTAGCCACTAGACTATATGGGAAAAAAATTACCTAATAGTTTGAGAACGTTTCAACACTCTATTATGGTATTTGCTTGCCAAAATAATGATACTCATTTAAAAAAGAAGGAGAGAAGGAGACATCTGTGTTGCCCCATACCCATCCATGGAAATTCAACATCTATTCCCCCATACTGCTGAACAAGAAACCAAATGATGATTCTGACAACAGCTTATGCCGCATACACACGATCGGAATTATCGTCGGAAAAAGCTCTGATGGTTTTCCCGACGGAATTCCGATGGAATTTCGCTCAAGCTGTCTTGCCTACACACGGTCACACCAAATTCCCACCATCAAGAACGCGGTGACATACAACACTATGATGAGCTGATAAAAAATTAAGTTCAATGCTGTGGAGCATGCGTCACATTGTTTCCGAGCATGCGTAGGAATTTTGCGCGTCGGAATTGCTACAGACGATCGGAATTTCCGTCAGAAAAATTGAGAACATGCTCTCAAATTTTTGCTGGCGGGAATTCGGCCAGCTAACTTCTGATGGAGTATACACACGGTCGCATTTTCCGATGAAAAGCTCTCATTTGTCTTTTGCTGGACGAAATTCCGATTGTGTGTACGCGGCATTAGTTTAGATAAATTCACCCTCTGGTGCTTTAGCAAATAATGGATCAGCTTGTTCTTGTGCTGGGGTCTTAGCACCGTATAGTTGTGGCACAGGACCTGCACACTGCTGATGCATGTTGAGCTTTGCCTGCAGAATAGGGGTGTGAGAGTTTAGTATGGGAATTATTTTTGGTTAGTGTGTTAGGTTTACCATATAGGTTGTGTTTTTTTTGGGGGGGGGGATGGGGAATTGAAGTGGAAATTTCCCCCCTCCTCCAGCTGATGCAGAATATACTGCTCATTTTCTTAGGGAGTGATTTAACCACTTCAATACAGGACATGTTTACCCCCTTCCTGCCCAGACCAATTTTCAGCTTTCGGCGCTGTCATCTTTGAATGACAATTGCGCAGTCATGCAATGCTGTACCTAAATTAATTTTTAATCCTTTTTTTTACACCAATAGAGCTTTTTTTTGGTGATATTTAATCACCCCTGGGTTTTTAATTTTTTGTTGAATAAATGCAAAATGTGAAAGAATAATGTTTTCTTTGTTATGTGTT
The DNA here is from genome assembly GCA_028564925.1 of Lithobates sylvaticus. Lineage (NCBI taxonomy): Eukaryota > Metazoa > Chordata > Amphibia > Anura > Ranidae > Lithobates > Lithobates sylvaticus. Next base: position 58,005,324 of record CM053029.1, read on the forward strand.
ATGTTACAAAATTTTGCAAATAAATAATCTTTCTTCATAAATTTTGGTCAAAATATATATTTCTAAATTTCTTTGGTGAAAATAACCCAAATTGGTGTGAATTATGTAGTCTGTAGTTAAAGAGGGAGTCCGGTGAAATTTTTCCTTTATAAAGTCAGCAGCTGTCCAGCGCGCCCGGGATGTCGGCACCCAACGCCGATCTGTCGATCGGCTCTCGGGTGCTTCCGCCGCCAACTTCGGTATGGGAATCAGGAATCCCGGTTCCCTACTGTGTTTCCCAGCAGACAGCAGGGGCCCCGCATGAAGTGGCGTAATAGCCGCAGAATCTGCGGCTATCTATGCCCGGAAGTGGGTGCAGGTACCTGTATTGTACATGTATCTGCACCCCCCTCCCCCCTGAAAGGTGCCAATTGTGGCACCGGAGGGGGGAGGGTTTCCGATGAGCGGGAGCTCCACCTTAAGTTATAGAGTCCACAAACTACGGTATGTGTATATATATATATATATAATTTTCACTGGTGACAGTACGTAAAAACATACTGTGAACAGAGCAATACAGTGTTTCCTTAGTAACACTGTATTTTTCTAGGGAGGTGATTGAGATTTTTCTTTTTTTACTCACTGTATTTCACTGTTATAAGCAACCATTTTTCCTGAATAAAATCCATTAATTCAGTGTTTACAATTGTGATTAGCTGTGATTGGCCACAGCTAATCACATGGTACAGATGGGCTGTAAATTGGCCTTGTCTGTACCATGTTATCACTGTGACCAGGGCAGCCATCAGAAATTTGGGGCCCCTTACACAGCTTTAAGCCTGGCCCCCCGGGGCCCGACCCCCAACATTCACAAAAGTTATAGCGTCTACAAACTATGGGAAAGATTTATGGCATTTTGTATTATTTTTTTTAATTTTTTTAATAGTATTGGTGGTAATCTGTGGTTTTTAGCGGTACTGCAACATTGCGACAGACAGATTAGACACTTTGACACATTTTTGGGACCATTCACAATTACACAGTGATCAGTGCTATAAAAATGCACTGATTACTGTGTAAATGTCACTGGCAGGGAAGGGGTTAACACTTGGGGGGATTAAGGGGTTAAATGTGTGTTCCCTCAGTGTGTTCTAACTGTGTGGGGAAGGGAGTGACTTGGCGTGGGTGGGGATGCGTGCGTTGTGGAGACTGGAGGGATGGATGGTGCTTGGCGTGGGTGGGGATGCATGCGTTGTGGAGACTGGAGGGATGGATGGTGCTTGGCGTGGGTGGGGATGCAAGCGTTGTGGAGACTGGAGGGATGGATGGTGCTTGGCGTGGGTGGGGATGCATGCATTGTGGAGACTGGAGGGATGGATGGTGCTTGGTGTGGGTTGGGATGCATGCGTTGTGGAGACTGGAGGGATGGATGGTGCTTGGCATGGGTGGGGAAGCATGCGTTGTGGAGACTGGAGGGATAGATGGTGCTTGGCATGGGTGGGGATGCAAGCGTTGCGTGCGTTGTGGAGACTGGAGGGATGGATGGTGCCTGGCATGGGTGGGGATGCATGCGTTGTGGAGACTGGAGGGATGGATGGTGCTTGGCCTGGGTGGGGGATGCATGCGTTGTGGAGACTGGACGGATGGATGGTGCTTGGCGTGGGTGGGGATGCATGCGTTGTGGAGACTGGAGGGATGGATGGTGCTTGGCCTGGGTGGGGGATGCATGCGTTGTGGAGACTGGACGGATGGATGGTGCTTGGCGTGGGTGGGGATGCATGCGTTGTGGAGACTGGAGGGATGGATGGTGCCTGGCATGGGTGGGGATGCATGCGTTGTGGAGACTGAACGGATGGAGTAGTTGCTGGGTCAATCAATCAATGGGGCAGCCCTGTGATACCGCTGGCAAAACACCGCTCCGGTGGCATTTTGCGGGCGGATTTAGGCCATTTTCGGCTGCTAGTGGGGGGTTAAAACTGCCCCGCTAGCGCCACAAAACATGATGGTAAAGCGGCGCTAAAAATAGCGCTGCCTTATCGCGGATGACGGCGGCGGCACAGTGTGAAAGGAGTCTTAGGGTGTCCCAGCCAAGAAGAAGGAGATAAATAAAGTCCCACAAAAATGTACAAGCAGCCCATGGGGGCACAGTCAGCAGAACACATTAAATATTTGACTTACCCTGCATGCTGCACTCTTCAATGTGCAGTAACGAGCTTGCCACTCCCCTGGCCCGGTTTTGCCCAATAACAGTCCTAGAAAATCCTTAGGCTCTGCCTCTGCAGGGATGAATAAGCAGAGACGAGTAGCCGCGGTCAGTGTGAGTGCAATCTCTGCATGCTATCTTTCCCCCCCCCTAAGGCGGGGGGGGGGGGGGTGCTGGCGAAGATGATCTCTTCATAATTCCTCTCCTCCTCAGCTGATGGGCGGGGGGGGGGGCTGGATTACTGATGTCTTCATGGTTCTTTTTCTTCTCCTCTTCTGCTGCAAGATGGTTCCTCTCCTCCTCAGCTGATAAGTGTGGGGGGGGGGGGTGCCGACGGCTGGGCCCCTTACAGGTGTAATGTGTAATGCCTGTACCCCCCTGATGTCAGCCCTGACTGTGACCAAATACAGAGATCATTACATTAGTACAATAGTGCACAATGAATGGCATGAATGGAAGCCATCCATTGTGTACAATTGTGTACATTGTGTACAATTGTCATGTGATCTGCTGTGTTCTAAACACGGGAAACATGTGCCCCTTTACAGGCATACTATAGACACCCCAGGTACAAAATTTAAAGGAATACTACACTTTTATTGTTTCACTTTAAGTATTATTAAAATCACTGCTCCCGAAAAACGGCCATTATAAACTTTTGTTTGCATTGATACATGTCCCCTGGGCAGGACCCGGGTCCCCAAACACTGTTTATGACAATACCATGCATATAAGCCTTTAAAATTAGCACTTTTGATTTCTCCCATAGACTTTTAAAGGGTGTTCCGTCTCTTTCGAATTTGCTGCGAACACCCAAAATTGTTCGCTGTTCGGCAAACTGGCGAACAGTCAATGTTCGATTCGAACGTAATACTCATCCCTATTCTCTAACAAACCTCTGTCCTCACAGGTGGGCTCTATTTATTAATTAGGTGACTTCTGAAGGCAATTGGTTCTATTTTAATTAGGGGTATCAGAGTAAAGGGGGCTGAATACAAATGCACGCCACACTTTTCAGATATTTATTTGTAAAAAAAATTGGAAACCATTTATCATTTTCTTTCCACTTCACAATTATGTGCCACTATGTGTTGGTCCATAACATAAAAATCCTAATAAAATACATTTATGTTTTTGGTTGTAACATGACAAAATGTGGAAAATTTCAAGGAGTGTGAATACTTTTAAGGCACTGTATTTGAGCAATAAGTTTAAGAAAAATGTTATGGTTTGGCTGGGTATTAAAGATGAAATCAATGTATGGTATATTTTTGCATAGTTACATTAGTCCAGCTTGGACCAACGTAATTATGTATATGCCATACCTGACTGATGCCTCTGGAAGCTGGAGATCACTGAAGTAGACAACGCTAGTCCAGTGTTATCCTGTAGCTTCCAGGTCTTGAGCTGAGCGACTGGATTGCAGCATTCTGCACACAGGAGGTTAGCTGTTTGGCATGGGCACCACTCAAAGAAGGCTAGCTGCTCTTTATAGGGTCTGAAAGCAAGTGGAGCTGACTGGAGAAGCTGTGTCTACTTCAGTGATGTCCAGCTTCCAGGGGCAACAACCATGTATGTTATATACACAGTTACATTGCTCCAAGCTGGACCAATGTAGGTATGCATAACATATCCACACCTGGAATTCTTCTTTAGATGTTAAGAGAGAGGTTTAAGCCCCGTACACACGGACCGAATGCCGGGTGACATTTGGCCTGTGTGTATGCCAGCCGGTCTGACAGAAGCTGGCTTCTGTCGGACGAGCATACTGGAAAACCAGCAGCCGACTGGCTCCCGATCAGCGTTTTGGAGGGTGGGTGTTGGTTAAAAGAACAATTTTTAAGGCGATGGATAAGTATTATGCCGCATACACACGATCCAAAATGCCACCAGCAAAAGACCGATGAGAGCCTTTGGTCGGAAAATGCGACCGTGTGTATGCTCCATCGGACTTTGATTGAGAGCAGGTTCTCTTTTTTTCGGTCGGAAAAAGTTCCTATACGAAAATTAGTTCATCTGTAGCAATTCCGACGCGCAAAATTCCTACGCATGCTCGGAAATTATTTGTACGTCACCGTACAATGTACGTTGTACGTCACCGTGTTCTTGAAGGTCGGAAGTTCAGAGAACTGTTGTGTGACCGTGTGTATGCAAGCCAAGCTTGAGCGGAATTCCGTTGGAAAAACCATCCAAAATTTTCGTACGCATGCTCGGAAATGATTCGACGCATGCTCGAAAGCATCGAACTTCATTTTCTCGGCTCACCGTAGTGTTGTACGTCACCGTGTTCTTGAAGGTCGGAAGTTCAGAGAACTGTTGTGTGACCGTGTGTATGCAAGCCAAGCTTGAGCGGAATTCCGTTGGAAAAACCATCCAAAATTTTCGTACGCATGCTCGGAAATGATTCGACGTATGCTCGGAAGCATCGAACTTCATTTTCTCGGCTCGCCGTAGTGTTGTACGTCACCGTGTTCTCGAAGGTCGAAAGTTCAGAGAACTGTTGTGTGACCGTGTGTATGCAAGCCAAGCTTGAGCGGAATTCGGTTGGAAAAAACATCCAAAATTTTCATACGCATGCTCGGAAATGATTTGACGCATGCTCGGAAGCATCGAACTTCATTTTCTTGGCTCATCGTAGTGTTGTATGTCACCGCGTTCTTGACGGTCGAAAGTTCAGAGAAATGTTGTGTGACAGTGTGTATGCACGCCAAGCTTGAGCGAAATTCCGTCGGGAAAACCATCCAAGATTTTTCCAACGCAAATTCCGCTCGTGTGTACGGGGCATTAGAGTATACACATTACTAATGAGATTTTGGGAAGCTTTCACCCAGAGTGCACAAAAACTACCAGCAATGGTGTTAAGATCAAATTTGCAAATTGCAGTAGGCTTAATGTACTTAGAAGATACAGTATATTTTAGCACGTTGTTGGCAAAACAACAAAAAATTAAGTCTATCTATCTGTCTATCTGTCTATCTGTCTGTCTATCTGTCTATCTATCTGTCTATCTATCTGTCTATCTATCTGTCTATCTATCTGTCTATCTATCTATCTAATCTATCTATCTATCTATCTATCTATCTATCTATCTATCTATCTATCTGTGACCTTGTGACCTGGAGTCCTGGGTCCTCAGAATATTGTGGGAACTAGGCATTTTGACCTTGGAAAATAAACTTTTGGTGATTTTCAGGTAAGTGTGAATTACTTTTACTAGGCTGTAATGGGACAAAAGGCAAAGTGTGTCAATCTGCACCTCCCAACCCATTTCTTCTACCCTCTCCTTACTGACCCCCCCCCCCCCTCCAAGTTGCCGTTTAGTGAACTGTCCATAGATACTAGGAGTTTGTTTACACCACAGTGTGATCATTGTAAATGTATTGTATAAATTGCTATAGAGTTCTTTGTAACCATATTGGTATGATATTAGTGTATATATTAGAGGGTTTATTATGAGGTGTGGTGTGATTGTTATTGGTGTATACTCTGTATTATTATTATTATACGGTGTGGTGTGATCATTATCAGCGTATACTCGGTATTATTATACCATGCAGTGTAATCATTATTGTCGTATACTTGGTATTATTATACAGTACGATGTATACTCAACATTATTACGCACCATGGTATATATTTTCAGTGTATTGACTCTGTCTTTAAATTTAGCAAGCCTTAGAATTACATTTCTGTATGATGTATATTGCTGTTAAGTTAATTCTCATTCAAAAACTCAACATTCGCTAAACAACTGCAACAATTACTCAGTTCACTGTCAACAGGCACACTTGCATGCCTTTTTATCTATTGATAATTGTCAATTGCTATAGGAATGTTAATTGTGGAGTGTACTTTGGCATGAGTTACAAGAAGAAGGGGGTGGGAATGGGATGGACCAGTAACATCAATGAGTACAGGGACAATGCAGAAGTCATGCTTGTGGGTGGAGTCCATAGAGAAGGGGGCCGGCTTAGGTGCAGTCAGGGGAAGAGTCAGTGGGATAAGGTAGAGGAGACTTTTCCAAAACCCTCAAACCACGGATTACTCCAGGACTGTGCAAGCTGCTATCACAATGAGGAACACATACCTCAATAAAGAGGACAAAAAAGTAAGTTTGATTTTAGGCCCCCCATTAAGTTCCTATTATCCCCCTTGTATCAAATGTTCTACTTACTGTGTGCTCCCCATCCCATTTTTATCTTTTGTTTTTTGTTTTTTTGCTTTTCAATTTCTTAGCTTCCATTCTTTTTTGTCAGATTACTTTTATGATTTTACATTTTTTTTTAAATATATTTTTTTCCAATTGTTTCCATTGTTTGTCTCTGGTGACTTTTATACTCCTAATGTTTCTTAGAATATATGTTTTTCCCAATTGCTTCCATTCTTTGTCTTTGGTGACTTTAATACTCCTAACTTTTCTTTAGAATATAACATTTTTCCAATTGCTTCCATTCTTTGTCTTGGGTGACTTTTATACTCCTAAATTTTCTTTAGAATATAAAATTTTTCCAATTGCTTCCATTCTTTGTCTTTGGTGACTTTAATACTCCTAACTTTTCTTTAGAATATAACATTTTTCCAATTGCTTCCATTCTTTGTCTTGGGTGACTTTTATACTCCTAACTTTTCTTTAGAATATAACATTTTTCCAATTGCTTCCATTCTTTGTCTCGGGTGACTTCTACATTCCTAAATTTTTCATAGCATATAAACTTTTCCCACTTTTTAAGCATGCTCTGTTTCCTAATTTTACCCAGTATGATTCTAAAAGAGGCTTAAGACTAATGTTGACCATTTCCAAACTTTCTTTTCACTCAAACTCTATTTTTTTTGTGGTTAACAACCTAAAATTTCCTCTTTTTCTTATCATAAATGCCTCCTTTTTGCTTGTCAAAACATTTGGCACATACAATGTTGAGTATTCATCCTAAGATATCAAAATTAAGGTATATCTATGACCTGAATACTACTCTTAATACTTCTCAACTTTTCCCTTGTTCTGCTATCTTTTCTGTGTTTCCAGAATGTTTCTCATTATTCTAAATTCTTTGTACATTCTCTCTCTCATTCTCTGTGTCTTTTGGTAGCTCATGAAGCCAGTGATAGAGAAACGCAGGAGGGACAGAATCAACCAGAGTCTTGAACATCTAAGGACACTTCTGTTGGAGGCTACTCATGATGAGGTTGGAACTGAACTTGCTACTTATGTTTTAAAGCTCCACAAGTTGCACCTTATCCAGTGTATTTTGGGGATAAAAGCTCATTTTAAAATCTTGTCCGGCGTTCAGTTTTTCTGAAGGTTTTTTATTAAAAGGGGCAAAGTTGGAGATGATTTGGTGGGACTTCAAAGGAGTTGTGAACAGGGCTGTACAGGGACAGAGGTGAATAGGAAAAAGACAGAAGACAAGCTGTCTCATTTCCTGATGCAATTAGCAAGTATATGTGAAGTGATACAATGGTGTGAACGGCCATGTGAATGCTAGTGAAATGTAGAGCCAAAACAGGCTGATGTCCAAATGCTCCATCAAATATTTTTGGCATTATATAATGTTTTCATGCTAAATGTATTTTGTATATTATTAGGTTCCATTTGGTTTCCATTTTTTTTTCATATCATATACTTTCACATAGTATGTGGTCTCATTACTGGAATAATATAATATGTGAAGAAAAAATATTTAATGTATACCATTAATTGAAACAAAATGATTTCCATATGAGGTCGGCAAGAGTTTGGAGCTGAACATGCTGTGTTTGTACAGTATGAGAATTTTTTTTAGTAGGTAATACCTTATAAATTTGATATAGACTGTGCAGTTCATGCTTAAGGACAGGGTACCACAACTTTAAACTAAACGCAAATTTTTGTTTGTGGAGTGGAAATGAATTAGAACACCTATAAGGTTTTTATTGATCTCTTTGCCTCCTTGGGAAGATTCACCCCTGTATTTGTCCTCTTTCCATTTTTATTGAAATTAGTGTCAACATTGGAAGATTTCCCCTCTATTACTTTTCTGGGGACAACCCAAAATGTTAGATTTGAATCTAACATTTTGGGTTGTCCCCAGAAAAGTGATAGAGGGGAAATCTTCCAATGTTGACACTAATTCTCTTGACCTTGGGGGGCCCAAGGGATTTCCTTAATTTGCAGGGATATCTTCTCACTTTTTTTTTTTGTCTATGGTAAAGAAGATGAAGGTAAATATCCCCAATGATACAGAGATGGCAAAAAAACAAAACAAACTGACAGGGATAGTATATCTATAATATGTTAATAATACTATTAAAATAAATAGTAAATTATTATTCCTATTTCAATGATGTGTTTACATTTTAAACTACTGTATCAATATTATTGTTAATAATATTGATATAATAATGATAATAATAATAAGAATATTTTTATTATTATTGTTATTATTATTATTATTATTATTATTAGTATTATTATTATTATTATTATTATTTCAATAATATGTTTACTGTATCAATATTATTGTTAATAATAATATTGAAATAATAATAATAAGAATATTAATTATATTATTATCAAAAAAACTATTACTATTATTATGAGTAAATTTAGATAAAAAATAATAGATCATATTATTTATATTTTTTTCATATTCTAAAATACATATCTATTCATTTTGTAGTGTGATTTAAATCGTTTTTTAAACTATTTTTAATTTAAAAGTGTATTATTTTTTTCTATTGTTATTTGCTTCTTTGTATTTTGCCATTCTGTTCCAAGTTTGCTGATGTTTTATTTTTTTTCTTCCCAGTCTTTAAAGAATCCAAAAGCTGAAAAAGCGGATATTTTGAAGAAGACAGTGCAATTTCTGAAGCTATGTCATAATTCAGGTGAGAGGTATACAAGGTTTATGCAAACCAGCTCATCTTATAAAGGAAGCAGCTTGTACTGGGCAGGAGAATGTTCTGCAAAAAACTGTATAATGGGTGATTTTATATAAATAAAAAAGGCGCTTTAAAAATCTAAAAAGGTTTAACTGTTCTAAGAGCATTAAAGGATAAGTTCACCTTTTGGAACATGTTACATGTTCCAAAAGTACACCCCCTTTCCTTATGCTGCTGCTGGGAAGAAGCTGGATGCATTGCTTGAAAGCAGAAAGTAGGAGTCTGGAGGAAGACCAGAGGAGGGCTGGAGCTCTCCTGCAGCTGCAGGAGAGGTGCGAGGGCCACATGAAATGGCCTGGAGGGCCGTGGGCCTTGTGTTTGACACCTGTGCTTTAGTTGGTTCAAATCTCTGCCTTTTCCTGCTGTACCCGCTGAGATTCGTGCCATGTATGGACAGGCTGATTGTACCCAAGTTGATCGAGTGATCAACTTGGGTACAACCAGCCTTTCGGAATTTTCATGCAATCATAGCCATTAGCAATAACCACTGTGTGTTCTCCCACCCAGGAAGGCTCCCCCCGGCTGGGAGAACACAATAGCTCCATGAGAGGGAGAGTCACTGTTGATGGGGGAATCAAGCGTATTTTTTTTTTTTGCAACCTGTTGTTGCAGGAAAGAAAATCGCTCCATCTATGGCCGGCTTTTAAAACATTATAGTTACCTATTATGGTGGTCCCAGACCTTGGATTATGGTAATACATAAAAACACAATCTAAAGGCCTTTTCCAACTGCTTGGGTATCACCTTGCACATTTGGACCTCACTGAGGTTTAATAATTTTGTCAATGTAGCTAAAAGTGTAGCATTCTGGTTCCTGAGAGCGGGGGGAAAAAAATAGTTAAAAATTACCTTTCTGCCTGAGATTAGCTAATTGGGAGTGACTTGCGTGACGGTTGATAGGACATTGTCCCCCATTCTGGTGGAACTAGAGAGCAGACATATGTCATCGTATACCTGTGACCACCTCTGCAGGTCACCATCGATCACACTTAATGTCTGAATGTCTCTTTTGTTTTATACATAGTTGCGTTGTTAGGTTGAAAATCCATATCTACAAAATATTTTGTGTAGTTGGCTCTAGATAATATTTTTTCAAAAATGTGCACGCTGTAGATGTGTATTGTGTTTGACGCTTTCTGCTAACATTTCTCTGTTTATTGCATAGCCTTTGTTTGAGGTTCTGACATTTTTTGACTCAATTATACACGACTTCTAAAAAAATATTAGTAGTTTAGAAGCAACCATTGCACCATCTCTTACAATGTGATATTCATTTTTTTTTCTTTGTAGCGCCAGAAGAAGCCAAAAAAAAGAAAGGGTTTGATGGTGGGTTCCAAGAAGGATTGAGCCAAGCCACCAACTTTCTAAATTCCACATCTACAATATGTGAGAGGAAAAGGGACTACGTTGTTGAAAAGCTATGCCAACACATGGAGGAGAAAGGCCCTAACGATTGGGGTGACTCTACATCAGATGAATCTTTCAATGCTGACCACAGCCAAGTCGTACCAAGCCCTCCACAAATCCCAAGACTCCCAGAAGAACATTTAACAATGTGCCCTGAAAAACATCCCTTCCTTCACTACCCTTCTCCCTCCAGCTCATCAGAAGCGCCCACTTTTGGACAGATCCAGCAGTCTACGACACACACATCCCAACCCAACAGCTGCAGGAAGCCTGTTCAAAGAACTCTTTTCCCTCCTACTGCACCCACACTCCCTCTCGCCCCAACACTTGTGTGGAGGCCCTGGCCATAGATTGTTATTTATTGTGAACGACCACAACATACAGGGATATACAATGTAATACTGGCCTATAAGCACACACATAGGTTGGACTTGATGGACTTGTGTCTTTTTTCAACCTCACCTACTATCTAACTATGTAACTATGTATTTGTTTTTGTAAATAGTCTTTGTACATTTAAATTATATTTTTATCTTTTGTACAGTGTACCTGTGTTTCTGATCTGTAATACTCACTGTAAATTAAAGATGTATAATTGAAAACGACTTTGTTTCTAAAAGAATTTTTTAAGAAATGTAGGATTTTTTTTTTTTATCGTTTGTTGCCTAATACCGCATACACACGATCAAAGATTCGGCCAGCAAAAGAGGGATGAGAGCTTTTGGTAGGAAATTCTGACCATGTGTAGGCTCCATCAGACTTTTGCTGGCCGAATTCCAGCCAGCAAAAGATTGAGAGCATGTTCTCAATTTTTCGGTCGGAAAAAGTTCCAAAAAAGCGTCTGTACCAATTTCGAGGTTGCAGGAAATAAATTTGCCCCGTGTATGGCTGGCCCAAGTAAATTAAAGGGCCCACCTAAACAATCGATTCAATTTATATCTAGTCAGGCAGGACCTCACAGTACATAGTCTTTGTTAGATCTTATAATGACCCTATCATTACAGGGTTAAAGGGTAAAATAACTCTAGCCTGTAAAAGAAGGTGCTACAGTACTGTATATATTTACCATTGCACCACGAGCCCGCATATTGAAACTCTACTGTTTTACTGATCCCCAATGGCTAAAGGTTTCTGACACTTCCTGGTGTGTCGAATAACTGTTGCCCAACTTTGCGGCGCCGCTCCGATTTCCGAAAGTAGTTCCTGTACTACTTTTGGCAACTTCGGGGGGGGGGGGGCGATTTCAATAGATATCCCGGCATGCACCTGCACCGATGTCTTTCAAATCGCTCCTAAACTCGCACTGAAATGCGGGTTTGAAATTGTGCAAGTTCAGCTGAACTCACACGATCTCAAACCCGCCTTCAGTGTGAACTAAGTCTGAATGGGAGGGTCTGGTTCATTTTAATCACCTGGTGCTCTCTCAACGTTCTAATGAGAAAAGATGGAAGGTCTGCATCCCTTTAGAAGTATTTACTTGGAAATTTCTAATACAAGGGATGCCTAAAATCTGACTTGTATCTTAGTCTAATGCACCGTACACACGGTTGGAAATTCCAACGGAAAATGTCAGATCGGACCATGTTGACGGAAAATCCAACCGTGTGTGGGCTCCATCTGACTTTTTCAGTCGGAATTTCTGACGGAAAAAATTTGAGATCCTATTCTCAAATTTTCCGATAACAAAATCCGATCGGACTTTTTTCGATCGTGTGTAGAGAATTCCGACGGACAAAGTGCCACGCATGCTCAGATCAAATTAGGAGACCAAACCTATTGGCTACTAGCCTCTACGTAGTTCCGTGGTACGCAACGAACGTCACCACGTTCAGAATGATCGGATTTTCCGACAACTTTGTCCGACTGTGTGTATGCAACACCAGTGTCAGACAAAATCCGTCTGAAAAAATCAGACGGATTTTGTGGTCGGAATTTCCGACCGTGTGTATGGGGCATTAGACTTCTGGGAAAATCAGCCAATCACACAAACAGGAAATTAGATATCTGGGAGTATCCTGTATTTCAACGGTGTGGTTCTGGAGTTATTAAAGCGGAGTTCCACCCAAAAATGGAACTTCTATTTTTCCGGTTCTTCCCCCCCTCCAGTGTCACATTTGGCACCTTGCAGGGGGAAGGGGGGAGCATATACCTGTCTAATACAGGTATTTTGCTCCCACTTCCGGGCATAGATACCTGAGCCACCTGCGGGTATCTACGCCACTTCCAGCTCCTTCTCCGCCCCCCGCTGTCTTCTGGGAGACACACAGGTCCCAGAAGACAGCAGGGACCAGTGGAATCACGCAGCATGAGTCGTGCATGCGAAGTAGGGACCCAGGAAGTGAATCCGCAAGGCTTCACTTCCTGTTTCCCTTTACTGAAGATGGCGGCGGCAGCACCCGAGAGCAGAGGGATAGATCGGCTTTGGGTGCCGACATCGTGGGCGCCCTGGACAGTGCCCACCAGTGCAGCCTATCTGTGCCCATCAGTGCCACCTATCTGTGCCCATCAGTGCAGTCTCATCTGTGCCCATCAGTGCAGTCTCATCTGTGCCCATCAGTGCAGCATGTGCCCGTCAGTGCACATAGGTGCAGTCTCATCTGTGCCCACCAGTGCAGCTTATCAGTGCCCACCAGTGCAGCCTATCTGTGCCCATCAGTGACACTTATCTGTGCCCATCAGTGCCCATAAGTGCAGTCTCATCTGTGCCCACCAGTGCAGCCCATTAGTGCAGCCTACCAAAGTCCCAGTCCCTCCCTCCTGTGGCTGTCCCTGCTCCCTCAGAACATCAGAACAACACACTCCGGAGTCCACACTGCTCTAGCTCCACTCAGTCAGTCTCAGTTATTCGGCTTCTTGGGCTTGAGATGCCTTCCTCCTCTCCTGTTCTCCGGTTCTCCCGTGACCCACAGACACGTACAGCAGGAGAGAGCAGAGCAGTGAGTCAATCAAAGTCAGTCATTATTATAAAAAAAGTCTGTGGTGGCGGCGGACACTGCAAGGACTGCTCACGGACACCAATGCTATCCCTGCATTTGTGAGGTCAGGCACTGATGTTGGAGAGAAGGCCTGGCTTGCAGTCTCCGCTCTAATTCATCCCAAATGTGTTCTATTGGGTTGAGGTCAGGACTCTGTACAGGCCTTAAATTAGAGCGGAGACTGCGAGTCAGGCCTTCTCTCCAATATCAGTGCCTAACCTCACAAATGCACTTCTGGAAGAATGTTCAAACATTCCCATAGACACACTCCTAAACCTTGTGGAATTCCCAGAAGAGTTGAAGCTGTTATAGCTGCAAAGGGTGGGCCAACTCTATGAACCCTACGGACTAAGACTGGGATGCCATTAAAGTTGATGTGTGTGTAAAGGCAGGCGGCACAATACTTTTGGTAATATAGTGTATGTAGTTCATATGATAAAGTAATTTAGAATTGTATTAGGATTATGGGTACTCCAGTTTCCTCACACACTCCAAAGACACACTGGTATGGTAATTGGTCCCTGACAAAGTGCTAGTATGATATTCTACTGAGCGAGCCCAAGATGGCTGCCTCACAATAAATTATGATTATTATTATTAATAAGATGGCTGTCTCACAATACATGATTATTATTATTAGCTTTTATTATTATTATTACAACCATCTGCCCCAATATCAGATAATATGCTTTGAGTTCCCAGAGAGAAAAGCTCTTTAGCCATATAACAATGTCCAATGTTCATACCATTGTGTTGGTAAAGTTTCCATGCAACATAAATTGTAGATTATTTTATTATTTTACTTTGATTACATTCAGTAGTCAGGCTGTATTATGGTCTATGTGTATATTGTAGAGCATTTTAGAATTGTATTAAGATTAACCACTTACCCACTGGGCACTTAAACCCCCTTCCTAACCAGACCAATTTTCAGCTTTCGGTGCTCTCACACTTTGAATGACAATTACTCAGTCATGCAACACTGTACCCAAATGAATTTTTTGTTCTTTTTTTCACACAAATAGAGCTTTCTTTTGGTGGTATTTAATCACTGCTGGGTTTTTTATTTTTTGCGCTATTAATCAAAAAAGACAGAAAATTTGGTAAAAAATATAAATAAAATTCTATGTTTCTATTAAAATTTAATGGCAGAGTATTGGCGAGTATTGGCAGAGTATTGGCGAGTATTGGCGAGTATTGGCAGAGTATTGGCAGAGTATTGGCGAGTATTGGCAGAGTATTGCACAGAATTGGCAGAGTATTGCACAGGATTGGCAGAGTATTGCACAGTATTGGTAGAGTAAAAAAGACAGAAAATTTGGTAAAAAATAAAAATAAAATTCTTCGTTTCTATTAAAATTTATTGCAGAATATTTGCGAGTATCGGCAGAGTATTGGCAGAGTATTGGCGAGTATTGGCAGAGTATTGGCGAGTATTGGCGAGTATTGGCAGAGTATTGGCAGAGTATTGACGAGTATTGGCAGAGTATTGGCAGAGTATTGGCGAGTATTGGCAGAGTATTGGTAGAGTATTGGCGAGTATTGGCAGAGTATTGCACAGTATTGGTAGAGTATTGCACAGTGCTGGCAGAGTATTGCTCAGTGTTGGCAGAGTATTGCTCAGTGTTGGCAGAGTATTGCACAGTCCTGGCAGAGTATTGCACAGTGCTGGCAGAGTACTGTCACTGAGCAGCCATCTCTCCCCCTCTCCGCTTCTCCCCTCTCACTGTACTGATCGGTACAGAGAGGGGAGGGAGGAACCGATATCATGACGTGACGCCGGTTTGTTTACATGTGATCGCTCCGTCATTTGACGGAGCTATCACGTGGTAAACGGCCGCTATCAGCGGGCGTTTACCATTTACCGTGATTCTCTGGACACGGCGGTCACGGATGTTCCTGAGTGCGCACCCCAGGGGGTGCGCGGGAGCAAGGTTCTGGGAGGACGTCCCACGGACATCCACCCAGAACAAGCCGACTGCGCTGTAGCCCTCTTTCAGCTATGGCCTGGTCGGCATGTGTTTAAATTCAGTGTTCAGAACATTTTGCTGGTAAATTCTCTATGCAACCTATAATTTTGATTACTTTAGAATTGTGTTATGATTATGTCCAGTGGCCCGGTTTTATCATAAGTCCTAACACTGTATACTGTAGTGAAAAATACAATTATGTTGTGATGGTATCACATGGTCATGTTATATTGTGTATTGTTCTATGTCTGTAAAGAGTGTAATAGTGTGACCGTGTCCAGGGGTCAGATCCTATGAATCTACTGACCATGTGAAGGCCAGGTCCAGGTCAAAAAATTTCACAATAAATTAACAAAAACCTACACTATGTTTCCCATGGCTTCTGGAAGGGGTACTTTCGGAGTGTGGCAGGCTTGGAAACTCAAACAAATGGCAATAGATGTGAATTGTGCTGTAGACACCTCTCCATTCCTTCTGACACTTTTCCAAACCTTTGCCAAGTGTGACAACAACAGAAGGACAGGCAAAGGACCTTCTTGACATCAAAGGGACCTCAGGTTCAAGGGAGGAGATATGGGATGCTGGAATGTTCCAGTCGTCACTAACTATATTATTACTTTATTTGATTAAAGTAATGTAAAACACAAGGAATCGTGTGATTCCCACAGTCTAAAAAGGAATGTCATTAAAGGTGAACTCCAGGCATACAAAGTTGCTGTTTTAACTGATAAAGGATTTGTATGTAGGCCCATCCGGTCCTAATGAAACACAAATAAACCAGAAGAAATATTCTTGTTCAAAACAGTGTTAAGTGTATATTTTATCCCCTTATTAATGTGTCACAAAAAAATGAATGTATTACCAACGATGTTGCTTCAAAAATAATACTAAACAATGAAAAATGTGTACATAAACACCAATAAGTTCAACATTGTCCAGAAATGAATGAAACTATTCACAAAATAATAAGGTGTCCAAGGATTGAAACAATTGTAGTAAAACTTTCTTCCTTCACCTCTTCACATCAGGAGACACTGGAAGAGGTTGTCAGACTGACGAAACGCATTAGGGTGGAAGCCAGGCTTTGCGTTTGTTTTGATCAGCAGCATTCAGCAGTGCATCGGGCAGTGTCTTCTCCCACAGCGCTACTAGCTATGTGTGAGACACAGGATGGAGTGTTCGCTACTTAGTGTTGTGGTCCTCTGTGGGTGTACTGGATGCTTTGATGTGCACTTGTAATGTGAATATAATGGCTATGTGTTAATAAAGCATTTTAACCTCACGCTATCACACTATGCATGGTCTCTTTCTCTGTATGCTCAGTGTTGGAAAGATCATATGGAAACATCTGAAACAGCTCACTGATTGAAGAGGCGGCTTTACCCTTGGAGATCTCAAAAGTGTGGTAATATCTTTTGGTGAATGCAAATCCATGTTTGGGGTGGAAGACAACACGTGGTGTTTTGATTTGGACATTTAAGGGTGGACAAGCTGTCACTGTCAGCACGGTTTACTTTGCAGTGACCTGAAAGTTGCGCAACTTACAGGCCAACTTTGCCAGGCGACTTCCTGGCGATTTTCTGGCAACTTGAGTACTACTTGATGTAACTTTGAAGCAGCTTTCAGGGACTGCCTGTGTAATCTTCCTGTAATGTCAGATCCAAATCACATCAGTATAGACGAGGATTCCACTTGAAGGTGACTTCCATTAAAGTCTATGGACACAAGTCGGATAAAAGTTGCCTTGAAGTAGTACAGGAACTTTTTCTAAAGTCGGAGCCACTTCTGTAGTGCTAATTAAGACAGCTCTTATTGACTAACATGGGATTTCACACATCACGCGACGGGGGGTCTAACAATTCGGATCCCAAGTCGCAGCAGTTTGAACCGAGCCTTATGCCGCGTACACACAAGCGGAAATTACACCAGCAAAAGTCCGATGAGAGATTTTGGTCCAAAAATGCGACCGTGTGTATGCTCCATCTGACTTTTTGCTGATGGAATTCCAGCCAGTGTGTCCTCAATTTTGTCGGTCGGAAGTTCCGTTTGGAAATTCCGATCGTCTATACCAATTCTAACGCGCAAAATTCCTATGCATGCTTGGAAACAATTGGACGCATCCTCGGAAGCATTGAACTTCATTTTCACGGCTCGTCGTAGTGTTGTACGTCACTGCGTTCTTGACGATTGAAAGTTCAGTGAACTTTTGTGCTACAAATCCCGCTACAAATCAAAGGGGGAACAGAGAATCGCTGTCCAAGGACCACGGCTATGGAACGCTCTACCGACCTACATCCGCATGGAAGAAAACCATCAGGCCTTCAGGAAAAAACTCAAGACCTAATTCTTCTAAGAAGGTTGACAACAAAGCACGAATACAGCGCCTTGAAGCGATTGAGTTCGCAATGTAGCGCTATACAAATTATTCATTCATTCATTCACCGTGTGTATGCAACCAAGCTTGAGCGAAATTCCGTCGGAAAAACCATCCAAGATTTTTCCGATGGAAATTCCGCTCGTGTGTACGCGGCATAACACAGCAGTAAAGGAAGGCGTTTTGCTCCAATTATTTTGAAACTTTATTAGTTAGGTTCATTTCTGGACACTACTAAGCTTTTTGGGCAATTTTGGGTGATATATTCATGTTCTTCCATGCCACATTAATAAGGGGATAAATATGCACTTAGCACTTGTATTGAACTAGAATATTTCTTCTGGTTTATTTGTGTTTTTTTTTTTATGGGGGTTTATTAAGCTGCTTGGTTGGATGGTTGTTTGTATGTTTTGCATAGTGAGCTGATTAGAATAAGTTTATTATTTTATTTTTTTTGAGCACTCACAAAAGCGTAGTGGGTGTTTTGGTTTATCCATCCGTTCCTAATATTTACAGAGCTCTGCCACACCGAACAGCCCTGGTAAGGCAGGAGACCTGTTTTTTTTCTGCTGAAGTTAAGTTACACTTACAGGTCTTGTCCCTCTTGTATCCTGTGACTGGACAGTGAAAGGAGAAGCAGCAAGGTGATGAGCTCATTCCTCTACTCTACCCTGGTAATTGGTTCCTCAGAAATCCAACGCTATATCACTGAGAATGAGGAATCTCTTGTTTTACATATGTTGCTTGTCTCTTTGCTTCCCCAGGTGAATGAAGCAGCGAAGGAGTGAAGGGAAGGTATAGCAAAAAGGAGATGGTAGGCTTCACTTGAAGATCCTTTTTGGGCCAAACAAGTGTTTCCAGGTGAAGTAGCAAAAATGTTTTGAAACCAAGACAATAAAGGGGTTAATACCTAACGAATATTAAGTTTTCTGTGTGTTATATGCACCAGAATTGCTGAAAGACAATTTCCAGTGTACTTAGTCCATGACCATAACAATTTATTTAATTTACAATATACAAGCAGCATAAAAATATCCCTCGGGTCAGAGCCAGAAGTCAAAATGTGTTCATGTTACTCATGAACATGATAAGGAAAGTAGACACTGTCTACTCTTCTTGGTGAGTATGAAAAGCCTAGAGGCATTTAAATTCCAATGTATGCATTCAAATTCCTTGTATATAATTTAATATTCCATAATGTCTGATAGCCAAGTCTGCTTGGGAAGAGATTCCACATGATCGGAAATTCGGCCAGCAAAAGACCGATGAGAGCTTTTGGTCAGAAAATGCGACCATGTGTATGCTCCATCGGACTCTTACTGGCTGAATTCCAGATCGGAAATTCAGATCGTCTGTAGCAATTCCGACGGAAAAATTTTCCTACGCATGCTCGGAAACAATTTGATGCATGCTCGGAAGCATTGAACTTAATTTTCTCGGCTCGTTGTAGTGTTGTCACTGCGTTCTTGACGGTTCGAAAGTTCAGCAAACTTTTGTGTGATCGTGTGTAGGCAAGCCAAGCTTGAGCAGAATTCCGTCGGAAAAACCATCCAAGAATTTTCTGGCGGAAAATCCGCTCGTGTGTACGCGGCATAAGATGGATTTTCTCCGCAACCAGTGCTCCCAATCTGCAGTTAAATAAGTTTGTTGCCTGCCCTGTATGGGCATAACCTGGGAACTTTTGAAAATCATAATTTCCAGAGTGTAATGGTGGGCATGATATTTCTAAGTCCAAATTTCGTTATTCGTTAATGCGTGTTGCCATGACCACTTGCAGTCTTCATTGGAAGTCCATTTGACAGGATGATAATACAGGCGCACCATTGGGAGACAAAACCCCCCTTCTTTACAGTTAGCTTATGTGACCAAAGATAGATAACTGGACAAAATGGTCATCCTTGGCTTCTGAACTGAACTGTTGATCTTCTATCACTGGTCACATGAGCAAAGAAGGACTAAGCACTGTCTTTATACTTACAGGTCAGGCAGAGCAGACCAACACTTCTGTTCATAAAAGAAAATAATTTATGAAGCTGCTGGGAAAGAGGCCTGGGCAGAATCCAGGAAATTCGAATGAAAGTAGAGTTGCCCATCAAAACTAAAAAAAAAAAGTCTTCACAACAAGAGTCTTGAACTCGTGTATGCGAGAACTGTGAACTTGAGAATTTCCCACAACCCAGTGTGAAATTTACAAGGAACTTCAAATTATGGAGGTGGTGTCACCTTTGTATGGTGATAGGATAAATAAGAAGAAGTGTGTTCATGACAAAGACACACTTCTGAAGATTGTCCTGCTGCCTTTTGGTGACTCCAGCACTTTTAGTGAGGCTGGGGTAGATTGTCTTATATAATAGATAGAATTGGTGACTTTTCCACATTTAATCATTTGGTGCCTCTGCGTTTGAATGGAACAAATGGCTGACTTCTTCTTCCACTTCTGTATGTCCTGTGAAGGATTCTTTGAGAATATAGATATTTAACCCAATACATTGTCCTTCAAACTCATGGGAGCAATTAGCTTTCACTGTGTAGGATTTTTTTAGAAATCACATGCTAAAAATTAACAAACTGTAAAGTAACTTAAAGGAGAACAGAAAGACTGCAGGTTACGAGGAGCGATTATCATGCAATATTTTAAGTAAACTGTTAAAATGTAAATTAGGTCCATGAATATGTATTTTAAATGGGGTATAGGAGGATGAGGCGACATGCTTATTCCTTGAGTATGTGCACAAAACTGGACTACAATGTAATATGTAGCTAAGCATTTTCAGTTTTGTACTATTATGCAACAGCGTCTATTAACAACTTGCCTATCGGGCACTTTCACCCCCTTCCTGCCCATGCCAATTTTCAGCTTTCGGCGCTGTCGCATTTTGAATGACAATTGCGTGATCACGCAACACTATACCAAAATTATGTTTTTATCATTTTTTTCCTACAAATAGAAATTTAATTTGGTGGTATTTAATCACCACTGGGTTTTTTATTTTTTGCTAAACAGACGAAAAAAGACAGAAAATTTTGAAAAAAACATTTTTCATAGTTTATAATACAACTATAAAAACAGGTAATTTTTTTCTCCTTCACTGATGTGCACTGATGAGGTGGCACTGATGGGCACTGATGAGGTGGCAATGATAGGGTGGCACTGGTGGGCTTTCATGAGGAGGCACTGATCAGGAGGCACTGATGAGGCTGCTCTGATAGGCGACACTGATAGCTGGCACTGATGGGCTCTGATATGTAGCACTGATGGACACTGATGGGCGGCACTGATGGGCTCTTATAGGTGGCACTGATGGGCTCTGATAGGTGGCACTGATAGGCGGCACTGAGGGCCACTGATAGGCAGCACTGATGGGCCCTGATAGGTACTGGTAGGCAGCACTGATGGGCAATGATAGGCAGCACTGATAGGTGACACTGATGAGGAGGCACTGATGAGCACTGATTGGCAGCACAAATTGGCACTGATTGGCAGCACTGATGAGCACTGATCAACAGCACTTGTGGGCACTGATTGGCAGCACTGGTGGGCACTGGTCGGACTGCACTGATAATCAGGACACTGATTATCTGTGTCGATGTCCCTTTAACACAAGCTGGTTATCGGCTCTCTTCTTCTCTCCTCACGCTGTCAGTGTGAGAAAAGAAAAGCCGAAAACAGGCTTGTGTTGACATCTGTGATCAGCTGTCATTGGACATAGCTGATCACGTGGTAAAGGGCCGCTGAGATTGGCCCTTTACCCTGATCTGTGAGTCCAAAGGACAGGGGGCATGCGGGAAGCGTGATCACAGGGAGACGTCAATAGACGCCCTCACGGCAAAGTAAGCCCACGCTGTAGCCATCATTCGGCTATAGTGCGGGCAGGAAGTGGTTAATACATATTATGAGCAGGATGGAAAATCCAGTTAGACAATGGGGTTGATTTACTAAAGGCAAATAGACTGTGCACTTTGCAAAGTGCAGTTGCCCTCTGCAAGCATAGTTACTTCAGAGCTTAGTAAATGAGGTAAAGCTTCACTATGCAAAGAATACCCAATCACATGCTTTCAACCAAACTGTCAAACCATCCAATGGCTGGTGTCATAACTGATCACATGTGCAGCATCATGGCAGTTGAAGATTGAACAGAGGCCAAGATGGCAGCTTCCTTGGCTGAAAACGATAGGAGGGTTTACTTCCACTTTAAGAGGAAGAAGGAAGTAAAAAAGGAAGAAAGAAGGAAGTAAGTTAGGAAGGAAGTAAAAAGGGAGTGATGGAGGAAGAGAAGAAAAAAGAAAGGGAAGAAAGGAAGGAGAGATGGTGGGAGAAAGAAAGGTAAGAAGAAATGAAGGAAGGCAAGTAGGGCAGGTTGATGGAAGCTGCAGATATAAAAATATTAAATATAAGTTTTGAAAATTAATAACACGTTAAAAAATATATGAGATTTTAGCAACCGGGTTAACATATTCTATAAAATTGTAACTCCAGGAAAGCTTTTTCATTTCCCTACTGCTCTCATTTGCTACTGACTTACATGGCCAGGGATGGTCATGGACAAAATGCTCATTACTGGTCTCTGTGCTGATATATTGGAAAAGACCATTATCTTCTTTCGCCATCACTGGCCACATGAGCTAAAGAGCGCTAAAATGCTGTCTTGACCCTGGCAGGCCAGGTAGATTAGGCCATAGATTAGGCCTAGATTAGGCCAACTCTTCTTGTAATAAAAGTTCATGGAAATTATTGATAAACTTCTAAAAAAAAGGGCAGGGCTGAATCCAGGAAATCCCAATAAAGGTAAAGTTTCTCTTGAAGACTAAAAAAAATCTTTTCATTGCAAAGGTCTTGGACTTGTGTATCCGGGAACTGTAGACTTGAGTGTTTCCCACAGCCCAGTGTGAAATTAACAAGGAACTTCAAATTATGGAGGTGGTGTCACCTCTGCCTGGTAATAGGGCAATTAAGAAGTGTGTTCATGAAAAAGACACACTTTTGAAGACAAAAGGCGTCCTGCTGCCTTTTGGTGCCTCTAGCACTTTCAATGAGGCTGTGAAGCCACCAGATCCTCCAGAGAAGTCATGGTCTATAGTAGCCTTTTCCTATATAATAGGTGGCATTGGCGACTTTTTCCCATTTAATCATTTGGAGCCTCTGTATTTCAATGGAGCATCAGGCTCTCTTTCCTCCACGTCTTCATGTCCAGTGAAGGAATCTTTGAGAATGTAGATGTTTAACTTATACAAGGTCCCTCAAGCTTATGGGAACAAAAGCTTTCACTGTCTGGGATGTTTATAGAAAACACACTGGAAATTAACAAGTATTTTGGAGGAAGATAGAAAGGTTGCAGGTTACTAGAGCCAATTATCAATGTTTAGTGTAAACTGGTAAAATGTCAATGAGGTCCATGAATATGTATTTTAAATGGGGATTTCTAGAATAAGGTGACATGCGCATTCTTCCTTGTGTATGTGTACAAAACTGAACCAAAATGTAATATATATCTAAACATGTTCAGTTTTGTACTTTTATACCACAACTTCTACTAGTTCATAGCATGAGCAGGAAAGAAAATCCAGTTCCACAGATCCATATTAACCATAGTTTACATGACTGGGATACCCATAGAGAAAATAGTCATTCCTGGTTTACGTGACTGGGATACCCATAGAGAAAATAGTCATTCCTGGTTTACGTGACTGGGATACCCAAGGAGAAAATAGTCATTCCTGGTTTACGTGACTGGGATACCCAAGGAGAAAATAGTCATTCCTGGTTTACGTGACTGGGATACCCAAGGAGAAAATAGTCATTCCTGGTTTACGTGACTGGGATACCCAAGGAGAAAATAGTCATTCCTGGTTTACATGACTGGGATACCCAAGGAGAAAATAGTAATTCCTGGTTTACGTGACTGCGATACCCAAGGAGAAAATAGTCATTCCTGGTTTACGTGACTGGGATACCCAAGGAGAAAATAGTAATTCCTGGTTTACGTGACTGGGATACCCATGGAGAAAATAGTCATTCCTGGTTTACGTGACTGGGATACCCATAGAGAAAATAGTAATTCCTGGTTTACGTGACTGGGATACCAGAGGAGAAAATAGTCATTCCTGGTTTACGTGACTGGGATACCCATGGAGAAAATAGTCATTCCTGGTTTACGTGACTGGGATACCCAAGGAGAAAATAGTCATTCCTGGTTTACGTGACTGGGATACCCAAGGAGAAAATAGTAATTCCTGGTTTACGTGACTGGGATACCCATGGAGAAAATAGTCATTCCTGGTTTACGTGACTGGGATACCCATAGAGAAAATAGTAATTCCTGGTTTACGTGACTGGGATACCAGAGGAGAAAATAGTAATTCCTGGTTTACGTGACTGGGATACCCAAGGAGAAAATAGTAATTCCTGGTTTACGTGACTAGGATACCCATGGAGAAAATAGTAATTCCTGGTTTACGTGACTGGGATACCCATGGAGAAAATAGTCATTCCTGGTTTACGTGACTGGGATACCCATGGAGAAAATAGTCATTCCTGGTTTACGTGACTGGGATACCCATGGAGAAAATAGTCATTCCTGGTTTACGTGACTGGGATACCCATGGAGAAAATAGTCATTCCTGGTTTACGTGACTGGGATACCCAAGGAGAAAATAGTCATTCCTGGTTTACGTGACTGGGATACCCAAGGAGAAAATAGTCATTCCTGGTTTACGTGACTGGGATACCCATGGAGAAAATAGTCATTCCTGGTTTACGTGACTGGGATACCCATGGAGAAAATAGTCATTCCTGGTTTACGTGACTGGGATACCCATGGAGAAAATAGTCATTCCTGGTTTACGTGACTGGGATACCCATGGAGAAAATAGTCATTCCTGGTTTACGTGACTGGGATACCCATGGAGAAAATAGTCATCCCTGGTTTACGTGACTGGGATACCCATGGAGAAAATAGTCATTCCTGACCTCTGTGTTGAACTGTACAAAAAGACTGTTAACTTCTATGACCGATCACATGAGCTAAAGAGCACAAAACATTGCTCTGACCCTGGCAGGCCAGATAGACTAGGCCAACTCTTCTCACCATAAAGGGCATTTATTTGATAAGAAGAAGGGCTGGGCAGAAGCCAGGGAATTCAAATGAAGGGAGAGTCCCCCTTTAAGACTGAAAAATTGTCTCCACAATAAACTCTCTGTATCCAGGAACTGTAGACTTGAGATTTTCCCACAGCTCAGTGTGAATTTAAAGAGCAAGTAAACCCTGATGGGTTTTACTTCCTCATTGTTCCCCTGCAAAGTAAAAGCCTAATGGGCTAGTATGCATCGCATACTAGCCCATTATGTGGCACTTACCTGCAAACGAAGCCCACAATGTCCCCAATGTCCCTGCATCCATCTTTGCCCCTCTTCCTTCTGGGAAGCCGTCAATCACTGCACTTGCGAGTGAAGAAAGGGCACGAAGGTCAGTTTCTTCACAGCGCATGTGCCGTTGACATCATTGACACACTACAAGGTAAATATCTCCTAAACGGCTCACGTTTAGGAGATATTTCCACTACCTATAGGTAAGCCTTATTCTAGATAAATATTCTAGGCTTACCTATAGGTAAAAGTGGCAATCAGAGGTTTACAACCACTTTAACAATACCCTTTAAATTATGGAGGTGCTGTCACCTCTGAATGATGACAGGACAAATAAGAAGTGTGTTCATGAAAATGACACACTTCTGAAGCAAAAATTTGTTTAGCTGCCTTTTGGTGCCTCTAGCACGTTCAAAGAGGCTGTGAAGCCACCAGCTCCTCCAGAGATATCATTGTCTAGAGTAGACCTGTCCAATATAATAGGTAGCATTGGTGACTTTTCCACATTTAATCATTTGTTGACTCTGTATTTGAATGGAGCCTCAGGCTGTCTCCTTCCCCCTACTTCTCCGTGTCCAGCGAAGGGTTCTTTGGGAATTCAGATGTCCAACCCATACAAGGTCTCTCAAGCTTGTGGGAGCAATTAGCTTTCACTGCCTAGGATCTTAATAGAACACACACACTGGAAACAAGCAGACAAGTATTTTAGAGGACAGTAAAAAGATTGCAGGTTACAAGAGATGATTATCATGCAATGTTTTCAATAATCTGTTAAAATGTCAATTGGGTCCATGAGTATGTATTTTAAATATGAATTTGTAGCATCCAGTGACATGCTTATTTTGTGTGTATGTAAATGTAGCGGTCAAACTTTCACAAGTGTGCGCTATATGTGGAAATTTAGTTTTTTCCCTCAGAACAGTAATGGGGTTCTAAGGGTTAATTGTGCAGGTTAACTTTGGCATCAGTTTGGCTGGGCTGTACTAGGGTTCTGCCTGGTCATGGGTGCAGTGAGGTACGCATGACAGGCCTATACCCAGGCCTGGTTGGACATCTTAGGTATCAGTCTTTGCCGGAGCCAATCAGTGGGTGCGTCTGACCCAGCTGTGTAGTCTGGGGAAGGGTACTTAAGGTGCTGAAGTCACGTGTTCAGGGTTCGGCCGCAGTCCTGTTTCCTGGTTCTGGACCGAGGTAGTCCCACGAGGGGTCCCGGGCCTGGGAGTGTTTGCCGTCCCGCAACATGGTCAGTTTGACTAACCCCATAGACCCGCATGGTCTGGGGCAAGGATCCCTCTGTTCCTGAGTCTCAAAACTGGTTGGTTCGAGGCCCAGTAACTAAAGGAGGATTCAAGGCGTCAAGGTGTGTGCTCAGTCTTGGAGGGGCACCGCAGCTCGTGTAAGCGACCGGGGGAAGACTCTTTGGAGCAGGGCCAACAAACTGGCATCTCAGTAAGAGCCTGGAAGCTGAGTTGTATAGACACTAAAGAATCCACTCTTCCACAGTACTGCCAAGGAGACAGAGAAAGTTCCAGGTACTGGGGAAAAGTTCCTATTTCCGGATCACATTGTTGGCTGCCATAACCTCTGGCTAGAGGTTTGTCCAGCACTGAAGTACCCAGCTGCAAGTGGCTACTCTTTGGGTTTGATTAAAGACATTTGTGGATGTCAGCAGTTCAAGGTGCCTGAGTTTCTTCACCCTTGCCTTCTATTCCCATCTGAGACTGTGTTTTGTTTGATGTTACCACTGCAAGAATAAAAACCTTCAAATTGTGTCAGCATCCAAAGTTGTTGGGTACTAACCCTGTGATCCCCTATGCCGCGTACACACGGTCGGAATTCTCGTCGGAAAAAGCTCTGATGGTTTTCCCGTCGGAATTCTGATGGAATTTCGCTCAAACTGTCTTGCCTACACACAGTCACACCAAATTCCGATGGTCAGTAACACAGCGGCATTAAAAACACGTTCGACAGCACTATAAAAGGGAAGTTTAATGCTTCCGAGCATGCGTCAAATTGTTTTCGAGCATGCGTCGTAATTTTGCGTGTCGGAATTGCATACACACGATTGGAAAATCCGATAGAAAGGTTTTCCGTCGGAAAAATTGAGAACAGGTTCTCAATCCAAAATCCGTCGGAAATTCCGTCAGAAAAAGACCAATGGGCATACACACGGTCGGAAAATTCGTTGAAAAGCTCCCATCGGACTGTTTCCATCGGAAATTCCGACCGTGTGTACGCGGCACTAGACATTTATCGACAAGCCAAACGGAGGTAACCGGTAAGCCCAAAAGTCAAGGCCGCCCCATCGAGGGTTATGGCCGCTACATACACAAAACGGAATCACAATGTAATATGCAGCTAAACATTTTCAGGTTTGCACTATTATACTTCTACTGGTACATAATATGAGCAGGATGGAAAATCCAGTTCCATAATGACCACAACTAAAGGAACAAGAAAGAGAGAGCATTAGGGGTAAAAAGAATAGAAGTTAGAAAGGAAAGGAAAAATAAGAGATGGAGGAAGAGAGGAAAAAAAGGAAAAGGAAGATAGTTAAGAGGAAGAAGGAAGTAAAAAAGGGAGAAAGAAGGAAGGAAGTTGGTAAGGAAGTAAAAAAGAGAGTGATGGAGGGAGAGAGGAAGGAAGGAAGGTAGAAAGGAAGGGAAGGAAGGAATGGAAGGAAAGGGAAGGAAGGAAGGAAGGAAGGAAGGAAGGAAGAAGGAAGAAGGAAGGGAGGAAGGAAGGAAGGAAGGAAGGAAGGAAGGAAGGAAGGAAGGAAGGAAGGAAGGAAGGAAGGAAGGAAGGAAGGAAGGATTAAAAATAATAGAACAATTTTGATTTGTATTGGGTTATATATATATATATATATAAAGGAATATACTGTTGGGGAATGAAAAAAATGTGTATTCAAGCTTTTTTCCTTAATATCCTTGTTTGAAATGGTAAAAATAAAAATAAAGAAAGGAAGGAAGGAAGGAAGGAAGGAAGGAGCAGTTTAAAAAATATTAAACATAACTTTTGAAACTATTTTGACAAGTTAACAATTATTTGAGATCTTAGCAACTGGGTTTACATACAGTATACTATAAAATTGTAAATCCAGGAAAGGTTTTTAATGCTATCGCACTCTCCTTTGTTGTAAAATTATGTTGCCAGAGATGGCCATGGACAAACTAGTAATTCTTGACCTCTGAACTGCAGGAAAAGACTATTATCTTCTATGGCCATCAGTGGTCGCATGAATCAAAGAGCTCTAAAACACTGTCTTGACCCTTTCAGGCCAGGTAGAATAGGCAGGCCCCTCTTGTCAGAAAAGTTCATTGGATTTTTGCGAAGCTGGGCAGGGCTGGACAGAATTCAGGGAATCCTAATAAAGGTAGAGTCACTTTTTAATACTAAAATATTGACTTTACAACTAAAGTCTTGGACTCCTGTCATGGGCGTCCGCAGAACTTTTTTCAGGGGGGGGCATCATTTTAGGGTCACTCATGCTCCGCCACTTTTCAACGATGTATGAATGGGTGGGGCTTAGACATTATCACAAAAAGCGCAAGCATGCAAAGGTTTGAGAAACACGTGAACCTATGGCACGCGTGCCACAGCTGGCACGCAGAGCCATCTCTGTGGGCACACGAGAGGGTGCAGGACAGAGCTAGAGGTCTCTCTCTCCTCTCAGCCCCCCTCACTCTTTTTCCGTCCCCCCTCTTTGTGTCCCCCCTCTCTCTCAGCTCACCACTCTCTCAGCATCTCTCTCTCACCCCTCTCTCTCTGTCCCTCTTCTCTCTCTGTCCCCTTTCTCTTTCTCTGTCTGTCCCCCCTCCCTCTCTCTGTTCCTCCTCTCTCTCTCAGCTCACCTCTCTGTCAGCATTTCTCTCACACCCTTCTCTATCAGCCCCCCTCCCTCTCTCTGTTGCCCCTCTCTCTCAGCATCTTTCTCACACCCCTCTCTCTCTCTGTCCCCTCTCCCTCTCTCTCTGTCCCAGCTTCCTCTCTCTCAGCCCCTCTCCCTCAGCCCCCCTCCCTCTCTCTGTTCCCCCTCTCTCTCAGCATATCTCACATCCCTCTCTCTCTCTTTCTCTCTGTCCCGCTTCCCTCTCTCTCAGCCCCTCTTTCTCTCTGTTCCCTCTCTCTTTCAGCATATCTCTCACACCCCTCTCTCTCTGACCCCCTCTCTCTCAGCCCCCCTCCCTCTCAGCATCTCTCTCACACCCCTCACTCTCGCTGTCCTCTCTCTCACCCCCCTCTCTCCCCTCTCTCTCTCTCTCACCCCCCTCTCTCTCTCACAACCCCCCTCTCTCTCTCACAACCCCCCTCTCTCTCTCACAACCCCCCTCTCTCTCTCTCGCTCAGCCCCCCTCTCTCGCGAAGTGTTGGCACTTTGCAACACAAAACCAATGTATTTATTTCAGTTTGGGCACTCGGGCTCAAAAAGGTTCGCCATCACTGTTCTAGACTCTCTCTACACAGTGGGGTAGGGACTGGAGGCGGAGCCGAGCAGCCAAGCGAGTGAGTCTGAGTCAGATCATGTCAGAGAGCGGCAGCAGTCAGCAGACTCAGAAAAAAGTCTAACGGCCACCCACTTGTCCTGTGCGGACACCTTGCTGATTCCAGGGGTGGGCACTTGACCCCCCTTGCCCCCTGCTGCGGACGCCCATGACTCCTGTATACAGGAACACAAGACTTGAGATTTTCCCACAGCCCAAGTGTGAAATCAACAAGGAACTTTATATCATGGAGTTGATGTCACCTCTGTATAGTAATAGGACAATTAAGAAGTGTGTTCATGAAAAAGACACACTTCTTAAGTCAAAAAGGTGTTCTGTTGCCTTTTGGTGCTTCGAGCACCTTTACCAAGACTGTGAAGCCACTAGCTCGTCCAGAGAAGTCCTTGTCTGGAATAGACCTGTGTTATATAAAAGGTGGTATTGTGACTCTTTCACATTTAATTTGATTCCGCTGTATTACAATGGAGCATCAGGCTGTCGTCTTCCTCCACTTCTGTGTGTCCAGTGAAGGATTCTTTGGAAATGCAGATACCCAAACCATTCAAGGTCCCTCAAGCTTATGGGAGCAAATAGCTTTCAATGTCTTGGGATGTTTATAAAAAACACATGCCGGAAATTAAGAAACAGTCAAGTAACTTAAAAGAAATTAGCAAGATTGCAGGTTACGAGACACGAATATCATGCAATGTTTTGAGTAAACTAGTAACATGCCAATCGGGTCCATAAATACTTATTTTAAATGGGGATTTTTAGAATAGGGTGACATGCATACCCTTGGAAGCTGATGTTTTAAAAATATTAAAAATAACTTTTGAAATGACATTAAAGTGAAAATTTACATATACTGTATATACTCGAGTATAAGCCGAGTTTTTCAGCACATTTTTTTGTGCTGAAAGTGCCCCCCCTTGGCTTATACTGGAGTCAAGCATTTTCTGCAGCAGAGAATGACATTTTCTGACCCGAATTTGGAGCCCAGTATCTCGGGACCACTTGGTGCTAGGAACCCCATACCTAGTGGAACCAACACTACAACATATCCAAATTTGGGGTTCCTAGCATTAAGTGGCCCCAAGATACGGGGCCTCAAGGTCGGTTCAGAATATGTCATTCTATGCTGCAGAAAAGTGCTTGACATTTTCCGACCTGACTTTGGGACCCCGTATCTCGGGGCCACTTGGTGTTAGAAACCCCAAATTCGGTGTGCAAACCAACACTACAACATATCCAAATGCTGGGTTCCTAGCACCAAGTGGCCCTGAGATACAGGGCCCCAAAGTTGGTCAACTGTGTCCATCTGCAGCAATGTCATTTCGGGACACTTTGGGTCCACAGACCCCACATTTTGGCTGGTAGGGGGCATCTAGGAACCCTTAACTACCAAGTTTGAAGTTCAGGGAACCTATGGCTGCAAATGGGCACAGTGAGGCTGCAAATGGGCATTGTTGACCCTCTTTTCCACTTACAGTAGCTGCGCATTTCTCACCCTAGGCTTATACTGGAGTCAATACGTTTTCCCATTTCTTTGTGGTAAAATTAGGTGCCTCGGCTTATATTCGGGCCGGCTTATACTCGCGTATATTCGGTACTATGAACCTGTAAACCCAGGATATCTTTTTTAATTGTTTGCCACTCTTTTTGCTGTTGGCTTATCTGGCCAGGGATAGCCATGGACAAAACTGTTATTCCTGGCCCCATTATCTTCTATGGCCATCTTTGGTCACATGAGCCAAAGACTACTCTTCTGGTCATTAAAGGTAATTATTTGAGTAGAAAAAGGACTGGACAGAATCAAGGGAATCCCAACAAAGTCTGAAAAATTGTCCCTACAACAAAAGTCTTGGACTCCCTGTATCCGGGAACTGTAGACTTGAGATTTTCCCACAGAACAGTGTGAATTTAACAACAACCTTCAAATTATGGAGGTGATGTCACCTCTGTATGGTGATAGGACAATACGAAGTGTGTTCATGAAGAAGACACACTTCTGAGGACAAATGGTGTCCTACTGCCTTTTGGTGCCTCCAGCATTTTTAATGAGGTTGTAAAGTCAGCAGTTCTTCCAGAGATGTCGTGGTCTGGGGTGGGCTTGTCCTATATAATAGGTGGCATTGGTGACTTTTTCTTATTTAATTATTTGTTGCCTCCGTTTTTTGAATAGAGCATCAGGCTGTCTCCTTCTTCCACTTCTGTGTGTCCAATGAAGGATTCTTTGGAATGCAGATATCCAACCTATACAAGGTCCCTCATACTTGTAGAAGCAATTAGCTTTCACTGTCTGGGATGTTTTTTTTTTTTTAAACTTGACAATAGCAATGCAATGTTCTGAATAAACGATTAAAATGTTAATCGGTTCCATGAATATTCATTCTAAAAGGGGATTTCTAACATGCAGTGACATGCTTATTCCTTGTGTATGTGCACAAAACTGAATCACAATGTAATATGTAGTTACCGTATAAACTCGAGTATAAGCTGAGTTTTTCCAGCACATTTATTTGTGCTGAAAATGCCCCCCTCGGCTTATACTTGAGTCAAGCACTTTTCTGCAGCAGAGAATGACATTTTCCGACCCGACTTTGGGACCCCGTATCTCAGGGCCACTTGGTGCTAGGAACACCAACTTTGGTGTGCAAACCCAGTGGAACTACATACAATAAATCCAAAGATGGGGTTCCTAGCACCAAGTGGCCCCGAGATACGGGGTCCCAAAGTCGGGTCGGAAAATGTCATTCTCTGCTGCAGAAAAGTGCTTGACATTTTCCGAACCGACTTTGGGGCCCCCGTATCTCGGGACCACTTGGTGATAGGAACACTGGGTTTGCACACCAAATTTGGGGTTCCTAGCACCAAGTGGCCCCGAGATACGGGGCCCCAAAGTCGGTCTGCTGTGTCCATCTGCAGCAATGTCATTACGGGACCCTTTGGGTCCAGAGACCCCAAATGGCTGCAGCTAGGGGGCATCTAAGAACCCTCAAAGTGGGGTGCCCCCTAAAAAAAATTTTTTAAAAGTCAGTAGCTACAAATACTGCAGCTGCTGACTTTTAATAATCGGACACTTACCTGTCCCGGGTCCAGCGATGCGGGGGAAGCCCCCCTCGTTCCCCGCTCCGCGGCGCCGGCATTCTAACTGTGGGCACCCGGCTGTGGCTTCACAGCCGGGCACCCACTGCGCATGCGCGAGCGGCGCCGCGCGCCGTGATACAGCGTTCAGTCATCTGGGACACGTGACAGGTCCCAGATGACTGTGCGGCGCCGAGGGGAAGTGATGTCAGTGCCCGGGCACTGAAGGTGGCAGGCTGCGAGGGACCCCCTAGCAACAGGCATTTAGAGGTGAGTAAAAAAATGTATTTTTTTTTTCCAATTATTTTTATTTTTTATTTTTTTTATGATTTTTAAGCAATTTTTTTTTTTTTGGTGGCAACACCACTTTAACTACCAAGTTTGAAGTTTGACTTTTTATTTTTTATTATGATTTTTAAGCAATTTTTTTTGGTGGCAACACCACTTTAACTACCAAGTTTGAAGTTCGGCTTTTTATTTTTTTTATGATTTTTAAGCAATTTTATTTTATTTGGTGGCAACACCACTTTAACTACCAAGTTTGAAGTTCGGCTTTTTGAATTTTTTTATGATTTTTAAGCAATTTTTTTTTTTTTGGTGGCAACACCACTTTAACTACCAAGTTTGAAGTTTGGCTTTTTGATTTTTTTATGATTTTTAAGCAATTTTATTTTTTTTGGTGGCAACACCACTTTAACTACCAAGTTTGAAGTTCGGCTTTTTATTTTTTTTATGATTTTTAAGGAATTTTTTATTTTTTGGTGGCAACACCACTTTAACTACCAAGTTTGAAGTTCGGCTTTTTATTTTTTTTATGATTTTTAAGCAATTTTTTTTTTTTTTTTTGGTGGCAACACCACTTTAACTACCAAGTTTGAAGTTCGGCTTTTTATTTTTTTTTTTATGATTTTTAAGCAATTTTTTTTTTTTTGGTGGCAACACCACTTTAACTACCAAGTTTGAAGTTTCGGCTTTTTATTTTTTTTATGATTTTTAAGCATTTTTTTTTTTTTTTTGGTGGCAACACCACTTTAACTACCAAGTTTGAAGTTCGGGGGACCTATGGCTGCAAATGGGCACAGTGAGGCTGAAAATGGGCATTGTTGACCCTCTTTTCCACTTACAGTAGCTGCGCATTTTTCACCCTAGGCTTATACTCGAGTCAATATGTTTTCCAATTTTTTTTTGGTAAAATTAGGTGCCTCGGCTTATACTCGGGTATATATAGTAAATATTTTCCGTTTTGTACTACTATACAACAACATCCACTATTACATTACTTGAGCAGGATGGAAAATCCATTTCCATATTGACCACAACTAAGGGAAAAAGGAAGAAAGAGAGATAAAGATAAAAAGAAAGATTACAAAGGATGCAATTTCCCATCCAACTCCATTGAATGGCCACTTCTTGCTTTTTTTTGTTTCTCTGTTCGTGAGGGCAATCAAAAAAATGTAAAATTGGGTCCTTTCACCTATCGAGAAAACCTTTGGAAGTTATTATAAGAAGCTAAAAAAAAAAAAATCAAACAAGCTGTCAGAAAGAGGGACAAAGTGTGTCGGGAAGTGTGTCAAGGTAACAAGGACAACATGCAATTCTCACCCTGACTCTGATAATACATGAAGATATACAACACACAAGAATGGGACATTTCTGTTATTTTATAATCATTGTTATTTTTAAATACAGTATATTATAATATTTATATTTTTATATTTATATATATATATATATATATATATATATATATATATATATATATATATATATATATATATATATATATATATAAATATATATTAATATATGTAGTTTCAAAGGATTAGGTATAAATCATCAAAGCAACATCTATCTATCTATCTATCTATCTATCTATCTATCTATCTATCTATCTATCTATCTATCTATCCATCATTACATCTATTTATTCTCATATATACACTATATTACCAAAAGTATCGTGACACCTCCCTTTACACACACATGAACTTTAATGGCATCCCAGTCTTAGTCCGTAGGGTTCAATATTGAGTTGGCCCACCCTTTGCAGCTATTAGACATGTGCACAATAGAAAAATTTGTTTAGTTTTGTTTCGTTTCCGTTGATTCGTAATTTCGTAAGTCGTCGGTGTTCGTATTCGTAACGATTCGTATTTTCGTAAGAGTTATTTTTTCGTTGATTCGTTTTTCCGTTAGTTTAATTTTCGTTTATTCGAAATTCGGACGCATTCGTATTTTCGTAGATTTAGTTACATTCGTACTTTCGTAAGATTGATTTATTCGTACTTTCGTAACATTGTTTTCGTAGATTTGTAATCGGAGCATAATTCATAATGTTATGTAATGTGTATGCTATTATTACATTGTAAGAGACACGGAAAATTACGAATCGAAAAAAAAAGTTACGAATGTACGAATTTTTTCGTTCAATCCATTTGAAGCACGTTAAGCAGCGCCATTGTAAGAGACACGGAAAATTACGAATCGAAAAAAAAAAAAAAGTTACGAATGTACGAATTTTTTCGTTCAATCCATTTGAAGCACGTTAAGCAGCGCCATTGTAAGAGACACGGAAAATTACGAATCGAAAAAAAAAAAAAAGTTACGAATGTACAAATTTTTTCGTTCAATCCATTCGAAGCACATTAAGCAGCGCCATTGTAAGGGACAGGGAAAATTACCAATTCAACAAAAAAAAAAAAAGTTACGAATGTACGAATTTTTTCGTTCATTTTCGTTGTTCCTGTTTTCGTTTTTCTGATTTTCTTCATTCGTAGTTTCGTTGTTTCTAATTAGTTTTTTTCGGATTTTCGTTATTTTCGGATTCGTTCGATTCGAACGATTCGTTATTCGTTAAAAATTTTAGCGAAACCCAAATAACGAAAAAAAAAGAAAAACTAAAAAAAACGAAACGAATTGCACATGTCTAATTAATATATATTAATATATGTAGTTTCGAAGGATTAGGTATAAATCATCAAAGCAACATCTATCTATCTATCTATCTATCTATCTATCTATCTATCTATCTATATCTATCTATCTATCTATCTATCTATCTATCTATCTATCTATCTATCTATCATTACATCTATTTATTCTCATATATACACTATATTACCGAAAGTATCGTGACACCTGCCTTTACACACACATGAACTTTAATGGCATCCCAGTCTGTAGGGTTCAATATTGAGTTGGCCCACCCTTTGCAGCTATAACAGCTTCAACTCTTCTGGAAAGGCCGTCCACAAGGTTTAGGAGTGTGTCTATGGGAATGTTTGATCATTATTCCAGAAGCCCATTTGTGAGGTCAGGTACTGATATTGGATGGGAAGGCCTGGCTCACAGTCTCCGCTCTAATTCATCCCAAAGGTGTTCTATTGGGTTGAGGTCAGGGCTCTGTGCAGGCCAGTCAAGTTCCTCCACCCCAAACTCGCTCATCCATGTGGGGAGCTTAAATTACACACTGCAGAGTTCTATGGGGAGAAAGCTGATTGGAGGGAAGGGACACACCTCCACTTCACACAGCACATGGGAACTGAGCCTGAGTCTGTCAATCACAGGCTGTGTGCTGGAGGTCTCTCCCCATCTTTGTTTCTTTTGTTGTCAGAAAAACGTGTCAGAAGTAACTCAGATGTCAGAGGAATAGAGCAACATACAGAAGTGACACTTAGTGCACTGGTTTGAGACAAGTACACAATATAGAGGGATACACTTTGTTCATATTTCATGTCTAAGATTTACAACCACTTTAAGTTCTTTTAATCATGGAGTCTCAGGATCGGGGCTGCTGTTAGAAATCATGGGGCCCCATACAGCCCTCATAAAAGATAAAAGGGGCCCTCCAACCCATGCCTACCATGCCTACATGGGCTGCTGAATGTAGTAGTCCATCTGTCACCCTGCCCAGCCAGGCACACACTTTTCACTCACTCAGAGTCAGGAAAGCAGTCCTTGCACTTGTTTTTATGTTTTATTGAGGGGAATTAAACTTGGATAGGGATGGGGAACTTATGAGATGCCCAGATGATTAAAGTCAAAGTTGTGACTACTATATACATAACAGTATATACACTCCTCTTCTCCTCCTGCACATCGCTTCCTTTCAGGTCATCTCTTCTCTCTCCTCCTGCACATCGCTTCCTTTCAGGTCATCTCTTCTCTCTCCTCCTGCACATCGCTTCCTTTCAGGTCATCTCCTCTCTCCTCCTGCACATTGCTTCCTTTCAGGTCATCTCTCCTCTCTCCTCCTGCACATCGCTTCCTTTCAGGTCATCTCTCCTCTCTCCTCCTGCACATTGCTTCCTTTCAGGTCATCTCTTCTCTCTCCTCCTGCACATCGCTTCCTTTCAGGTCATCTCTTCTCTCTCCTCCTGCACATTGCTTCCTTTCAGGTCATCTCTTCTCTCTCCTCCTGCACATTGCTTCCTTTCAGGTCATCTCTCCTCCTGCACATCGCTTCCTTTCAGGTCATCTCTTCTCTCTCCTCCTGCACATCGCTTCCTTTCAGGTCATCTCTTCTCTCTCCTCCTGCACATCGCTTCCTTTCAGGTCATCTCTTCTCTCTCCTCCTGCACATTGCTTCCTTTCAGGTCATCTCTCCTCTCTCCTCCTGCACATTGCTTCCTTTCAGGTCATCTCTCCTCTCTCCGCCTGCACATTGCTTCCTTTCAGGTCATCTCTTCTCTCTCCTCCTACACATTGCTTCCTTTCAGGTCATCTCTTCTCTCTCCTCCTGCACATCGCTTCCTTTCAGGTCATCTCTTCTCTCTCCTCCTGCACATCGCTTCCTTTCAGGTCATCTCTTCTCTCTCCTCCTGCACATTGCTTCCTTTCAGGTCATCTCTCCTCTCTCCTCCTGCACATCGCTTCCTTTCAGGTCATCTCTCCTCTCTCCGCCTGCACATTGCTTCCTTTCAGGTCATCTCTTCTCTCTCCTCCTACACATTGCTTCCTTTCAGGTCATCATTTCTCTCTCCTCCTGCACATTGCTTCCTTTCAGGTCATCTCTCCTCTCTCCTCCTGCACATTGCTTCCTTTCAGGTCATCTCTCCTCTCTCCTCCTGCACATTGCTTCCTTTCAGGTCATCTCTCCTCTCTCCACCTGCACATTGCTTCCTTTCAGGTCATCATTTCTCTCTCCTCCTGCACATTGCTTCCTTTCAGGTCATCTATTCTCTCTCCTCCTGCACATTGCTTCCTTTCAGGTCATCATTTCTCTCTCCTCCTGCACATTGCTTCCTTTCAGGTCATCATTTCTCTCTCCTCCTGCACATTGCTTCCTTTCAGGTCATCATTTCTCTCTCCTCCTGCACATTGCTTCCTTTCAGGTCATCATTTCTCTCTCCTCCTGCACATCGCTTCCTTTCTCATTCCAGATTAGCTAGCACTGTAGACCGACACTGGCTCAGCCGGGCCTACAGCAGATGCCGCTTACAGGCAAGGACCACGGCCCCTATGGTGTAGCAAAATTGTAGAACAGTCCCAGTGCCAGCTGTCCCTGTGGCTGCTGCTCCCAGTACCACCTCTTCAGGCACTGCCAGCCCTCCTGGCTGCAGCTGCCCCTTCCCACTGCCCCTGCCACCACCATCCTCCAGACTGGCTCTATACCCATCCCAGACTGCTGCATCTCAGTCCTCTCAGGCGTGCCTCCTAGTCCTCCCAATGGTCTGAACACTCACCAGCCCTCTTGGCTGCCTCTGTGGAACTCCTGAAAACTTGCCCAGCAGTGTTCACCCGCTGTTCTCTCTTGCTCCTCCTGTGCCTCCTGTCCAGGACACCTCTGTGGGTTGTAAGAGGGTCCCGTCTGCACCCGAGCCCAGGCCCAAGGTCACCCCCTCAGATTGGGGAGCTCCCTCAAAGGCCCCAACAGCCTAACACTGGGCTGACCCTGGGTATTTAAGGAGGTCTGCCCCCTGCCAATCCAGATTGGGGATTGGTCAGGGCTCCTTAGAACACCCCAGGTGGTTCCACCTCCCCTCCCCCCTCTCTTTCCATAAAGTACCAGAAGATTCATAAAGAAGTAGGAGGTCTTGGTGACACCACCTGTGAGTCACCCAGCACTACTCTGAGCCACTCCCAACCCAGATCACAAAGGCACACCCAGGCTTGGCTGCCAGCCAAGCCTGGAAATTTACCTACTCTCAAAAAAACCTACACTATTCTTCTAGCACACTAGAGGGTGCTACACTTACACTCGTTAAAGTACTACCATAAGTTACAATGTTACAAAGTGTTTTGGTGCCTTAGATGGCCAGTTTGAATGTGTGGGCTGTCTTAAAGCAATTCACAAAAAAACATGGCATAACGCACGTTACCACACCACAACAATATGAATCCATCCTAATTAATTGTTCGGCATTAGACATGCAAAAAAAGCGACTCTGGTGGGACTCGAACCCACAACCTTTGAATTACTACACACCACTAGAAGTCCAATGCGCTATCCATTGCGCCACAGAGCCCTCCTGCATCTAGTGGTTGATCATTAATATTCAGCCTATTTCCTGCCCTGCTAAGTTCATGAGGGACAAACCTCCTGAAGTTACGTAATTTACCTGGTTTCGGGTAGTTGAAAAAGAGATGGGAAAGCATGGAGAAGGAGTTTGGCTTTAACAGACACTAATGTTTCTGCGCCATGCAAGAGCTCTGATGTTTTCTCTCCCAAAAGAGTCAATTACTCAATCTGCTCGGTACATTTATTAGAGGCTTGGTTAACAGTGTTCCTCCACTCACATTCATGGGATCTACTGTATTATGTATCCTCCTTTTCACCTCCACACATGGTTACAGGATGAGGTCATATTCAACAAATTCCAACCATTTCTGTTCTACTAGCCTGGTACGATTAGCCTAGTAAATGTGTCAAATGTAAAAATTGAAAGCAATGTTCCAGTTAGACATGTGCAATTCGTTTAGTTTTTTTTTCGTTTTTTTTTTTTTTTCGTTATTTTCGTTCGTTCGTTTTCGTACGAATGAACGAACGATTCACTAAAAATTTTAACGAATAACGAATCGTTCGAATCGAACGAATCCGAAAAACAATAAAAATCCGAAAAAAACTAATTAGAAACAACGAATGTACGAATGAAGAAAATCCGAAAAACGAAAACGGGAACAACGAAAAAAAAACAAATTAAAAAATTCGTACATTCGTAACTTTTTTTTTTGTGGAATTGGTAATTTTCGGTGTCACTTACAATGGTGCTGCTTAACTTGCTTCGAATGGATTGAACAAAAAAATTCGTACATTCGTAACTTTTTTTTTTTTTTGTTGAATGGTAATTTTCCGTGTCCCTTACAATGGTGTTGCTTAACGTGCTTCGAATAGATTGAACGAAAAAATTGTACATTCGTAACTTTTTTTTTTTTTCGATTCGTAATTTTCCGTGTCTCTTACAATGGCACTGCTTAACGCGCTTCGAATGGATTGAACGAAAAAATTTGTACATTCGTAACTTTTTTTTTCGATTCGTAATTTTCCGTGTCTCTTAAAACGTAATAATAGCATACACATTACATAAAATTATGAATTATGCTCCGATTACGAATCTACGAATGTTCCGAATGTTACGAATGTACGAATAAATACGAATGCGTCCGAATTTCGAATAAACGAATAAACGAAAATTAAACTAACGAAAAAAAAAACGAATCAACGAAAAAATAACTCTTACGAATGTACGAATCGTTACGAATACGAACACCGACGACTTACGAATTTACGAATCGTTACGAATCAACGGAAACAAAAAAAATTAAACGAAAAAAACAAATTTTTTTCGGAAACGAAAAAAACAAAACGAAAATAAACAAATTTTTTTGTTGTGCACATGTCTAGTTCCAGTCCCCCAAACACTTTTTTTTTTTTTTTAAGACTCCTCTGTATTTGTCTAAACATTTAGATCATATCATATGTGTTTTTTTTTTTCTTTCTGTAAAAATAGTTTATTACTAACCAGATCTCGGAAGCAAGCAGGTTCCATGTTAGCTGTGGGCATCTAAAGCCCTCCTGTGTTCATTTACGGGATTTCCATGCAGCTGGCAAACCGGCATGCGCCTCCCGATCTTGGCCTTGCGCAGTAATGCCTCTGCCCGGCTCTCCTTCTACCTGACAGGTTGCCATAGCAATGTCGGCATCAGCGGAAGTCCCTGCCCCGTTGCTATAGCAGCCTGTCAATCAGGCACATTCGCCTCATTTCCTGTCTGCAAATAACCGGAGATTTCGTCAGTAGGCGATTCGCAGGGACTCCTGGGATACATGAGGCCGATATGCCAGGAGTACTTGTGAATCGCCTAGTGACATAATCACCCAGGCGGTGGGCTGCCGGAAGTGCTGCTGAAAGAAGACTGATAAAGGTATTTACATGCAAAAAAATTTTAATAAAATTTCCATCTGTAAAAATATGCTAGAAGGGGATACTATAGACAGCAAGTTTATAAAATGGGTGGAACTCCATTTTAACGCCCGCGCTATAGCTGAAAGACAGCTACAGTGTGGGCCTTAATTCCCGGGAGGGCGTCCATGTACGTCCTCCCATGCATGAGCTGCCCGGCATGCTCTGTGATCAGACAGTCTACAAGACCCGGCTGATCATAGTTCGGAGTTAGGGGCCGATCCTGACCCCTTACCACGTGACCAGCTATCAGACAATGATAGCTGATCACGTGATGTAAACAGAGCTGGTAATCGGCTATTTTTTTCCTCACGCTAGCAGCTTGAGGAGAAAAA
Source organism: Lithobates sylvaticus (assembly GCA_028564925.1). Lineage (NCBI taxonomy): Eukaryota > Metazoa > Chordata > Amphibia > Anura > Ranidae > Lithobates > Lithobates sylvaticus. Next base: position 58,046,815 of record CM053029.1, read on the forward strand.
AAACACCCGATCACCGGCTTCTGTCAGAGGGACATCAGTCCCGAAAGGAGAGCCACAGACGTCTCATCTGTACCCACCAGTGTCACCTGCCAGTGCCCACCAGTGCCACCTACCAGTGCAAAACAGTGCTGCCTATCAGTGCCAACCAGTGCCACCTATGCCCACCAGTGCTACATATCAATGCCCACCAGTGCCACTCATCAGTGTGGATCGCTGCTGTCAATCAGTGCCTCATCATAAGTGCTGCCTATTAGTGTCACCTAGCAGTGCCCATCAGTGTCCATCAGTGCCACCTATCAGTGCTACCTATTAATGTCCTTCAGTGCTGCCCATCAGTGCCCACCAGTGCCACCCATCAGTGCCACCCATCAATGCCACCTATCAGTGCCCACCAGTGCCACCTCATCAGTGCCACCTTATCAGTGCCCATCAGTGCAGCCTATCAGTGCCCATCAGTGCAACCTCATCAGCACACATCAATGAAGGAGAAAAATTACCTGTTTGCTAAATTTTATAACACACTATGAAAACTTTTTATTTTTATTGTTTTTTTTGTTTGTGTAGCAAAAAATAAAAATCCCAGTAGTGAATAAATCCCATCTAAAGAAAGCTCTATTTGTGGGGAAAAAATGATAAAAATTTAATTTGGGTACAATGTAGCATGACCATGCAATCGTCATTCAAAGTGTGATAGCGCTGAAATCTGAAAATTGCCCTCGGCAGGAAGGGGGTTTAAGTGCCCAGTAGGCAAGTGGTTAAAGTGTTCTGAAGAGAATTCTACATGCCAGCTGGAAATAGGTAAAGTTAAATATTCAAATGCTTATTTTTATACTTATATGATTGTTTTTTTGTTTTTGGGGGGGTAAATATGTTATGTTTACTATACTAAAATTGTATATACAACTATATAAATCCATGGTCACCATGTAAGTATACTTCCACATGAAAATAATTCAAAAGTGTAAGTTAATATCAACAAGCATCTCCACCCGAAGTCTCTGGAGCCCTCTCATACATGCACTTTGCGGGTCTTGTCAATCTGCACTTCCCTCTATTTTCACTAGGTGTCAGTATGATAGAAGACTGCAAGTAGCTTAAAGGGGTATTTAGACCCTTCTCTACAAGAGACTTTTTTCTTCTTTCATTTTTTGCACACACATTAAAATCCACAAATATTATAAACTTTGTAAGTAGAGACCCTGCTAATTAAATGGTGGCATCTGCAATTTTATGTCCCCTAATATAAGCACAACTGTTTATTAAACACATATTTTCAGTAAAAAAAAAATCTAAATAATTTTAGTGCACACAAGCACAATATAATGCCCAAATTTGCTAACTATAAAAGATGAAGTTGCATCATGCATCAAGCAAACCAATACCAAATGTATCAAGTCTCAAAACGGTAATGAAGCCGGAACTACAATATCAATATTTACAGGTCATCAGTTTAGGGTTACCATAAAAGATTGGTCACAGGAAGGATGATTGGCACTCAGAATAGCATCCAAAAATAATCTTCCTTTAGTAAAAACGCATATACAATCGCTGTAAAACAGTCAACATGTTTCGGCCATCAGCCTTAATCATGGCTAGCCATGATTAAGGCCTAACAGCCGAAATGCGTTGGTTGTTTTTACAGCGATTGTATATTACGTTTTCACTAAAGGAATATTATTGTTGGATGCTATTCTGAGTGCCGACCATCCTTCCTGTGATCCATGTGTTATAGCAGTGTCAGCAGCCTCAGAGTCTGAGCACCAGGCGGAGCTGATATATATGAAGGTGGAAGCACCCATACACCTGTTATCGTAAATGATGGCCCTACAATTATTGCTTTCATTTTGGCATGCATGGCAAAACCTGTGTCGCAATCATCTTTTTCGCTTGTGAGCTTACCTGACATTCACTTTTCTTTTATTACATTTTTTTAATTAAACTTTCCACTATAATACTTTTTCAAATTTTTACCTTAATTTTATTTTTGTCACAGGTGGGCTGACAAGCATAAATGCTTTAAGCTGTTTATATTTTAGACCAAAAGGAAGCATATTAGAAAAGTTCACTGTTAAGTTTTACATAAACTTTAAAGATAAACTTTTGGTTAATATTATTTTCATATATTTCATTACATTTGAGTTGCTAACCTTTTGTATAATCATGAAATGTATATGTGAAAGTGTGTTTCATAATAAACATTTAATACATAGCAGTGGATTCCCAGAGCACCAAGGGTTTTCTAAGAAACTGTATTGTAATCTTCTCCTTAATGTTAGAACAGTTTTCACTAAAATATGGGCTGATCCCTCAATTCCGAGTGTATAAAGCTGTTTCCGGCTAGTTGGCCATCATCTTTGTAGTGTATGAAAACTATGTCTTCCATGGGTTGGGTTTATTGATCCACACATCAGAATTTGACCACCTCACCTTCTTGCTTGAAAAAATAACAAAACAAAAAAATTCTAAAATCAAGTATTTAATTTTAAAATAATTATATTTTTAAACATTTTATTCTTTTGCTCCTCACCATACTACAATTAGCTGGCAGCAGGAAATTAACAGCTAACAGGTGAATGTGCCAGGCGGGGATACATCACTGGTTATTAGGGAGACATGGGCCCCCGGCTCTAACAACCACTCTGAATGGGAATCTATCGCAATCAGCAATGGTAATACTGTTGCTAAATGTTTCACTTCCCTCTGCAGCGGGAGGTTGATTTTGACCAAACAGCCATTTACTTATTTTTTTGAATGCACTTCCAAACAAGCAAAAACCAGTCCAATCATAGATTCAGACCAAATCAGCAGCTCATCCCTACTGGTGACTTGTTATGTGGCACCAGATGTCAACGGGAAAATTGTGTCTCTGAAGAGTGTTAATTGCCCAACAAGCCAGTTCATGGCAAGTCAATTGATAGAATTTGATCTATGTATGGCCAGCTTTAGAAACAATCTCAGGTCCAACCAGAAATTGTCAGATTAGGTACCACGCTGTGTGCTCATCATGTAGCTGCACTTTGTATTTGAGTTGAAAGTGTTATTGGAATTCATGTGAAATTCTTTTTCAATAAGTCCAATAGCATTCCATTCATTTTTGGGCCAAGATCACTGAGCATATTAATAAACAGCTAGTTGCTGGAACATAACAATTCACAATATCAGCTAGTTTCAACAAGTATCTCCATCTGAAGTCTCTTTGATGTTCTTAAACCCCTTTATGATGCCATCCTGCCATGTGCTCTGAAGGTGACAGACAGAAGTGTGGACGTTTCCTCATTGTCACCTGGACACACTTCTCAACGACACACTTCTCGTCTTTTGTTATGCATCTGTTTGATCTAATGTACAGCTGTACTTCTTTCCTAGACCAACACGTTTCTCCTGGATAAAGAGAATAGTTTCCAGTTCCATATGTTTCTCTATAAATAAACAACAAAATCCAAAAGTTAAGCTGACCATGGACCTACAGTGGTAGTCAAAATTGCAAGCACTATTTATCTACTTAGGGCAAATGTTTCACTTCCCTCTGCAGCCAGGGGTTGATTTTGACCAAACACCCATAACATTTTTTTGTTCACAAGCAAAAACCAGTCCAATCATAGATTGAGACCAAATCAGCAGCTCATCCCTACTGGTGACTTGTTATGTGGCACCAGATGTCAATGGCAAAATTGTGTCTCTGAAGAGTGTTAATTGCCCAACAAGCCAGTTTATTGGAAGTCAATTGATAGATTTTGGCCAGCTTTAGAAACAATCTCAGGTCCAACCAGAAATTGTCAGATTAGGTACCACGCTGTGTGCTCATCATGTACCTGCACTTTGTATTTGAGTTGAAAGTGTTATCTGAATTCATGTGAAATTCTTTTTAAATAAGTCCAAGAGCATTCCATTCATTTTTGGGCCAAGATCACTGAGCACATTAATAAACAGCTGGAACATAACACTTCACAATACCAGATAGTTTCAACAAGTATCTCCATCTGAAGTCTCTTTGATGTTCTTAAACCCCTTTATGATGCCATCCTACCATGTGCTGTGAAGGTGACAGACAGAAGTGTGGACGTTTCCTCATTGTCCCTTATTGTCACTTGAACACACTTCTCAACGACACACTTCTCGTCTTTTGTTATGCATCTGTTTGATCTAATGTACAGCTGTACTTCTTTCCTAGACCAACACATTGCTCCTGGATAAAGAGAATAGTTTCCAGTTCCATATTTTTCTCTATATACAACAATATCCCAAAGTTAAGCTGACCATTGACTTTGGCACAGTGGTAGTCAAAATTTCAAGCACTATTTATCTACTTATGCCGCTTACACACGGTTGGATTTTTTTGATGGAAACAGTCCGATGGGAGCTTTTCAATGGATTTTCCGACCGTGTGTATGCCCATCGGTCTTTTTCTGTCGGAATTTCCGACGGACTTTGGATTGAGAACCTGTTCTCAATTTTTCCGACGGAAAACCTTTCTATCGGATTTTCCGATCGTGTGTATGCAATTCCGACACGCAAAATTCCGACGCATGCTCGGAAACAATTCGACGCATGCTCTGAAGCATTAAACTTCACTTTTATAGTGCCGCCGAACGTGTTTTATGCCGCTGTGTTTCTGACCGTCAGAATTTGGTGTGACCTCGTGTAGGCAAGACAGTTTGAGCGAAATTCCGTCGGAATTCCGACTGGAAAACCATCAGAGCTTTTTCCAACGAGAATTCCGACCGTGTGTAGGCGGCATTAGGGTATATTTCTTAAGTTTTGTTACCACTGGCCACCAACATAAGAGGCATTTTTGCCACTGGCCCCCAATAAATGTGTTTAATAGGGGTTTCCCCCGAACCTAAAAATAATTTTAAAGGTTTCTCTGGGGTAAGAAGTTCGAGAAAGATTGAGCTGTTCTTATGGGCACATAAAGTTACATAGAATATGCATTGAGGCACTTTGGAATGCCAGGCAGGGGATTCTTCCAATCCTGACCTCAAACTTGAAGTTTTTACATAGAACAGGGTCTTCTCAAACACTTTTCATATACAAGGCTCAGTTGGTTGATGGGGCCTACTCACCCTGCACGCGGGGCTGACCTTTCTCGTGTACACACTCATCAATGTTCGGGACCAGGCAGGGCCACGCTCATGTGAAAGTTAACATTATGACAATACCCTGGCTTAAAGAAGGCTCATACACTGTGTGCAGTAGTTAAAAGTACAGAGTCCTTTTGTAAAAGGTACTGTCCCATGTTACTACACACCTTCCTCGATGTATGTTGCATTTAGGAGGGACACTGCTGAACCCATGCCCTCTCTACCAGTCTGGCGTACCTCTGCCATATCACTCCCAGTGACAGAATGGGGTCCCGCACTAGCGCAGACCTCCTGCTTGCTCAACATTAACTTCTTCCACTCTCCAGTACCATGCGGCTAGATATATGGGGTCTCCATACCATGGGTTTGGTCCCAGATACTTTGGAGTAGCTGACTTCTAGGGAGGGAGTCAGAGCACTGACCCCCTCACTACTGAAGGACCTGTCACCTTTGCCAGGTACCACACATGACCGGCTGCTATAAATTTCCCACCAGGTCCTGGTTACCCATGGTGACTGCTCTCTAACTTTGACTTTCCTGCCTAGTCAACCTTTCATAGTAGCCCTCCTTCATACCCCACGTGTGCTTTACAGGCCCTGTTCTTCTATTACGCCATGTTCCACCATGCACCCCTTGAGTAACTTCAGACCAGGCTTAAGAACAGTTCAAGAAATTTACTTAAAATATTTAGGTACATTACAGCATTTACATGCAACTCCGTTCACTTCATAACTATCCCGTGGCTGCCCAGGCATAACTGAAAAGGTGAGAGTCCCAAAACTGGTAGTGTCAAAAATTGGTGAATCCCTTGGGGTGGCAGACGAAGGTTACATACTTTCTGTTAACATGGACCCTCTGGCTCCCATGCAGTCCCATTTAGCAGAATAACTACTGAGCCTTCCCTATGTATATATATATATCTACCGGGAAGGAAGGCAGGACCCAAAAGGCCAGAAAATGATTCTCCAGCAATCTGTTATCTTTTTAAATGGGTACAAATACTTGCCGAAATCTGCTTTACATTTAAACCATTATTTGTTAAAATTCCAGAGTAATATTGTGGCCATGATAGCAGGAGGTTTATTACACCAGACATATCATCAGTATCTGTTTTTCAGTAAAAAGCTTATTTGGTAAAGTGTGCAACCACTACAGGTTTATACTAGACATGTGCACAACAAAAAAATGTGTTTATTTTCGTTTTGTTTTTTTCGTTTCCGTTGATTCGTAACGATTGTAAATTCGTAAGTCGTCGTTGTTCGTATTCGTAACGATTCGTAAGTCGTCGGTGTTCGTATTTTGTAACAATTCGTATTTTCGTAAGAGTTATTTTTTCGTTGATTCGTTTTTCCGTTTTCGTTTATTCGAAATTCGCATGCATTCCTATTTATTCGTAATTTCGTAACATTCGTAACATTCGTAGATTTTGTAATCGGAGCATAATTCATAATTTTATGTAATGTGTATGCTATTATTACATTTTAAGAGACACGGAAAATTACAAATCGAAAAAAAAAAGTTACGAATGTACGAATTTTTTCGTTCAATCCATTCGAAGTACGTTAAGCAGCGCCATTGTAAGAGACACGAAAAATTACGAATCGCAAAAAAAATTAAAAAGTTACGAAAGTACGAATTTTTTCGTTCAATCCATTCGAAGTACATTAAGCAGCGCCATTGTAAAGGACACGGAAAATTACGAATCGCAAAAAAAAAAAAAAAGTTACGAATGTACAAATTTTTTGTTCAATCCATTTGAAGCACGTTAAGCAGCGCCTTGTAAGAGACACGGAAAACTACGAATCAAAAAAAAAAGTTACGATTGTACGAATTTTTTCGTTCAATCCATTTGAGGCACGTTAAGCAGCGCCATTGTAAGGGACACTGAAAATTACCAATTCAAGATAAAAAAAAAAGTTACGAATGTACGAATTTTTTCGTTCATTTTGATTTTCGTTGTTCCTGTTTTCGTTTTTTCGGATTTTCTTCTTTCGTAGATTCGTTGTTTCTAATTTGTTTTTTTCGGATTTTCGTTGTTTTCGGATTCGTTTGATTCGAACGATTCGTTATTCGTTAAAATTTTTAGCGAATCGTTCATTCATTCGTACGATAACGAATGAACGAATATAACGAAAAGAAAACCGAAAAACTGAAAAAAACAAACCGAACTGCACATGTCTAGCTTATACCAGGGATTTATTAGAGTCTCTAAGGTGGGTGCCATTTACACCTTACACTACCCTATCCTTGCATCACCAACCTGGTTTTAGAGGGTCCTTAAAAGTTTCTATAAGCAGAAGGTTTGGAAGGTTTTCTGCATGTTTGTGCAACCAGAGCTTTAGAGTTAAAGCCATGTCAGAAGACATCTTGACGTGGTCAGAACATGCTAAGCAATTGTATATGTACTATGGTCTTCCCAGGGCTGGTGCAAGGATTTTTGACACCCTAGGCGAAACCTCATTTTGCCGCCCCCACCCCTGGCTGATTTCACCCCCTTAGCGCCCATCAAATGCAGCCTCACCAGCGCCCATCAAATGTAACCTCACCAGCACCCATCAAATGTAACCTCACCAGCGCCCATCAAATGTAGCCTCACCAGCGCCCATCAAATGTAACCTCACCAGCGCCCATCAAATGTAGCCTCACCAGCGCCCATCAATTTAGCCTCACCAGTGCCCATCAAATGTAGCCTCACCCGCGTCCATCAATTTAGCCTCACCAGCGCCCATCAAATGCAGCCTCACCAGCGCCCATCAAATGCAGCCTCACCAGCGCCCATCAAATGTAACCTCACCAGCGCCCATCAAATGTAACCTCACCAGCACCCATCAAATGTAACCTCACCAGCGCCCATCAAATGTAGCCTCACCAGCGCCCATCAAATGTAACCTCACCAGCGCCCATCAAATGTAGCCTCATCAGTGCCCATCAAATGCAGCCTCACCAGCGCCCATCAAATGCAGCCTCACCAGCGCCCATCAAATGTAACCTCACCAGCGCCCATCAAATGTAACCTCACCAGCACCCATCAAATGTAACCTCACCAGCGCCCATCAAATGTAGCCTCACCAGCGCCCATCAAATGTAACCTCACCAGCGCCCATCAAATGTAGCCTCATCAGTGCCCATCAAATGTAGCCTCACCAGCGCCCATCAATTTAGCCTCACCAGCGCCCATCAAATGCAGCCTCACCAGCGCCCATCAAATGTAACCTCACCAGCGCCCATC
>CM053029.1:58700005-58781704 GCA_028564925.1 Lithobates sylvaticus
GGCTAGAGCAGGCTTTCTCAACCTTTTAAACCTAGAGGAACCCTAAAATAAATTTTCAGGTCTCGAGGAACCCTTACTAAAACCAATTCATCAGGGGTCAATAGAACAATGCCCCTTATACTGGTGGTCAATAGGAAGACTGTTCCCCTTAAAATGGTGCTCAGAATGCCACCCTTAAAGACAGCTACAAATATATTTTGTTTCATGCTGCTGGCTTTGAAAAGTGATGCTGAACCGTGAACTCTGTAGGCACCATCAAAAAGGTGGTTCATTAGCCACAGCTCAAGGAACCCCTAGAAACCTTTGGAGGAACCCTGGTTGAGAATGGCTGGGCTAGAGGTAAGCCAGGAACAGATTTCACAGTGCTCTTGTCTCTGATCAACTTGTGGACAGTCGGCTTAGACAAGTCTGGCTTAACCTCATGTAGCCCCAATTAATTACAGGAGTATCCCAACTATAAGGGAATGGAGCTGTCAAATTTGACCCATATGAAAGGACTTCTGAGAAGGCAGGAGGAAAAAACAGGGCATGGAGCTTCCACCACTGTCTACTGTTTGATCAAAGTCTTGCAGATGCAGTTGCGAGCAAAGAACACCCTCAGCTGGGTAGCGATGAGGGGCACACCCTTGCCACCTTTTAGAAGCTCCTTTATCATGTGGCCATATTTGGTCAGTATTGTCATACTAACCCCACCCCTTTCTTAACATGGCTGGGGATTGTTGGCAAATAAATGAATGGAATAGGGGGACAACACTGGTTGCTAAGGAGGTTGGCACCTGCTGCTTCCTTAGCACCCATTGACAGCAAGGAAGCCGTCATGTACAGTAGCTATATGTCTACCACTACTATGCATGGCGTTAAGCTCCCACCTGAGAGAGAGAGAGCGTGCCCTTGTGATGTCGGAGGGGAGCATCAATAGCTGGAGGGTCTTCTGAAGCGTCATAATAACATTCTACCAATGTTATGGCCCGTACACACGATCCGAATATCAGACGAAAACGATCATCCGAGGAAGGATCGTATGATTTTCGGATCGTGTATACACTACTTTCGACAGCCGATCGCGATCGTTCGTCCGATATTATTGGATTGGACATGCACGGAAATTTTCCTCGTACGATTCCAGATCGTACTATTTTCCTTTAGTCAGTACAGTTGTCGTCCGAAAATACAATACAAATACATTACAACGCATGACATCACTTCCGATTTTTTTTCCTATCGTACGAGAATTTTCGTGACTTTATTGGCTATTCAATTTCTACTTGCGATTGTTAACTGAAAAACGGTCGTACGATCGGTCGTCCGATATTCGGATCGTGTGTACGGGCCATTAGCCTATTTCTGACATTTGGTGTTAAAATCCCTATTTTTTGCTAGAAAATTACTTAGAACCCCCAAACATTATATATATACAGTGGTGTGAAAAAGTGTTTGCCCCATTCCTCATTTCCTGTTCCTTTGCATGTTTGTCACACTTAAGTGTTTCGGAACATCAAACCAATTTAAACAATAGTCAAGGACAACACAAGTAAACACAAAATGCAATTTGTAAATGAAGGTGTTTATTATTAAAGGTGAAAAAAAATCCAAACCATCATGGCCCTGTGTGAAAAAGTGATTGCCCCCCTTGTTAAAACATACTATAACTGTGGTTGTCCACACCTGAGTTCAATTTCTCTAGCCACACCCAGGCCTGATTATTGCCACACCTGTTCACAATCAAGGCATCACTTAAATAGGAGCTGCTTGACACAGTAAGGTCCACCAGAAGATCCTTAAAAGCTACACATCATGCCGAGACCCAAAGAAATTCAGGAACAATTGAGAAAGAAAGTAATTGAGATCTATCAGTCTGGAAAGGGTTATAAAGCCATTTCCAAAGCTTTGGGAATCCAGCGAACCACAGTGAGAGCCATTATCCACAAATGGCGAAGACATGGAACAGTGGTGAACCTTCCCAGGAGTGGCCGGCCGCCCAAAATTACCCCAAGAGCGCAGCGACGACTCATCCAAGAGGTCACAAAAGACCCCACAACAACGTCCAAGGAACTGCAGGCCTCACTTGCCTCAGTTAAGGTCAGCGTTCATGCCTCCACCATCAGGAAAAGACTGGGCAAAAATGGCCTGCATGGCAGAGTTCCAAGGAGAAAACCACTGCTGAGCAAAAAGAACATCAAAGCTCGTCTCAATTTCTCCACAACACATCTTGATGATCCCCAAGACTTTTGGGACAACATTCTGTGGACCGATGAGACAAAAGTGGAACTCTTTGGAAGGTGTGTGTCCAAGTATATCTGGCATAGAAGGAACACTGCATTTCAGAAAAAGAACATTATACCAACAGTAAAATATGGTGGTGGTAGTGTGATGGTCTGGGGCTGTTTTGCTGCTTCAGGACCTGGAAGACTTGCCGTGATAAAAGGAACTATGAATTCTGCTGTCTACCAAGAGATCCTGAAGGAGAATGTCCGACCATCTGTTCGTGTACTCAAGCTGAAACGAACTTGGGTTCTGCAGCAGGACAATGATCCTAAACACACCAGCAAGTCCACCACCGAATGGCTGAAGAAAAACTAAATGAAGACTTTGGAGTGGCCTAGCCAAAGTCCAGACCTGAATCCAATTGAGATGTTGTGGTATGACCTTAAAAAGGCAGTTCATGCTCGAAAACCCTCTAATGTAACTGAATTAGGACAATTCTGCAAAGATGAGTGGGCCAAAATTCCTCCAGGACGCTGTAAAAGCCTCATTGCACGTTATCGCAAACGCTTGGTTGCAGTTGTTGCTGCTAAGGGTGGCCCAACCAGTTATTAGGTTTAGGGGGCAATCACTTTTTCACACAGGGCCATGATGGTTTGGATTTTTTTTCACCTTTAATAATAAACACCTTCATTTACAAATTGCATTTTGTGTTTACTTGTGTTGTCCTTGACTATTGTTTAAATTGGTTTGATGTTCCGAAACACTTAAGTGTGACAAACATGCAAAGGAACAGGAAATGAGGAAGGGGGCAAACACTTTTTCACACCACTGTATATTTTTTACCAGAGAATCTAGAGAATAAAATGGCGTTGGTTGCAATAATTTTTGTCACACGGTATTTGTGCTGCAGTGTTTTAAATGCAATTTTTGGGGAAAAGGGACACTTTCATGAATTTAAAAAAAACAAAACAGTAAAAAAGTTATCCCAATTTTTTTGTATAATGTGAAAGATGATGTTACGCCGAGTAAATAGATACCAAACATGTCACGCTTTATAATTGCACGCACTCGTGGAATGGCGACAAGCTACGGTACCTAAAAATCTCCATAGGCGACGATTTAATTTTTTTTTTACGGTTACCAGGTTAGAGGTACAGAGGAGGTCTAATGCTACAATTATTGCTCTTGCTCTGACGATCGTGGCGATACCTCACATTTGTGATTTGAACACCGTTTACATATGCGGGCGCGACTTCCGTATGCGTTTTCTTTGCTGCGCGAGCTCGCGGTGACGGGATCGGTTTGAATTTATTTATTTTTTTCTATTATTTTTTTTATTTATTTTTATATTCTGAAATTGTGTTTTTAAAAAAAATAATTTGATCACTTTTATTGCTAGGCATGTGCACAATAGAAAATTTGTTTAGTTTAGTTTCGTTTCTGTTCGTTTCCGTTGATTCGTAACGATTCGTAATTTCGTAAGTCGTCGGTGTTCGTATTCGTAACGATTCGTATTTTCGTAAGAGTTATTTTTTCGTTGATTCGTTTTTTCGTTAGTTTAATTTTCGTTTATTCGAAATTCGGACGCATTCGTATTTTCGTAGATTTAGTTACATTCGTACTTTCGTAACATTGTTTTCGTAGATTTGTAATCGGAGCATAATTCATAATTTTATGTAATGTGTACGCTATTATTACATTGTAAGAGACACGGAAAATTACGGATCTAAAAAAAAAGTTACGAATGTACGAATTTTTTTCGTTCAATCCATTCGAAGCACTTTAAGCAGCGCCATTGTAAGAGACACAGAAAATTACGAATCGCAAAAAAAAAAAAGTTACGAATGTACAAATTTTTTCGTTCAATCCATTCGAAGCATGTTAAGCAGCACCATTGTAAGAGACACGGAAAATTACGAATCGCAAAAAAAAAAAAAAAAAAAGTTACGAATGTACAAATTTTTTCGTTCAATCCATTCGAAGCACGTTAAGCAGCGCCATTGTAAGGGACACGGAAAATTACCAATTCAACAAAAAAAAAAGTTACGAATGTACGAATTTTTTCGTTCATTTTGATTTTCGTTGTTCCTGTTTTCGTTTTTCGGATTTTCTTCTTTCTTAGTTTCGTTGTTTCTAATTTGGTTATTTCAGATTTTCGTTGTTTTTCATATTCTTTCGATTCGATAATTCGTTATTCGTTAAAAATGTTAGCGAATCGTTCGATCATTCGTACGATAACGAATGAACGAATATAACGAATTTTAACGGACAACGAAAAATAACGAAACGAATTGCACATGTCTATTTATTGCTGTCACAAGGAATGTAAACATCCCTTGTGACAGTAATAGGTGGTGACAGGTACTCTTTATGGAGGGATCAGGATCTAAAAGACCCCAAATCTCTCCTTTGCACTTCAAAGTATTCGGATCACCGAAAATCTAAATACTGTATTTTTTTTAAAAAAACGGCACCACTGGCAGCCGAGTAAACCGGAAGTGACGTTGTGATGTTTCCGGCTTCGTTCCAGTCTCTCGCTAGCCTCAGAAAGTGGCGGATCGTCCATCTGCCCTCCTGTTTCACAGGGAGGCCCGGAGGGAGTGGCGGGAGGCAGGGGACGTCCCCTCCCGCTCCTCTGGGATAACAACTGAGCGCCTTTTAGCTGCATCGGTTGTTATCCTCGGAAAGCCGATCGACGGCTCTAAACAACGGTACCCGGGATGATGCCTGCAGCTGCGGGCATCATCCCAGTATAACCCCCAAAAGCCGAGTATGCAGATGTGCGTACGGTCGGCGGGAAGGGGTTATCAATTCAATTTGTTTTTATCTACTGGTTTCCTATAACTATTCAGTCAGTTTTTCTTAGGCAAACTAATCGTTCAAGAAAAGGCAGGCACTGCTGAGATTCGAACTCAGGATCTCCTGTTTACTAGACAGGCGCTTTAACCAACTAAGCCACAGCACCCTGCATTGATGGTGTTTTGCTTACACTGTCTAAGTAATCTAGTATTTGGGTTTCTATTTATTATTTTAAAAAATATATGTTCATATAACTTGCAACATTTCATCTCACAATGCCCTTCATTATCAATGTCATTAATTGGTATCACCACCCGCACTAAATGGCAAAATCCCATTGTGAGGATCACAAGTATCATTGGTTGCTGGGGCACTGACATCCACCTGCGTCCTAGAAACGGAAGGTGTAATGAGGGGCAACAACCTATGTCCTAACAATCAATGACATCATTGGTTGTTAGGATGCCAGCGGCAGCACAGTCACTGGTTAACATACAGATAAAAATTTATGGCACCTTGCAAAAAAAAAAAAAATGATGTGGGTTCCTCCCAAAATGTATACCAGACCCTTATTCTAGATTGAGGTCTGCTATGGATTTGGGGGGGACAACAAAAAAAAGTGAGGGGACACCTAAAACCTATATTAACCACTTGCCGACCAGCGCACGCCAATGTACATCCCTACTTTGGGGACGGATATCGTTGTTATGGCAGCAGCTATCCCTGTGTTCGGGCGGCGGTCGGCTACAAGATAAAAGGGGCCTCTGCGGCGGATTCGCAAGAGGGGGCCCTCCACGGCTTACTGAAGCCGTCGGCAGCAATCGCATCTGTCCCCGTGCTGGGTATGGAGACGAGTGAGGGGAAGATGTCTCCCACCCGTCTCCATACCATAGCAGGGCGGAAGCGACATCAAAAAGTCACTTCCACCCATACCTCTTAAAGGCACATTTTTTTATTGTCATTTTTTGCAAATGACAATTTTTTTTTTTTTTTTTTGCATTTAAGTCCAAATATGAGATCTGAGGACTTTTTGACCCCAGATCTCATATTTAATGTCATGCTTTTTTCTATTACGAGGGATGTTTACATTCCTTGTAATAGGAATAAAAGTGACCCAAATTATTTATTTTTTAAAAACTTAAAAATGTAAAAATAAATAAAATCAAGTAAAATAAATAAGAAAAAAAAATAGTTTTAAATGCCCCGTCCCGACAAGCTTTTTTAAAGGCCTTTCACCAGCCATATAGTGGGATCTGAGGTAAATATTGCTGGAGTAAATAACTAGTTTAGATGGCTAGAGAGCAGATATGAGTATATTTAGTAAATAAATATGAGACAGCGCTGAGATTTGAGCTCAGGATCTCCTGTTGATTAGACAGACAGCTTTACCTACTAAGCCACAGCATCCTACGCAGGTAGAGGTATCATTGCTTTCCTGTTTCTGCTTGTGAGAAGCTCCATTCCAGGCTGAGTGGACAACAGTTGGAGGATCCCCTGTGACTGCTGTTCTTGTCTTTAGGTCTCTGACACAAAGACTGTTTATTTATTATTAATCATTTATTATGGACAGGAAAGGAAAACTCCGGCTATGGGACTTTTTCGGGCAGGCTTCTAGAAGAGTGAAAATAGCATGAAGCAATAGCAGCTCATCTTGTGGCCCCTATAAATGTAGAGGCACTTATTGTGCAAAGGTGAACTAAGCCTTTAAGAAAAGGCAGGCACTGCTGAGATTCGAACTCAGGATCTCCTGTTTACTAGACAGGCGCTTTAACCAACTAAGCCACAGCGCCCTGCATTGGTGTGGTCACCATTTCTATTTAGCTTTATACTATATGTATACCATATATAAAAAAAAAACATTATATATACACTATATTAACCACTTACGGACCGCCTGCCACAGTTTTACGTCACTACTTTAAAGAAGAATATCGTTGTTATGGCAGCAGCTAGCTACCAAAACCCCGGTACCCTCTTCTTCAGCGGGTGGTCCAGTTCAAGATAAAAGTGGTCTCTGTGGCGGATTTGCCGCAAGATCAATTTTTATCGGTGGGCCCCCCACTCCCACCGCGCTCCTGTGCCCTCCGCCATTTACCGGAGACACCAGTAGTGGTGGAGGCAATCAAATCCTTCTTCTGGCTTGGTATGGAGATGAGTGATGTCTCCATATCATTGACATCAAAACGTCACCTCCGCCCATAGCTCTTAAAAGGCTTTTTTTCTTTTAGGCTGCTTTCACACTGGGGCGGTGCGGGGGCGGCGACGGTAAAGCAGCGCTATATTTAGCGCTGCTTTACTATCGTTTTACCCGCGGTATGCGGCCGCTAGCGGGGTGGTTTTAACCCCCGCTAGCGGCCGAAAAAGGGTTAAAAACCTCCGCAAAGCGCCGCGGTATCCCCGCGGTCTCCTATTGATTTCAATGGGAAGGAGCGGTATAGGAGCGGTGAACACACCTCTCCTTCACCGCTCCAAAGATGCAGCTAGCAGGACTTTTTTTTACCGTCCTGCTAGCGCACCGCTCCAGTGTGAAAGCCCTCAGGGCTTTCACACTGGAGACACAGCAACAGCTGTTTCGGGTCAGTTTGCAGGCGCTATTTTTAGCGCAATAACGCCTGCAAACCGCCCCAGTGTGAAAGCAGCCTTAATGAAATTATTTTTTTTTTTGCATTTTAGTGTAAATATGAGAGCTGAGGTCTTTTTGGCCTCAGATCTCATATTTAAGAGGTCCTATCATGCTTTTTTTGTGTTACATTCCTTGTAATAGGAATAAAAGTGACAACATTTTGTTTTTTTAAAAGAATAGTGAAAAATAAAAATTAAAAAATAAAAGGTAAAATAAATAAGAATTTTTTTTTTTTTGAAACACGCCCCCGTCCCGCCGAGCTCGCGTGCAGAAGAGAACGCATACTTGAGCAGCGCCCGCATATGAAAATGGTGTTCAAACCACACATGTGAGGTATCGCCGTGATCATTAGAGCGAGAGCAATAATTCTAGCCCTAGACCTCCTCTATAACTCAAAACATGCAACCTGTAGAATTTTTTAAACGTCGCCTATGGAGATTTTTAAGGGTAAAAGTTTGTCGCCATTCCACGAGCGAGCGCAAATTTGAAGCGTGACATGTTGGGTATCAATTTACTCGGCATAACATTATCTTTCACATTATAAAAAAAAAAAATTGAGCTAACTTTACTGTTGTCTTATTTTTTAATTAAAAAAAGTGTATTTTTTCCAAAAAAGGTGTGCTTGCAAGACCGCTGTGCATATACGGTGTGGCAGAAAGTATTGCAACGACCGCCATTTTATTCTCTAGGGTGTTAGAAAAAAATATATATAATGTTTGGGGGTTCTAAGTAATTTTCTAGCAAAAAATGTTTTTAAATTGTAAACAACAAATCTCAGAAAGAGGCTCGGTCCTTAAGTGGTTAAAGCGGAGTTCCAGCCCCCCAAACAATTTTTTTTTTTTTTAAACTGCTTTCCATTTGTCCAAAACGTGTACATTAAACATTTACAACATTTCATACCCACTATATGTGTTGCAATTTTACTTTCTTTAAAAAAAATTTTTACTTACTGATCTCGGAAGCAGGCAGGTTCGATGTTAGCTGTGGGCATCTGAAGCCCTCTTGTCTTATTTTCCGTGATTAGAGCGGAGACTGCGAGCCAGGTCTTCTCGTCCAACATCAGTGCCTGACCTCACAAATGCTCTTCTGGAAGAATGGTCAAACATTCCCATAGACGCACAAAGACACATAGACATGCAAATCTCCTGTTCCACCTATAGCCATGGTGTTGCAGCTAGTAACAAACAATCCGCCAAATCACCCCACTGCCAGACTTCATACATCACTTCCAGAGACAATGAACAGTCTTTTGCAAGCTTTGTTTTTGTTTTTTGTTTTTGGGGGGTACAACTTGGGTAGGGATAGGAATATGGGATGCCCATAGGATAAGTCTTTGCCATCATATTTAAGGATGTGAGTACACTTTGAATAAAGTTAGAGCCAGAAGATCTAATGTGCAAATAGGATTTAGACTGTTGCTCCTCTTGTGGCTCAACCCCTGCAGACTACTGTCTCTAATGCCCCGTACACACGGTCGGAAAATCCGACCACAAAATCCATCGGATTTTTTCCGACGGATTTTGTCCGACACTGGTGTTGCATACACACGGTCGGACAAAGTTGACGGAAAATCCGATCATTCTGAACGTGGTGACGTTCGTTGCCTACGATGGGACTACGTAGAGGCTAGTAGCCAATAGCTTTGGTCTTGTAATGTGATCTGAGCATGCGTGGCACTTTGTCCGTCGGAATTCGCTACACACGATCGGAAAAAGTCCGATAGGACTTTGTTGTCGGAAAATTTGAGAGCAGGAGATAAAACTTTGTCCGTCGGAAAATCCAACGGAAAAAGTCAGATGGAGCCCTAACACGGTCGGAATTTCCGACAACATTGTCCAATAGGACATATTCCGTCGGAAAATCCGACCGTGTGTAAGGGGCATAAGAGTTCTCTACCAATCACCATGTGTCCAAATGATAGTCTTAGATTCCTTTCACCTCCTGCCCATAACTTGTTTCCTACTGTACACTTGGTTCCTCCTGCACAAACTTGAAGTTACTACTTGAAATATGACACATCCTCTTCTATTGAATAGTATGGGCCCACTCTGAATAAGCCTCCCTCCTATGGCTCTGGTTGCTTGCTGCCACTAGGCCTGAGGCCTGCAGAACCTCTCCCCGGAGGCCTAGTGGGTTAAAAGCATATCTTCAAGGAAATATGGACTACTACTCAGGCAGCCCAACTTGCAAATCATGAGCCCGCAGGCCACATCGACTTGACACCGATCCCCACAATCTGATTCAGGACTCCCCGTCATCCACCGTGTGTTTGATGAAGACTCTGCTAATGACCGTGTACTAGCAGAGTTCCCTCACAGACTCCTTGGCACCTCCAGCCCTCCACTGTGGTAACACTCACGACCTTCCAACAGCCCAGAGTCCTTGATGAGGAACTTTGGCTGGATCATGCGTACCGATAGCTTCACCTGCCCCTCTGCTTCAGGAGTTCCCTGCCATCTGACCGTGTGGTGGCAGAGACATTGCCAATGACCGTGTAGAGGCAATGTTCCCTCACAGCTCTCCCCAGGCCTTCCCCTGCGATTGGCACACTGGAATAACCTAGTAAAAATACCTTACTAGCACCTACCTACTAGTAGAGGGTGCTACATACCACATCTAAAATGTGCTCTATTGGACTGAGATCTGGTGACTGTGGAGGCCATTGGAGTACAGTGACCTCATTGTCATGTTCAAGAAACCAGTGGCGAGATGATTTGAGCTTTGTGACATGGGGGTTTGTGAGGGAGGTTAAGGGGTTAAGGAAGTTTTATGATTTCCCTTTGCAAATCTTTTATATATTCGATTGCATCCATGTTTATGTGCTATATATTTTTTTTTATTGTATTACATTTTCAATAAATGTATTCTATTTTTTCTACAACTTTTTTCGTATGTGGTAGTGCCTATAAAGTCCCACACCTAGGGGGTTCCTCTTTCTTGTTCCATTGGGATGTGGCACACCTTTCTGAGCAATTCCCATCAGAAACCCTTTTTTTATCTTCGGTGTATTATAGAAGGATGAGGATGATGAGGATGGGTTAGTATACAGAGATGAGGATAGTGATGACGGGTGTATAATATGGGTTTGATGATGACAGGTGTATTATATGGCTTTGATGACGACGACGAGGAGTATGATGATGATGATGACGGGTGTATAATATGGGGATAAGGATAGTGATGATGGGTGCATAATATGGGGATAAGGATAGTGAAGATGGGTGTATAATATGGGGATGACGATGATGGGTGTATTATACAATGATGAGGGTGATGACAGGTGTATAATATGGGGATAAGGATAGTGATGATGGGTGTATAATATGGGGGTAAGGATAGTGATGATGGGTGTATAATATGGGGGTAAGGATAGTGATGATGGGTGTATAATATGGGGATGACAATGATGGGTGTATTATACAATGACTGAAGCATCAGGGTGTCAGTGAGTGTGCCACATCATGTCTCCCTGGCTGCTTTGCAATACATGATTTTGGGGATTTCTGCCATGCCATGTACTGACTACGTTACACTACATAATAGTCACAAATTATGAGTACATCTGTCCTGTAATGTATACAGCTATATACACCCATCTTCTTCCAACCTGTATATAGAGACCATCCTCCATCATCACTGACTACAGATATACATCATTATTACTTTATTTCAGGTACTTATATAGCGCCGTCAATTTACGCAGCGCTTTACATATACATTGTACAGTCACATTATCTACCCTCAAGGAGCTTACAATCTAAGGTCGCTAACGCACTTTCATACACATACTAGGGCCAATTTAGACAAGATCTAATTAATATACCAGCATGTCCTGTTACTGTATACATAGCTGTATACAGGACAGAAGATGTATATCTGCAGTCAGTGATGATGGAGGAAGGTCTCTATATACAGTAAGGAAGGTGGGTGTATATAGTTAGCTGTATACAGGACAGATGATGTATACCTACCTGCATACCCTGATCTGTGAGGCTAAGTTATATACCCTGATCTGTGAAGCTGAGCTATATACCCTGATCTGTGAGGCAGAGCTATATACCCTGATCTGTGAGGCTGAGCAATATACCCTGATCTGTGAGGCAGAGCTATATACCCTGATCTGTGAGGCTGAGCAATATAACCTGATCTGTGAGGCTGAGCTATATACCCTAATCTGTGAGGCCGAGCTATATACCCTGATCTGTGAGGCTGAGCTATATACCCTAATCTGTGAGGCTGAGCAATATACCCTGATCTGTGAGGCTGAGCTATATACCCTGATCTGTGTAGCTGAGCTATATATCCTGATCTGTGAGGCCGAGCTATATACCCATATCTGTGAGGCCGAGCTGTATACCCTGATCTGTGAAGCTGAGCTGTATAACCTGATCTGTGAGGCTGAGCTGTATACCCTGATCTGTGAAGCTGAGCTATATACCCTGATCTGTGAGGCTGAGCTGTGTACCCTGATCTGTGAAGCTGAGCTATATACCCTGATCTGTGAGGCTGAGCTGTATACCCTGATCTGTGAAGCTGAGGTATATATCCTGATCTGTGAGGCTGAGCTATATACCCTGATCTGTGAGGCTGAGCTATATACCCTGATCTGTGAGGCTGAGCTAAATACCCTGATCTGTGAGGCTGAGCTGTATACTCTATCCTGTGATGATAGGGCTGTATACTCTGTCCTGTGGTGCTGAGTTGTGTACTCCTGACACTATGGGTGGAATACAGGGGACGGAGTGGGTGGATTCTATAAGGGATGGGGCTTATATGAAATGGGAGGGGTCAAAAAAGAAGGACGGGGTCTGGCGCTCCCCCATCCTAAAACTTCACCAGCTGCCACTGCTCGTGGAGATGTACTAAAACTGGGGCACTCAGAATCTGGTCGTGCATAGTAATCAATCAGCTACTGGGTTTTATTGTCAAAGCTTCATTGAACAAACTGAAGTTAGAAGCTGATTGGTTGATTGGCACAGCTGCACTAGATCTTGCAAACTTCAGTTTTAGTAAATTAACCCCATTGCAGTCTTCTGTACAGCAGAGCTCAGTAATGATGTAGGGAACACTGCCTTACATATAGTGCACTGTGTAAACTGCAGGGTATATTGGGGACGAGGGGTGAAAACAATCTACAACAATAAAAGGTAAATTGTTAGATATTGTTCATAGGATCACAGTTTGTTTTTTTCTGCAGTGGTGAGCCAACTCTTTAACCTCATAGCATCATCGCCTCCTGGCCCTTTAAGAGTTTTATGATACTGGGCGGCGGAGCGCGGGTTAATATCACGTGACCACCGTGATTGGCTGTCACGTAGTCCAAATACTTCAGATCACAAGCTTTCAGTTAGACGAAGGTATATGTTTTGGGAGCGCGCACGCTCTCGGCACAGGTGTATTGGCAGCAATTCACGCAAATATGCAGCCCCTCTGCGCCAGAAGGCAGCATAATTGCAGGCGCCAAGGGGTTAGGAAAAAGCAAGGCACTGCTGAGATTTGAACTCAGGATCTCCTGTTTACTAGACAGGCGCTTTAACCAACTAAGCCACAGCGCCCTACACAGGTGGTGGCATTCTTGCTTTTTGTTGTCTAAGTAATCTAGTATGTAATTTGCTATATATTTTTTTTAATATGCGTGTTCCTGTATACAGTACATTTTTTTCTTTTAAATATCTGTGATCATATATTGAACTATATAATATTTTTATATTGGGTTTAGATATCTTAACCACAGTGGCTTGCAGCAATGGTTCAAATATAGGCCAGGACACTATCTGCATGGAGTTTGATAGGGTTACATAATATATATACATACACCTCAATCATTGTAGTAGTATGGACATATACATATCTAGATCTGAGAGATTTTGTACAAAAGAGGTAGTTCCAATATTTACATATATATATACAAATTACTCACAGAACCATATTTACAATACAATATAAGGTGCAAGTATAGAGTTAGATTACCTGTTAACTTCAAGTCAGCCCATGGCGACTGCTGTGTGTTCCCACACCAAAGAGCGAGTTAAGCTTGCTCACAAAGCATTATACCCCCCCCCCCCCTACTTTCTGTAGTGTGGCTAATATAATTCTCCCTAATTGGTCACTGTACCTAGCAATGGCGTCCCTAGGGGGGGCCAGAGGGGGCCCTGACCCCCCCAACATTATGCTGTGCCCCACCACAAAAAGGCAATGTCTTTTTGTTTGCATTCGTAGCGGATGCACCACATCTTACTCCGCTGTCCACAGTCTCTATTGAGAGGAAGAGTATCCCCAGTCAGCTCCTGCGGGTGATTCCTCTCCCCTACCTCTGCTCGCTGACACTGCATAATGCGAGCACTCACACAACCACGGCCGCCCGATCTGCTCCTTCCCCTGCATCCTCATTGGCAGGAGAAGAGCGAGTTGCAGGAAGGACTCCACCAGGACTCTCAGTTACTGAAAAAACAGACTGCTTTCTCCCGTCCTTAGGACAGGAAAACCAGACTGTAAATTTCAAGAGTGGTGACTGTAAGTTGAGCCGAGTGTCAGTCTATGACACTCTTTCACAGCCCAGCGAGTCCAGCCACCCCCTCACTCTCCTCATGTACGTTAGAGCAGAGATGAATACAGCTCCTCCTTCTCCCCCCGCCGCTGTTCCTCCTTAGTCTTCCAGTCCCGCCCACACTATCCCCGGAATGCAGCTGTATCTAAAGAGAGGGGATGTGTGGGCGGGAAATATGAAAATCAGCAGCATTCCTGGCTGTGTGTCAATGATGCCTGAGCTTCTAGCCTGGACCCGTGGGTAAGTGTGTGCACTGCAGTACACTGAAATCACTGAACTGCATTATCTCCATCCCTTCTCTCCCCCATCTGTCCCTCCCCTCTCCTGTTCTTTCAAGAGCTTCACAATTTACTTCAATTTCAGTTAGGCAGGTAATAGACGGTGCAAATTTCTTTCCTGCATCCACAGATTGCAGGAAAGAAACTTGCATGATTCCCCCATCAATACAGACAGTGGTGACAGGGGAATATCCTTCCTGCCCAGCAAATGTATTCTTCAAACAAATAGTGATTATCAATAGTGACTATAGCAACCACTAGTGGTAATCATAAGAGTATCTGGCAGGCTGGTTGTTCCCAATTTGATCGATCAACTTGGTACATTCAGCCTGCTCATTAATGGTTCAAATCTCAGCCAGTTCCTGCTGACCCAGCTGAGATTTAAACTGCCTATGGCTGGTCTTAGCACTTAGGCAGCCCATACATTGATCACTTTTTTCATTTAACTAGTAGGTTGAATGAAAAAAAAAAAGAAATGATGCAATTCTCCCATCTACACATTATAGGTGGATGGGGGAATCCTCCCAGTGTGGACCAGTGGTGGAACTACCAGGGTTCCTGGTCTCTGTCTCCATGGCAGCGGCGGCACATTGGAACCCAGTGCTGGTTACTTTATGGGGCTGATGTACAGGAGGGCCAGCACAATTTGTTGTTAGAGATGGGCTGGGCATGTTCAAAATCCCACATGCCCGAGCCCGCCAGGAAGCCCACACTGCACAGCGCTAATCACAGGCAGTGAGACATTTCCCGGTCCGCAGCTGCACAGATCAGGAATGTCACACTGCCTGTGATTAGCCGTGTGCAGTGTCGGCTTCCTGGCGGGATCGGGCATGTGGGATTTCAAACACACCCGAGTCCATCTCTAATGGTTGTAGAGTAGACAGTTGACCTCCCTGCAGGTTGCTTAGCAGCAGTGCAGCCTTCTCTGACATGCGGATCGTGATGCAATCCAGGTGATGCTCCTAGTCAAATCCTAGTGTTAAATATCATAGTGATTTTATTGATCAAAGCCCACACCTTACAGGCATAGAGCCCACTTGGCTGCTGAACATACGGTTGATGTGGTTGTACTCTTGATGCTAATAAATACTGTGTTTATTAGATCTGACTGGGAGCATCACCTGGATCACATCCCGATCAGCATGTCAACAGAGAAGGTTATACAGCATTACTGCTGCTAGGTGACCAGCTGGCGGCTCGACTCTCTACAACCAATAGTGCCAGGCTTCCCCTGCATGCACCCTTAATGTCACCAGCACTAGGTCCTAATAGACTGCCGCCGCTGCCAAGGAGACAGATGCCAGACCAGCACTGTCAATAGCAGGGGCAGGAGACCAGACCAGCACTGTCAATAGGGGGCAGGACAGCAAGAGGAGGCTGGGGAACACCACAGTGGCAGAACACCAAGGCCCGTGGCAAGACAACCTTTGCAACCCTGATAGTTCTCCCACTGCTTTGGACCCTTATATTTTCTTGGTATGCTGGTGACATATATCTCTTGTTTTCTGCCACCCTGGGGGGCCCCAATACAGTAGGAAAGGGAGCTCACTGCAGAACATGTGAAAGGACCTGTTGTGGGATTGTAGTAAAGGGCCCCAGGCAGTGCCGGGACAAGGTCATCCAGCGCCCAGGGCAAAGATGTCAAACTGCGCCCCCCTTTCCCTTAGAGGGCCCTAGGCAGTGCCGGGACAAGGTCATCCAGCACCCAGGGCAAAGATGTCAAACTGCTCCCCCCTTTCCCCTGTCCCCCACCACTGCAATAAACCATTGCACTAGGGGCAGCTGCCCCTCTTGCCCACCCCTTGTCCCGACCCTGGCCCCAAGATATATATATATATATATATATATATACACAATTGCTTTTAATAGTTGCCCCCCCCCTACTTTTGTCCCTGTCCCCCCATGAGCCCCCCCTAAATATGAAAGCTGGAGATGCCACTGGTACCTAGTAAATGTATATTGGGCACAGCCCGATTGGATGAGTCAAAGAAGGCTGTTGTTTACTACCCCGTAGGGATGAGCCGAACACCCCCGGGTTCGGTTCGCACCAGAACCTGCGAACGGACCGAAAGTTTGCGCGAACGTTAGAACCCTATTAGTTACAATGGACGCGAACGTTCAAAATCTAAAGTGCTAATTATAACGGCCAATATGCATGTTAATGTCATA
Source organism: Lithobates sylvaticus (assembly GCA_028564925.1). NCBI lineage: Eukaryota > Metazoa > Chordata > Amphibia > Anura > Ranidae > Lithobates > Lithobates sylvaticus. The sequence goes on from CM053029.1 coordinate 58,716,627, forward strand.
TAACAGGTTTGGGGACCGGGTCCTGCCCCAGGGGACATGTAGCAATGCAAAAAGAAGTTTTAAAAACTGAAGTTTTTTCGGGAGCAGTCATTTTAATGATGCATAAAGTGATAAAAAAAAAGTGAAATATTCCTTTAAATATGGTACCTGGGGGTGTCTAAAGTATGCCTGTGAAGTGGCATGTGTTTCCCGTGTTTAGAACTGTCCCTGCACAAAATGACATTTGTAAAGGAAAAAAAGAAGCCATTTAAAACTGCTTGCGGCTTTAATGTCATGTCTTGTCCTGGCAATATGGATCAAAATCTTTGAGAAAAATGGCATGGCTACCCCATCCCCCCCTACCCCAGCCTATTACCAGCCCCTTGGGTCTTGTATGGATATTAAGGGGAACCCTGCACCCAAAATAAAACCCTATACCTACAATCCTATATACTCTGAACCGCAGTATACAGGCGGTGCAAACAAGACAGGGACTGTAGGTATATACTGTATGTATGTATGTATGTATGTATGGACTGTTGGTGTATACTGTGCTGTGCTGGAGGCACACAAAACACACTAACTCCTGCAGATGGCTGTCTTAGGTGACAACAGGGCAGATACAGGGTAAGGTGGTTTAGTGTGCTACTGCTGTGCTATACTCACACAGCACACACACACACACTAACTCCTGCAGATGGCTGGATTGGTAGAGAACAGCACTGAGAAGAACACACTATCCCTGCCTATTTTTCCTCTATCCCTACACTTTCCCCACAAGTAAAGGCTGAGAAGAACACACTATCCCTGCCTATTTTTTCCTCTATCCCTACACTTTCCCCACAAGCAAAGGCTGAGAAGAATACACTATCCCTGCCTATTTTTCCTCTTTCCCTAGAATTTCCCCACAAAGTAATGATTCAAATACACTGTGTACATGTACAGTACACTGTCACTGTTCCTAATGCCGAAACACATTACACGAGGCCACGTAGTGTGGGGCGTGTACTAAACCCCCTGAGCTATAATTGGCCACAGGCATCCTGCCTGTGGCCAATTATTGCTCTCCTCGCCGCTGGCTCTATGATTGGCCAAGCATGCGGGGTCACAGTGCATGCTTGGCCAGTCATCAGCCAGCAATGCACTGCGACTGGCGCAGTGCATTGTGGACCGTTCGCATCACACAAATTTGATGCGAATGGCCCACATAGTTCTGGACTCGACGTGCGGACGAACGGCCGATGTTCGATTCGAACATGGGTTGGCCCATCCCTACTACCCAGGTGAGATGTTATCAGGGAAAACAAAAGGCCAAGCTTTGAAGTTGAACTAATTACAGTAACACCAACACAACACTCAATACTTTAAATATATATTTCCCTCTAACTGAAATATATTTCTAATTACAATATTGTACAGCTACAGGGAGATGGATATTTCACATAAACTCATAAGGCAACACCTAGTACATGTGTACAGGTCTAAAAATTTTAACAGCCGACCCTGGTGGGGTAAGGATGGATAATACCGCAAATATTTGCTCAATAAATATCTTGTTTTATTTAAAAAAATATATATATATTTATTGAAATACAGTGTATAAACAAGATGTCTAAAACAGACATATTTTTTACATGCAAATATAGCAGAAATAATTTTCTACTTACTCAGTAAGACCCTCTATTGTCAAATCTGTCAGCGAAATCACTAATTTTTACATTTTTGCACTACAATTTGTTTCAGATCCTACAAACGGTCCTTTAAATTGGGTTTTCCACAGTACTTGATCTCTTAAACACAGTCATAAAACCTTTCCTTTGGTAGCCTTACATGGTAGAGACAACAGGGGGAGCTGGATGACTAGTGGGACAAATCTTTGGCTTGCACGGTTCCTTCGCTCCTTGGCTTGTGAAGAACAAGTTGATAACAGAGTAATAATGCTGTACACTCTTCCAGCTCCTTAGACAAGAAAAGACCAGATATTATGGATAGACATGAATTTAACCCTCTTGGCAAGTCTTGTTCTTTTGAAACCGCTTCACAAAGTTGGTGAAGACCTCTAGCCCCTCCACCAGTCCTTCCCCATTGGTTGCACAGCACCCTTGGATGTGCCATGGATGTCCTTTTATCTTCGCCAGTCCAAACGCATCTGCCACCTCCATAGGTTTCCTGGCACCGGGGAGATCTTGCTTATTGGCCATCAATAGAAAGGGCACACCTCTCAATTCATCATCCCCCAGTATAGTACTGAGGTCATCCCTGGCTTCATCAAACCTCTCTGGATCAGCACTGTCCACCACAAAAATCAACCCATCTGTATTGGCATAGTGATGTCTCCACAGGGGTCGAATTTTGTCATTACAGGCTACATCCCATACAATAAAGGTCACATTACGGATGGGCTCCACAGTCTCAACGTTGAATCCGATGGTTGGGATTGTACGTACTGTCTCATTTAACTTCAGCCTGTAGAGGATGGTGGTCTCTCCAGCTCCGTCCAGACCCAACATCAAGATCCGAGCCTTGGTGCCAGAGAAGCTCATAAGAGCTTGGTAAAGGCTGCTGAGGAGGGCACCCATATTTGCAGATGTAGATTAACTGTCCGTTCTGAAATCTGTCTGCTCTGATGTCTGTAGCTTTGCATACTCCTAGTAAGCTCGATTGCCGTATATATACACAAGATCTCTTACTTGGCCAAACCCAAGTTGTCCAGCAATTTCCTGGTTGCTCTCTAGCTCCGTACTACGTTGGAACTTCCTCTAGAAGTCATTATGACAGTGACAAAGCTGACAGCAGCACGTGAAGTGATGTTGTTAGCACAGCATTCAAAACAGAAACAACTTTATTGTAAAGAAGCACTTTAACTAATAAACAAATCAACCATTGAAATGTACAAGAGCATGAAACAAGATTGTAATTGTTTGAATAGACCAAGTGCAAATTTATGGAAGGGTTCAGGAGGGTAGGGGCCACTCCCCCCTGAGCCATGATTGGCCAGAGGCACCCTGCGTTTGGCCAATCATGACTCTCCCAGCAGATCGCACTGTGATTGGCCAAATCATGCAGGTCAGGTGCATGCTTTGGCCAATCAGCAACCGCCGATTCACTGAGATCTGTGCATTCATCTGAGATGCAGTGCATTATGGGGCGCTCGAATTTGCAGCAAATGCCCCATATGTTCGGTTCGTCTGCGGACAAACGAACACCAGAAGTTCGAGTCGAACTTCCGTTTGGTTCGAACATGGGGACCATCCCTATTTATAAGCAGTTACAGCAAACAGTTTTTTTTTTTCCTTTTGGGATAAAGGTTTTACATAAATAAATAAAACTGATAACTGTAAGCACCCCTGCTAGTGTTGAATGGCTTGTCTCATTGCTGTAACTGATACAATCTGCAAGGGAGCTTGTTTTCTTGAAAAACTGACTTACTGGCCAGTTTACCAGATGAAACTATAAGAAAGAAAACCTAAAAAAGAAAACGAATGCAGCCATCACATCCAAGAGTTGGTAAGATGTGATATATTATGCATTTGCTTTTAGATTTCATAACACTTTAAAGGGTAATTCAAATTTTGTGGGGAATAAAGAATTAGCAAATAAAAAAAAAAAAAAAATGAAAGGAAGCCATCCATTGTTTACATATGTCATGTGGTCTGCTGTGATTGGTTACAGCGGTCACATGGTACTGGCAGTAAGCTGATACACTGATCAGTCATGGGCTGTGTCTGGTGGACACAGCCAATGACAGATCGCGGCACTGCCCGGCCACGCTTCCCGAGAGGACATCATATGATGTCCACTTAGAACGGTAAAGCCACCGCCCGGACATCATTCTGCTATAAACAAAAAAACAAAAAAAATGATGTGGATGTCCAAAAAATCTATACCAGGCCCCTATCCAGCCATGCAGCCTGGCTGGCCAGGAAAAGGAGAGACAGTGAGCATCCACACCTTCACCTCCTGAACCATACTGGGTCACATACTATCAACGTTAGGAGAGTACTTTGCCCAAGGAGTAGTGTTGCCACCTGTCTGGTTTTCTCCCGGACAGTCCAGATTTTAAATGATGTGTTCAGGTTTTCATCTGCCCGAGACCCGGACACATTATTCACATCGGACTGCTCCGAGAGTGACATCTGATGTCATAGTCTCCCCGACGGCTGCCTGGTTCAGCACAGCAGAGTGTCAGTGACTCAAAGCTTCCCCCTCCTCCTCCTATCTGACCCCCCTGCTAGCTCTAGCTCTCTCCCTTCCTAAAGCATCCCCCTAGCACTTATCTGACCCCCCAGCTAGCCCAAATGTCCTCTCCCCTCCTAAAGCACCCCCCAGCACATATTCAAGCTCTCCACACCCCCCCTTGCTAGCTCTAGCTCTCTCCCCTCCCAAAGCACCCCCAGCAAATATCTGATCCCCCTTGCCAACTCTCACCCCTCCCAAAGTGTCCCACTAGCACATATCTGACCCCCCCCCCGCTAGCACAAGTCCTCTCCTCTCCCAAAGTGCCCCCCCAGCACATAGCTAAGCCCCCCTTTGCTAGCTCTGGCCCTCTTCCCTCCCAAAGCTTCCCTCCAGCACACATCCAAACCCCCCTGCATCACTAGCCCTCTCCCCCCCCAAAGACTCCCCCCGGCACATATCTAACTTCCCCCACCCCCTGCTAGCATTAGACCTCTCCCCAGGACATATCTGACCCCTGCATTTTGTACATTAAATATTTCTGACCCCCGCATTCCATGCATAACACTCACAATTTAGCCACGCACACTGTTCGCCACGGCACTATGCACCACATTACTACTCTCTTTCGGGCCACCAAAGGTTTCCTGAGTCTTTTAAAATCTTATAGCGTATACCCCCCCCAAAAAAAAAAAATTCTGCCACTAAAGTGTTCGGGTTTGGCTTGAAGAAAAGGGGGTACCCCTACCAAGGAGGCTCCAATGTAATTCCAATGTCAGTCACATCATTCAGCAATGCGAATCCATCATCAATAAGGATGAAGGACGACCTTCCAACATGACGATCCTCATTTGGTATCAGACTCATTGGCAGTTATGGCCCGTCCATAGAGGGCACATGGGCGCCGCCATCCCAAGCTGTAAAAAAAATTAAAAAGGTGCCCTTTAAGAGTGTTCAGGTGCCAAACACACGTCGGTCTATGGGAAGCTGATTTGCCTGCGTTTAGGGCGTGTGCAGGGCACAAAATGATGCGCCCACACACACTCCCACTCTACACTGATTTGTTTCTGTCCTCCCTTCCTGCATTTTAATTGGCGGGGATTAGTGGGCGGTGCTTTTTTCAGCACACCCGTGTCACTTCCAGTTTCCCGGCTCACTGCAGTGTGAAGTGAACACCAATGACGGACTGAGACTGTCAGTGCGGCTCCATAATGGCAGATGTAAGCCCCTTTGCAGGGCAGTAACTGGGCATGGACGGAGGAGAAGCGGCTGTGTATAGATGCATAGATGTAGTTGAAGTGGCTCTGTATAAATGCAAGGACGGAGGAGAAGCAGCTGTGTATAGATGCACAGATGGAGGAGAAGCGGCTCTGTATAGATGCAGGGACTGAGGAGAAGCGGCTCTGTATAGATGCAGGGACTGTGGAGAAGCGGCTCTGTATAGATGCAGGGACTGAGGAGAAGCGGCTGTGTATAGATTCGGGGACTGAGGAGAAGCGGCTGTGTATAGATTTAGGGACTGAGGAGAAGCGGCTCTGTATAGATGCAGGAACTGAGGAGAAGCGGCTCTGTATAGATTAGACATGTGCGATTAGTTTCGTACGAATCGGAAATTCGTACGAATTTTTAGAAATTCGTACTTTAGTACGAATCCGAATTACGAATTTTTACGAATACGAATTCTGTACGAAATACGAAATTTAGTTTATGAATTTTGGATCCAAATTATCCGAATCCAAACTACCAAATAACTAATTTCAACTAATATGAAAGAAATTATAGCGATCATTAACGATTCGTAAGGATTCGTACACGAAATTTCGTATTTCGTACTTCCTCTGAGTGATTGGTGAACAATAGACAATAGTCTTGTGTTATGTAACGTTAATACGTTTTCGGATAATTCATTATTATTCGTAGAGTGTCATTATTTGTTATCCAAATTAACGATTCGTAACGATTTGTACGTATTCGTAAACGAAATTTCGTATTTCGTACTTCCTCTGAGTGATTGGTGAACAATAGACAATAGACTTGTGTTATGTAACGTTAATACGTTTTCGGATAATTAGTTATTATTGGTAGAGTGTCGTTATTCGTTATCCAAATTAACGATTCCTAACGATTCGTATTTCGTACGAATCCGAATTAAATTTCGTACACGAATTACAATTTTTTTTTTTTATATGAAACGAAACGGAACGAAATGAAACAAATTTTTTGACGGCTCCCATGTCTAGTATAGATGCAAGGACGGAGGAGAAGCGGCTCTGTATAGATGCAAGGATGGAGGAGAAGCGGCTCTGTATAGATGCAGGGACTGAGGAGAAGCGGCTCTGTATAGATGCAGGGACTGAGGAGAAGCAGCTCTGTATAGATGCAGGGACTGAGGAGAAGCGGCTCTGTATAGATGCAGGGACTGAGGAGAAGCGGCTCTGTATAGATGCAGGGACTGAGGAGAAGCGGCTCTGTATAGATGCAGGGACTGAGGAGAAGCGGCTCTGTATAGATGCAGGGACTGAGGAGAAGCGGCTCTGTATAGATGCAGGGACTGAGGAGAAGCAGCTCTGTATAGATGCAGGGACTGAGGAGAAGCGGATGTGTATAGATGCAGGGACTGAGGAGAAGCGGCTCTGTATAGATGCAGGGACTGAGGAGAAGCGGCTCTGTATAGATGCAGGGACGGAAGAGAAGCGGCTCTGTATAGATGCAGGGACAGAGGAGAAGCGGCTCTGTATAGATGCAGGGACTGAGGAGAAGCGGCTCTGTATAGATGCAGGGACTGAGGAGAAGCGGCTCTGTATAGATGCAGGGACTGAGGAGAAGCGGCTCTGTATAGATGCAGGGACTGAGGAGAAGCGGCTCTGTATAGATGCAGGGACTGAGGAGAAGCGGCTCTGTATAGATGCAGGGACTGAGGGATGAACTTGGAGTTGGAGAAGCTCCTCCTCTCATGCTGCATACACACGGTCAGAATTTCCGCCAGAAAAAGTCCAATGGGAGCTTTTCATCGTATATTCCGACCGTGTGTATACCCCATCGGACTTTTTCCGTCGAAAATTCTGACGGACTTAGATAGAGAACATGTGCTATATTTTTCCGACGGAAAAAATTCTTATTGGAAAAATAGGTGTATGCTGTTCCGACGCAGTGGCTATTGAACTTCCCTTTTATAGTGCCGTCGTACGCGTTGTACGTCACCGCGTTCTTGATGGTCGGACCGTGTGTCGAACCGTGTGTATGCAAGACAGTTTGAGCGGAATTACGTCGGAAAAACCTTCAGAGTTTATTCCGACGGGAAAACCGGTCATGTGTACAGGGCATCAGTAACAAGCAAAGGCAGGGAAGTAAACCTTTCACTCAGTCATGTGATAACAGCTCCCTGCACACTAGGCCCAGCCTTATTTATTGCAGGAGAGACACCATCTTCCCCTGTGACAGGTTGCCCTTTGGAGTGCTGCTATCTTCAGATATCTCACTGTTTGTTGAACTTGTCTCCAGTTATGGAGTTATATTGTCCCAGCAGTAAATAAGTCTGATCCTGAGTGTGCAGTGAATGTGAGGAGGTTAACCCTTTACTTCCCTACATTTGTTTTATTGGTTTCTCTTATTACCTACTGGAGGGAGGGTATGAGCCCAGGTTCAGACTCCTGCGATCTAAGACATGGCATGTGATTTGCACCCGCACTGCGGTGCGAATCACATGCGATGTCTGTGAGATGCGAGTTCAGCCACACAGTGGTATGGCCGAACTCTCATTAGATTTGCAGGAAAAAAAGGTGCAGGGACTTGTTTTCCCCCACACTGAAATCGCATCGCATGGGTGTTCTCACTTATGCAATGCGATTTCTGTGCGAGTTCACAGTTCACACTGCGATCTGGGGGTGTCAGTAACATTGTAATGACACCCGCAGCGGTTCGCAGAGGGCGGTGTGAACTGCCTGCGGGAGAGATGCGATGCGGGAACTGACGCTAGAATCACACTGGTTCCCGCATCGCATCAGTGTGAACCCAGGCTAAAGGACAGGGATCATCTCATAAAATCAGGGCTGGTGCTCCATGCTTCTAGATTAGAAGCATCCACTATTTTAGAATTCAACTGTTTGATGAACCCAGGTGTATTACAACGGTGAGAATAATGATGACGGTTGTATTATAGAATGATGAGGATGGGTGTATTATTCAAGGATGAGGATAGCGATGATGGGTGTATTATACAAGAATAAGGATAGCGATGACAGGTGTATTATACAATGATGATGATAGCGATGATGGGTGTATTATACAATGATGATAATGATGATGATGACAGGTGTATAATATGGAGATGAGGATAGTGATGAGGGTGATGACAGGTGTATAATATGGAGATAAGGATAGTGATGACGGGTGTATAATATGAGGATAAGGATAGTGATGATGGGTATGGGGATGACGATGATGGCTGTATAATACAATGACTGAAGCATCAGGGTGTCAGTGAGTGTGCCACATCATGTCTCCCTGGCTGCTTTGCAATACATGATTTTGGGGATTTCTGCCATGCCATGTACCGACTAGGGATGGGCCCGGTGTTCGATTCGAACCCATGTTCGAATCGAACATCGGGCGTTCGCCCGTTCGGCGAGCCCAGAACTATTTGGGCCGCTCGCATCAAATTCGTGTGATGCGAGTGGCCCGTAATGCACTGCGACAGTTGCAGTGCATTGCTGGCTGATGATTGGCCAAGCATGCACTGTGACCCACATGCAGGGCCGGACTGGCCTACCGGGATTTCCCGGTAGGCTGCCTGCTCTGGGGCCGCTGTCAGCTAGGAGCTCTGTAACTTTTTTTTTTTTTTTTTTTTTTTTTAAAGAACAGCTGAGAGAAGCGCGGCTGTGCAGTGAACAGGAGGAGGGGCTGGCTGAGGAAATGTGTAGCAGCGAGGGTCGGAGGAGCAAGTAACCATCATGCAGCAGACAGTGTAACCCCCCCCCCCTGCAGCCCGCCACATTTAAATGTACACATGCTGGATCGGGATGAATGGGGGGGGCGTCGGGAGGGAGATACACAGTACCTGAAGGCTGAAGCCGAGGAGATAGAGGATGGTATGACCACAGCAAAACTAATCCTGCAGCACACAGAGCAATGTCATATGTAATGCTGGCCGGCCGGTGTCATCCAGAAATCTTTGCCTTTTCAGCAGTGTGCAGGTTACTGATCAGCCTCCTCTCCCTCTTGTCTGGCTCAGTACTCTTTCTTGTTTTTTAGCTTCCTAACCTGCTGATAAGATCTCTGGGAGAAGCTGCAGCCCGCCGGCATTCTGTGTCCAGTGAGGGGGTCACACATGGCTGGCTGTTAACCATTTCAGCTCAGCTATTTAGCCAGAGCTCTGTGTGCTGCAGTTTGATGTTTTTTGGATGATTTATTGCTAATTCAGGCTAGAAGCTTCACAGACTCATTAACTGTTTAATTTTCTCCACTAATCCTGACCAGGTCACTGTAAGACCATATTTGCATTTTGGAAATTGGATGTGTTGCTGTCTTCTGGCACTTGGTTGTACTTTAAAAGGAGGATTACTAACTTGATCTTGAAGAGCTGCTTTAAGTAGAGTGTCACAGCCCTACTATACACTTTTACTATGTCTGCATTCTCTGACCATCTCCTGTACTATGTCTGCAGTCTCTGCCCATCTCCTGTACATGTCTGCAGTCTCTGACCCTCTCCTGTAGTATGTCTGCAGTCTCTGACCCTCTCCTGTAGTATGTCTGCAGTCTCTGACCCTCTCCTGTACTATGTCTGCAGTCTCTGACCCTCTCCTGTAGTATGTCTGCAGTCTCTGACCCTCTCCTGTAGTATGTCTGCAGTCTCTGACCCTCTCCTGTAGTATGTCTGCAGTCTCTGACCCTCTCCTGTAGTATGTCTGCAGTCTCTGACCCTCTCCTGTAGTATGTCTGCAGTCTCTGACCCTCTCCTGTACTATGTCTGCAGTCTCTGACCCTCTCCTGTATATGTCTGCAGTCTCTGACCCTCTCCTGTATATGTCTGCAGTCTCTGACCATCTCCTGTACTATGTCTGCAGTCTCTGACCCTCTCCTGTACCATGTCTGCAGTCTCTGACCCTCTCCTGTACCATGTCTGCAGTCTCTGACCCTCTCCTGTACCATGTCTGCAGTCTCTGACCCTCTGCTGTACCATGTCTGCAGTCTCTGACCCTCTCCTGTACCATGTCTGCAGTCTCTGACCCTCTCCTGTACCATGTCTGCAGTCTCTGACCCTCTCCTGTACTATGTCTGCAGTCTCTGACCCTCTCCTGTACTATGTCTGCAGTCTCTGACCCTCTCCTGTACTATGTCTGCAGTCTCTGACCATCTCCTGTACTATGTCTGCAGTCTCTGACCCTCTCCTGTACCATGTCTGCAGTCTCTGACCATCTCCTGTACCATGTCTGCAGTCTCTGACCATCTCCTGTACCATGTCTGCAGTCTCTGACCCTCTCCTGTACAATGTCTGCAGTCTCTGACCATCTCCTGTACTATGTCTGCAGTCTCTGACCCTCTCCTGTACTATGTCTGCAGTCTCTGACCCTCTCCTGTAGTATGTCTGCAGTCTCTGACCCTCTCCTGTACTATGTCTGCAGTCTCTGACCCTCTCCTGTACTATGTCTGCAGTCTCTGACCCTCTCCTGTACTATGTCTGCAGTCTCTGACCATCTCCTGTAGTATGTCTGTCTGCAGTCTCTGACCATCTCCTGTAGTATGTCTGCAGTCTCTGACCATCTCCTGTAGTATGTCTGCAGTCTCTGACCCTCTCCTCTATCATGTCTGCAGTCTCTGACCCTCTCCTGTACTCTGTCTGCAGTCTCTGACCATCTCCTGTACATGTCTGCAGTCTCTGACCCTCTCCTGTACCATGTCTGCAGTCTCTGACCATCTCCTGTACCATGTCTGCAGTCTCTGACCCTCTCCTGTACCATGTCTGCAGTCTCTGACCATCTCCTGTACTATGTCTGCAGTCTCTGACCATCTCCTGTACCATGTCTGCAGTCTCTGACCCTCTCCTGTACCATGTCTGCAGTCTCTGACCCTCTCCTGTATATGTCTGCAGTCTCTGACCCTCTCCTGTAGTATGTCTGCAGTCTCTGACCCTCTCCTGTACCATGTCTGCAGTCTCTGACCATCTCCTGTAGTATGTCTGCAGTCTCTGACCATCTCCTGTACTATGTCTGCAGTCTCTGACCCTCTCCTGTACTATGTCTGCAGTCTCTGACCCTCTCCTGTACCATGTCTGCAGTCTCTGACCATCTCCTGTACTATGTCTGCAGTCTCTGACCATCTCCTGTACTATGTCTGCAGTCTCTGACCATCTCCTGTAGTATGTCTGCAGTCTCTGACCCTCTCCTGTACTATGTCTGCAGTCTCTGACCCTCTCCTGTACTATGTCTGCAGTCTCTGACCCTCTCCTGTACTATGTCTGCAGTCTCTGACCCTCTCCTGTACTATGTCTGCAGTCTCTGACCATCTCCTGTACTATGTCTGCAGTCTCTGACCATCTCCTGTACTGTCTGCAGTCTCTGACCATCTCCTGTACCATGTCTGCAGTCTCTGACCCTCTCCTGTACCATGTCTGCAGTCTCTGACCTCTCCTGTACTATGTCTGCAGTCTCTGACCATCTCCTGTACCATGTCTGCAGTCTCTGACCCTCTCCTGTACCATGTCTGCAGTCTCTGACCCTCTCCTGTACCATGTCTGCAGTCTCTGACCATCTCCTGTAGTATGTCTGCAGTCTCTGACCATCTTCTGTACTATGTCTGCAGTCTCTGACCATCTCCTGTAGTATGTCTGCAGTCTCTGACCCTCTCCTGTACTATGTCTGCAGTCTCTGACCCTCTCCTGTACCATGTCTGCAGTCTCTGACCCTCTCCTGTACCATGTCTGCAGTCTCTGACCCTCTCCTGTACTATGTCTGCAGTCTCTGACCCTCTCCTGTACCATGTCTGCAGTCTCTGACCCTCTCCTGTACTATGTCTGCAGTCTCTGACCCTCTCCTGTACCATGTCTGCAGTCTCTGACCATCTCCTGTACCATGTCTGCAGTCTCTGACCATCTCCTGTACCATGTCTGCAGTCTCTGACCCTCTCCTGTATATGTCTGCAGTCTCTGACCATCTCCTGTACTATGTCTGCAGTCTCTGACCCTCTCCTGTACCATGTCTGCAGTCTCTGACCATCTCCTGTAGTATGTCTGCAGTCTCTGACCCTCTCCTGTACCATGTCTGCAGTCTCTGACCCTCTCCTGTACTATGTCTGCAGTCTCTGACCCTCTCCTGTACCATGTCTGCAGTCTCTGACCATCTCCTGTACTATGTCTGCAGTCTCTGACCCTCTCCTGTACTATGTCTGCAGTCTCTGACCATCTCTGTACCATGTCTGCAGTCTCTGACCATCTCCTGTACTATGTCTGCAGTCTCTGACCCTCTCCTGTAGTATGTCTGCAGTCTCTGACCATCTCCTGTAGAATGTCTGCAGTCTCTGACCCTCTCCTGTACCATGTCTGCAGTCTCTGACCCTCTCCTCTACCATGTCTGCAGTCTCTGACCCTCTCCTGTACCATGTCTGCAGTCTCTGACCCTCTCCTGTACTATGTCTGCAGTCTCTGACCCTCTCCTGTACCATGTCTGCAGTCTCTGACCTCCTGTACCATGTCTGCAGTCTCTGACCATCTCCTGTACTATGTCTGCAGTCTCTGACCATCTCCTGTACTATGTCTGCAGTCTCTGACCATCTCCTGTACCATGTCTGCAGTCTCTGACCCTCTCCTGTACCATGTCTGCAGTCTCTGACCCTCTCCTGTACCATGTCTGCAGTCTCTGACCCTCTCCTGTACCATGTCTGCAGTCTCTGACCCTCTCCTGTACCATGTCTGCAGTCTCTGACCCTCTCCTGTACCATGTCTGCAGTCTCTGACCCTCTCCTGTACCATGTCTGCAGTCTCTGACCCTCTCCTGTACCATGTCTGCAGTCTCTGACCATCTCCTGTACCATGTCTGCAGTCTCTGACCCTCTCCTGTACCATGTCTGCAGTCTCTGACCCTCTCCTGTACCATGTCTGCAGTCTCTGACCCTCTCCTGTACCATGTCTGCAGTCTCTGACCCTCTCCTGTACCATGTCTGCAGTCTCTGACCCTCTCCTGTACCATGTCTGCAGTCTCTGACCCTCTCCTGTACCATGTCTGCAGTCTCTGACCCTCTCCTGTACCATGTCTGCAGTCTCTGACCATCTCCTGTACCATGTCTGCAGTCTCTGACCATCTCTGTAGTATGTCTGCAGTCTCTGACCCTCTTCTGTAGTATGTCTGCAGTCTCTGACCCTCTCCTGTAGTATGTCTGCAGTCTCTGACCCTCTTCTGTAGTATGTCTGCAGTCTCTGACCATCTCCTGTACCATGTCTGCAGTCTCTGACCCTCTCCTGTACCATGTCTGCAGTCTCTGACCCTCTCCTGTACCATGTCTGCAGTCTCTGACCCTCTCCTGTACTATGTCTGTAGTCTCTGACCCTCTCCTGTACCATGTCTGCAGTCTCTGACCCTCTCCTGTACCATGTCTGCAGTCTCTGACCCTCTCCTGTACCATGTCTGCAGTCTCTGACCATCTCCTGTACCATGTCTGCAGTCTCTGACCCTCTCCTGTAGTATGTCTGCAGTCTCTGACCCTCTCCTGTACTATGTCTGCAGTCTCTGACCCTCTCCTGTACCATGTCTGCAGTCTCTGACCATCTCCTGTACTATGTCTGCAGTCTCTGACCCTCTCCTGTAGTATGTCTGCAGTCTCTGACCCTCTCCTGTACCATGTCTGCAGTCTCTGACCCTCTCCTGTACCATGTCTGCAGTCTCTGACCCTCTCCTGTACTATGTCTGCAGTCTCTGACCCTCTCCTGCAGTCTCTGACCATCTCCTGTAGTATGTCTGCAGTCTCTGACCCTCTCCTGTAGTATGTCTGCAGTCTCTGACCCTCTCCTGTAGTATGTCTGCAGTCTCTGACCCTCTTCTGTAGTATGTCTGCAGTCTCTGACCCTCTCCTGTAGTATGTCTGCAGTCTCTGACCCTCTCCTGTAGTATGTCTGCAGTCTCTGACCCTCTCCTGTAGTATGTCTGCAGTCTCTGACCCTCTCCTGTACCATGTCTGCAGTCTCTGACCCTCTCCTGTACCATGTCTGCAGTCTCTGACCCTCTCCTGTACCATGTCTGCAGTCTCTGACCCTCTCCTGTACCATGTCTGCAGTCTCTGACCCTCTCCTGTACCATGTCCATGCAGTCTCTGACCCTCTCCTGTACCATGTCTGCAGTCTCTGACCCTCTCCTGCACCATGTCTGCAGTCTCTGACCCTCTCCTGCACCATGTCTGCAGTCTCTGACCCTCTCCTGTACCATGTCTGCAGTCTCTGACCCTCTCCTGTACCATGTCTGCAGTCTCTGACCCTCTCCTGTACCATGTCTGCAGTCTCTGACCCTCTCCTGTACCATGTCTGCAGTCTCTGACCCTCTCCTGTACCATGTCTGCAGTCTCTGACCCTCTCCTGTACCATGTCTGCAGTCTCTGACCCTCTCCTGTACCATGTCTGCAGTCTCTGACCCTCTCCTGTACCATGTCTGCAGTCTCTGACCCTCTCCTGTACCATGTCTGCAGTCTCTGACCCTCTCCTGTACCATGTCTGCAGTCTCTGACCCTCTCCTGTACCATGTCTGCAGTCTCTGACCCTCTCCTGTACCATGTCTGCAGTCTCTGACCCTCTCCTGTACCATGTCTGCAGTCTCTGACCCTCTCCTGTACCATGTCTGCAGTCTCTGACCCTCTCCTGTACCATGTCTGCAGTCTCTGACCCTCTCCTGTACCATGTCTGCAGTATCTGACCCTCTCCTGTACCATGTCTGCAGTCTCTGACCCTCTCCTGTAGTGTGTCTGCAGTCTCTGACCATCTCCTGTAGTGTGTGTTACACATATACAAAAATTACATTTAAATCCTGCAAGGCTATTTAAAAACACCTAAATATATTAAAAAAATATGGGGATTTGGTGACACTATATGGCAGCCCACTTACTGCATCAAAGTACCCCTTAATTAGTGGGTCCTACACTGGTAAAAGAATGAAAGATCCTGCGTCTCAATCATTGGAGATACACTCCTTTATGGGAGAACTGAAGGGACTCCTCCTATAAACTTGTGGACACTAATAAGAGGTAATGGGGGGGGGGGGGGGGGGGGTGGAGTTCTCCCATAAAGAGGAGTGTATCTCCAATGGTTGAGACACAGGATCTTTCATTCTTTTACCAGTGTAGGACCCACTAATTAAGGGGTACTTTGATGCAGTAAGTGGGCTGCCATATAGTGTCACCAAATCCCCATATTGTATGTGTACGCTGTTTTGGTGTTATCAGCAGCATCTTGAATGTAAATGCATTTTTAGGGTGTGCCCCCGAGTATGATCTTGTTTTTTACACATATACAATGAGAGAGAGAGAGAGAGAGAGAGACCCCCTAAAATACTGTATGAGTGGAAGAGACTCAGGGAGCGCTAAATGTCAGCCGTTCAGGGGTACAAATTACTTGCCTTACCTTGGGTGCTGACAACCCACGATACGTCGCTGGGGCTGGTATGAAATTATTTCCAGGGCTGGTTTTTATTCCCAGTCCGGCCCTGCATTTTTACAATTTTTTACACTTTTTTGGTGAAATGGTAAGGGTACTTTTGTACCCCCTTACCATTTCACACAGGGGGGGGGCGGGATCTGGGGGTCCCCTTGTTAAAGGGGGCTTCCAGATTCCGATAAGCCCCCTGCCCGCAGACCCCCACAACCAATGGCCAGGGTTGTGGGGAAGAGGCCCTTGTCCTCATCAACATGGGGACAAGGTGCTTTGGGGGTCTCAGATCACAAGCTTTCGGTTAGACGACGATAACTGTTTCGGGAGCACGCACGCTCTCGGCACAGGTGTATTGGCAACAGTTCACTCAAATATGCGGCCCCTCTGGGCTAAGGACCAGGCGCCAAGAGGCTGCATAATTGCATATGGCCGGCGCCAAGAGGCTGCATAATTGCATATGGCCGGCGCCAAGAGGCTGCATAATTGCATATGGCCGGCGCCAAGAGGCTGCATAATTGCATATGGCCAGCGCCAAGAGGCTGCATAATTGCATATGGCTGGCGCCAAGTGGTTAAGAAAAGGCAAGGCACTGCTGAGATTCTGTCAGGATCTCCTGTTTACTAGACAGGCGCTTTAACCAACTAAGCCACAGCGCCCTACATAGGCAGTACCAATCTTGCTTTTCTCTGTCTAAGTAATCTAGTATGTAAGTTGCTATATATATATATATTTTTTTTTTATGTGTGTTCCTGTATACAGTACATTTTTTTTTTAAATATCTGTTATCATATATTGAACTATATAATATTTTTTTATTGGGTTTAGATACCTTAACCACAGTGGCTTGCGACAATGGTTCAAATATAGGCCAGGACACTATCTGCATGGAGTTTGTATGTTCTGTTTGTACTCGTACTTGTCATTCTAAAGATATGCCAGTAGGTTATTTGGCTACTGAATAAATTGGCCTAGTACATGTGTGCAGGTCTAAAAATGTTAACAGCAGACCCTGGTAATACTCTGTTGAGTGGCTAATGCAGCTCCGGAATGCCTGTCAGACATGGAGCCCCAAAAAGGTAGTGGGGTAAGAATGGATAATACAGCAAATATTTGCTCAAGAAATATCTTGTTTTATTTAAAAATATATATATATTTATTGAAATACAGTGTATAAAAAAAATGTCTAAAACAATAGACATATGTTTTACATGCAAATATAGCAGAAATAATTTTCTACTTACTCAGTAAGACCCTCTATTGTCAAATCTGTCAGTGAAATCACAAATTTTTACATTTTTGCACTATAACTTGTTTCAGGTCCTACAACCAGTCCTTTAAATGGGGTTTTCCACAGTACTTGATCTCTTAAACACAGTGATAAAACCTTTCCTTTGGTAGTCTTACATGGTAGAGACAACAGGGGGAGCTGGATGACTAGTGTGAAAATCTTTGGCTTGCACGGTTCCTCCGCTCCTTGGCTTGTGAAGGACAAGTTGATAACAGAGTAATAATGCTGTACACTCTTCTAGCTCCTTAGACAAGAAAAGACCAGATATTATGGATAGACATGAATTTAGCCCTCTTAGCAAATCTTGTTCTTTTGAAACCGCTTCACAAAGTTGGTGAAGACCTCTAGCCCCTCCACCAGTCCTTCCCCATTGGTTGCACAGCACCCTTGGATGTGCCATGGATGTCCTTTTATCTTCGCCAGTCCAAACGCATCTGCCACCTCCATAGGTTTCCTGGCACCTGGGAGATCTTGCTTATTGGCCATCAATAGAAAGGGCACACCTCTCAATTCATCATCCCCCAGTATAGTACTGAGGTCATCCCTGGCTTCATCAAACCTCTCTGGATCAGCACTGTCCACCACAAAAACCAACCCATCTGTATTGGGATAGTGGTGTCTCCACAGGGGTCGAATTTTGCTATGACAGGCTAGATCCCAGACAGTAAAGGTCACATTATGGATGGGCTCCACCGTTTCAACGTTGAATCCGATGGTTGGAATTGTACGTACTGTCTCATTTAACTTCAGCCTGTAGAGGATGGTGGTTGTTCCAGCTCCGTCCAGACCCAACATCAAGATCCGAGCCTTGGTGCCAGAGAAGCTCATAAGAGCTTGGTAAAGGCTGCTGAGGAGGGCACCCATATTTGCAGATGTAGATTAACTGTCCGTTCTGAAATCTGTCTGCTCTGATGTCTGTAGCTTTGCATACTCCTAGTAAGCTTGATTGCCGTATATATACACAAGATCTCTTACCTGGCCAAACCCAAGTTGTCCAGCAATTTCCTGGTTGCTCTCTAGCTCCGTACTACGTTGGAACTTCCTCTAGAAGTCATTATGACAGTGACAAAGCTGACAGCAGCACGTTAAGTGATGTTGTTAGCACAGCATTCAAAACAGAAACAACTTTATTGTAAAGAAGCATTTTAAGTAATAGACAAATCAACCATTGAATTGTACAAAAGCATGAAATAAAGTTGTAATTGTTTGCAAAGACCAAGTAAAAAAAAAAAATATATATATATATATATATATATATATATATATATATATATTCATTTAGGTAAAACAGATTTTTATTGTATTATGAATAAAAATAATTTCAGCAGTTTATTAGATGTGTTTATTAGATTGTGACCATTTTTTTTTTAACCATTTTTTTTTTTTTAATGTGGTAAAAGGTTAGAAATATTTTCAGATTATAAATGCTGCAGGAGAGCCCAGGAACCATGCAGGGGGGGCTATACAGCATGGCCAAAAGTTTTGAGAATGACACAAATATCAATTTTCACAAAGTCTGCTGCCTCAAAGGCTTTTATTGACAATTACATTAGGTTTATGCAAAGAGTCAGTATTTGCAGTGTTGACCCTTCTTTTTCAAGACCTCTGCAATTCACCCCTGGTATGCTGTCAATCAACTTTTGGGCCACATCCTGACTGATGACAGCCCATTTTTGCAT
This sequence comes from Lithobates sylvaticus, assembly GCA_028564925.1. NCBI lineage: Eukaryota > Metazoa > Chordata > Amphibia > Anura > Ranidae > Lithobates > Lithobates sylvaticus. The sequence continues at coordinate 58,735,369 of CM053029.1, forward strand.
TATCAATGCTTGGCTTTGTAAGAATTTGTGGTGTTTTTTTGTTCACCCGCCTCTTGAGGATTGACCACAAGTTCTCAATGAGATTAAGGTCGGGGGAGTTTCCTGACCATGGACACAAAATTGTCATGTTTTGTTCCCCAAGCCACTTGGTTATCGCTTTTGCCTTATAGCAAGGTGTTCCACCATGCTGGAAAAGACCTTGTTCCTCACCAAACTGTTCTCGGGTGGGTGGGAGAAGTAGATCTTGGAGGATGTTTTTGTACCATTCTTTATTCATAGCTGTGTTCTTAGGCAGAATTGTGAGTGAGCCCACTCTCTTGGCTGAGAAGCAACCCCACACATGAATGGTCCCAAGATGCTTTACTGTTGGAGTGACACAAGACTGATGGTAGCACTCAGCTTTGCTTCTACAGACAAGGTTTTTTCCTGGATGCCCCAAACAATGGGAAAGGGGATTCATCAGAGAAAATGACTTTACTCCAGTCCTCAGCAGTCCATTCCCTGTACCCTTTGCAGAATATCAGTCTGTCCCTGATGTTTTTCCTGGAGAGAAGTGGCTTCTTTGCTGCCCTTCTTGACACCAGACCATCCTCCACCCTCCATCCTCCACCAAGTCTTCGCCTTACTGTGCGTGCAAATGCAGTCACACCTGCCTGCTGCCATTCCTGAGCAAGCTCCGCACTGGCGGTGCCCCGATCCTGCAGCTGAATCAACTGTAAGAGACGGTCCTGACGGTTGCTGGATTTTTATTGGGCGCCCTGAAGCTTTCTTCACAACAATTTAACCTCTCTCTTTGAATTTCTTGATGATCCAATAAATAGTTGATTTAGGTGCAATCTTAGTAGCAGCAATATCCTTGCCTGTGAATCCCTTTTCGTGCAAAGCAATGATGACTGCACGTGTTTCCTTGCAGTTAACCATGGTTAACAGTGGAAGAACAATGATTTCAAGCACCATCCTCCTTTTAAAGCTTCCAGTCTATTATTCTAACTCAGTCAGCATTACAGAGTTATTTCCAGCCTTGTCCTCGTCAACACTGACACCTGTGTTAACAAGAGAATCACTTACATGATGTCAGCTGGTCCTTTTGTGGCAGGACTTCAGTGGAAATGTTATTTTTGGGATTAAGTTCATTTTCATGGCAGAGGGACTTTGCAATTAATTGCAATTCATCTGATCACTCTTTATAACATTCTGGAGTATATGCAAAGTGCCATTATAAAAACTGAGGCTGCAGACTTTGGATCATTAGCACTAAGAGGTGCGTATCCAAAATTCTCTACAAGTGTTTAGGTGCCGCATGTTGAGGGGGGAAAAGCCAAGAACAAAGGATGGCGGACTTGCCACCAGACAGACTTAGCACAGAACTCCCCATTTACTCACATAGGACTTGATGTTTTTGGACCATGGATGATCATCTCACATAAAACGAGGGGTGGGGAAGCTGGCTGCAAATGATGGGCGGAGCTTTTCACCTGTATGAGTAAACAGGCCATACACATTGAGGTCATAGAATTAATGGATAAATCCAGTTTTATAAACGCCCTCAGAAGATTCTTCGCAATCAGGGGACCAGTCAAACAAATACGTTCCGACTGTGGAATCAATTTCATTGGAGCATGTAAGGAATAGTGATGAGCCTGATGTTCGAGTCGAACGTAAGTTTGGGGTGTTCGCGGCAAATTCGAAAGCCGCGGAACACCCTTTAAAAGTCTATGGGAGAAATCAAAAGTGCTAATTTTAAAGGCTTACTGTATATGCAAGTTATTGTCATAAAAAGTGTTTGGGGACCTGGGTCCTGCCCCAGGGGACATGTATCATTCAATTTTTTGGTCAGTCGGAGCGAGAGAAGAAGAAGAAGACTTTGTAGGACAGTTTTTTTTTTTTAATAAAGGACCTGTCCCAAGGCGTGTATTATCTTTTTTTACCATTTTCACACATTTTTTGTGAAATGGTAGGGGTACATTTGTACCCTGTTACCATTTCACACAGGGGGGGGGGGGGCGGGATCTGATAAGCTCTCCACCCACAGACCCCCACAACCACCAGGCAAGGGTCTTAGGGATGAGGCCCTTCTCCCCATCAACATGGGGACAAGGTTAAAATTGTTGGTAAAACCAGAAATTGGGACTTTAAAGGCGCAGAAAACATATAATTGAATATAAAATAAATTTATTGAAAAATATTTGATACAATGTTATTGACATCATATGTCTAGAACAATGTTTAAAAACAATACATCACTGAATAAGGATGAAAATGGGCAAACTTTAGTATATCTCAACATGTTTCACCCTATTTAGGGCTTCCTCAGGAGAACTGAACTATGTCATACAATATTCACTGAAACGAGAAAAATAGGATCAAATACTGAACATATATGATCACACATGCAAATAGATTGATATAGAATGGACATCATGTAAAAGGCAGGTGGGTGGAGCAGTAAGCTCCCAAGCTAACCTGTGTGTTCAGGTGGGGTGTCTCGCAGTCCGCTAGAATGCTAAGTGGGACTGCTGGGGACATGGTTCTTTGGGGGCTACCCCAAAGCACCCTCCCAATGTTGAGGGCATGTGGCCTGGTACAGTTCAGGAGGGGGGACACTCCCTCGTCCCCCCCTCTTTTCCAGTGACCTGCCATGTTGTGTGCTCGAATAAGGGTCTGGTATGGATTTCATTTTTTTTTATTTAGATTTTTATTCATTTTTCTATTCAAACATCAAAAGTAAATACAGTTGGGCGGAAGAGGGACAAATCATGAAAATACATACATAAGATTAACCGGCCATTCTGGGCCCAAAGGGTGCAATTTAACATATATTATTAGACAATTGTCTTATCAACTTAAATTCAATCATAATTTGTCTTTTCTCATCCTCCTCCTTACTATAAAGCCCCTATCTTTTATTTCCCAGGTCTTTTGATCTTATTTACAGGCCCTCCAGTAATTTCCCTTGGCATCATTTCTTCCCCTTTCCTAGGTCTCTCCTCCCCCCATCTTCGTTTCCTATATACCCTCCCTCTTAACTCCCCCCCCCCCCCCCCCAAAAAAAAAAAAAAAAAAAAAAAAAAAAAGAAAAAAAAAAATAAAAAAAAAAAAAAAAAAAAAAAAAAAAAAAGGGTCTTCCCCCATCTCATCTCCCGTCCACCCCATCCCTCCTATCTCCTCTCCTCTCCGTCTATCCCTCCTCTCCGGTATCTTGTTCCCTTAATCTCCTTCCTTCCTCTGAATCCATAAATTTATTCCACCCTCCCCAGATTTTATTATAACTCTCTATTTTGTTTTGACCAAATGCGACTAAGTCTTCCATAGCCCTGATTTCCAAGACTTTATTTAACCACCTTATTATAGACGGTGAATCAGGTTCCTTCCAACTTATAGTAATGTTTGCCTTAGCAGCATTGAGCAGGTGACATATAATAGATTTTTTATAAGTCCGTTTTGGTATTTGGGAGGAATGTAACAAAAAGAAGGCCGGGTCCTCTGGGATTTCTATTTCCGTACATTTTTGAGTTATCCTGCGGATTTCTACCCAGTACTGCTTAATTTTAGGACATGTCCAGAGTATATGATAAAGGGTTCCCAGGTCCCCTCCACATCTCCAGCACCGACCGGAGGTTTCGGGATAGAATCTCTGCAGTTTGGATGGGGTGTAATACCACTGCGTCATTATCTTATAGTTTAATTCCTGGAATCGTGTACAGATTGACGTATTCTGGGACATGTGAATGATATCCCCCCATTGGGCCTTGGTAAAGGTTCTGTTAAGATCCTTCTCCCACTTAACCTTACTGGGTGGTACATAGTCTTCCCGTGGGGTATTTAAGATTCCAAACATTTTGGAAATCAACCGGGGAATCGGTTCATGCCCGTCGCAGTATTTTTCAAATATCGTCAATTGACGATCATATTTTCCCGCTTCTCCAAGGGAATGTAGGAAGTTCCTGATCTGTCTTGCCCTCCACCAATTTAACTCAAAGGGACCCCCTCTTTGTAAAAGAATCGCAGTAGTAGGCCAAGCCCCCCTTTGCAAAAAATGTGAGACCTGAAATATACCTTTGTCTTTTAGATTTTTGAAAGCTCCTTCTTCTGTCCCTGGAGGGAACCCCGGGTTTCCCAATACTGGGAATAGTGGTGAGTCCTCCGATGAGATCCTAGAATCTCGGAGTAAAGATGAACTGATGCGTAATGTAGTCCCTATAGTAGGGTGTTTCATGATTTCCCTTGGTATTTTATCTATACACCAGGGTGCTCTCTGCAGAGGTATCTCGCTAACTTGCTGTTCTAATTCCACCCATGCCTTAAGCTCTCCATGTCTGCACCAATCCACCACCCTCCCCAAGTGAACTGCATGGTAATATCTCACTATGTTTGGGACCGCTACTCCACCAACACTCCTAGGCAACATCATGGTACTTTTTGCTATCCTGGGGCGTTTCTTTGCCCATATAAACTTTATAAATAAAGAATCTATTTGGCGAAGAAAGGTTCCTGGTATTGAAATTGGTAAGGCTTGAAATAAATATAAAAATTTGGGCAGGATGTTCATTTTAATAATATTGCATCGGCCAAACCAGGAATGCGTATCATGGTGCCATTTGTCCAATTGCCTCCTCACTAGTTCCAGTAACCCCGGAAAATTTACCTCATATGTCTTGCCTATGTTTGGTGGGATAAGTGTTCCCAAATATTTCATTTTTTCTCTTACCCACCTAAAATTAAAGTTTTGTTGGAATACCTCACGGTCTCCCTTTCTTAAAGCGACTCCCATTGCTTCAGATTTTGAATAGTTTATTTTTAAATTTGACAGTTTACCATACATTTCAAATTCTTTCATGAGGTTGGGGATCGAGATGTGTGGTGCAGACATGGAGAACAACAAATCGTCTGCGTAAGCGGAGACTTTATGGATTCGATTTCCGATCTCTATACCCTGGATATCTCTATTTTGCCTAATTTTATTTAGCAGGGGTTCTATTGATAAGGTAAATAACAAAGGGGAGAGAGGGCATCCCTGTCTAGTACCATTCGCCATTTTAAAGGGGCTAGAAAATACTCCGTTTACTTTCACCTCTGCCCTCGGGCAGCTATATACACTTTTGATCCATGAGATCATCCGATCTCCCATGCCCACAGATCCCAGTACATCAAACAGAAAGGACCACCTCACCCGGTCAAAAGCCTTCTCGGCATCAGTACTTAAGAAGACACTGGGGGTTGCTGACTTATTAGCGTAATAAACCAAATTTAAAATTTTAGTAGTATTATCCCTCGCTTCCCGCGAGGGAATAAATCCTACCTGATCTCGATCTATCAGCCGGCTCATCAGAGGCTGAATCCGAGTTGCCAGAAGCTTGGTATATAACTTCAGGTCCACATTTAAAAGTGAGATAGGTCTATAGCTGCCGCATTCCGAGGGATCCTTCCCCTCCTTTGGCAACACTGTAATGTGTGCCAGAAGGGAGTCTGGAGGGAATGTGGCATCTCGGCCAAGGGCATTAAACATTTTTGCCATCTGTAAACATAGTTGTGCAGAAAATTTCTTATAATAAAGTACTGTAAAACCATCCGGGCCGGGCGCCTTTCCCGACTTCATTGATTTTAACGCCTGTTCTATTTCCTCCTTCGTGATTGGTTCTTCCAATCTTTTCCGCTCTACAGACGTTAATCTCGGCAATCTCGCCGATGAGATATATTTTTCCTGTACTGATAGTGCTATAGGTGCTGACTCTAAATTATACAGAGAGGTATAAAAATCCCCGAATGTCTGTGATATCTCTTTGGGCTGAGAAATAAGTTTCCCTTCCCTTCCTTTTATGTGTGGTATGTATACATTTGAAGTTTTCTCTTTCAATTTACCTGCTAGTAACTTACCACACTTATCTCCTAATTCATAGGAGGTCTTTCTACCCCTCTGTATAATTTTCCTCGCTCTATATCGTAGGATATCTGAAATCTGGCGTCGCAGATCCCCCAAGTGTCTTCCCACAGAGGGTGTCTGGTTCCTCTTATGCTGTAATTCTAAGTCATATATTTCCTGCAAGAGTTCCCTTACCTTTTTTTCCCTTTCTCTCTTTAGTCTCGATCCCCCTTTAATCAGTATGCCCCGAATCACTGTCTTATGCGCCTCCCAGATTATAGCGGGGTTGATTCCCGGAGTCTCATTTATTTCAAAATAAAATTGAATTTCTTTTGCTATTTCTTCTTGAATTTCAGGATTATAAAGTAGGCTCTCATTTAATCGCCATTTTCTCTCGGTAACTTCCCTCCCGCCAAATAGAGAGATACACAAAATAACCGGGGCATGATCTGACCACACTATATTCCCTATTGATATCTCTGTTATTTTGGTCATCAAATAATGGGGTATCAAGAAGAGGTCTATCCGGGTATATAACTGGTGAGGATTGGAAAAGAAAGTATAGTCTCTTTCCCCTTCATGCATAATACGCCACGCATCCACCAGTTGTAGTTCGTGTAATTTTTTTAATAGTCCTCTTCTGATGCCCGGGGTGATGGATGATGTCCCTGAGGACGTATCAAGTTTTGGATCTAGAGGGATGTTGATGTCCCCCCCTATAATTAGTTTACCCTCCATGAACTCCATTAGGCCTGTTAAGACTTTTTTCAGGAAGACATCTTGTTTTACATTAGGGGCATATACTGTGGCCAGTGTCACCTTCACTCCTCCTATTAAGCCCTTCAAAAAAAGGAACCTTCCACTCTCGTCTGCTCGTTTTTCTATTAGCGTCCACGGGATCCTATTAGATATCATAATCGAGACCCCTTTAGATTTTGCCTCTTGATTAGAGGCATGGTATACCGTTGGGAAAAATCTGTTTTGTAGTATGGGAAATCTGCTCGCCCTAAAATGTGTCTCTTGAATGTAAGCTATATCTATGTGCCTATGTTTTAAGTCATTTAAGAGCATCCTTCTTTTTTCAGGGATATTAAGTCCCTTCACATTCATGGATATCAACCTAATTTCCTCCATCTCCACCAACCTCCACTAGGGGGAACTCGATCTAAAAGCAAGAAGGAGGGAACAAGCCCCGGTAAGGGGGGTGGTGGAGAGATGGGGCAACGGAAGAAGAGAGAGAGAGAAAAAAAAAAAAAAAAAAAAAAAACCCCCCCCCCCCTCCCCCCCTACTCTACACCCCTTTCCCCTACTTTCCTACTCCCTCCCCCCCCCCTCTTTTTCTCCCCCTACTTCTACTTCGACCCCTAAGGGAGACACCCTTTCCTGAGACACCCTCCTATGGCCCAGTGGGTGTAACACTATTTATGGGGGGATAAGCCTAAATGGCGGGGGGGCTCCACTCCCCTCCCCGGGGACGCCCCGCCTCCTTCTTAAACTGCATTTATTACCAATTTTATATTTCATATTCTGTCATCCGCCCCCCCCCCCCCCCCATATGGGGGAAAGAGAGGTGGGGAGGAGAACAAACCCAAACACAAACACCAAAGAGGAAAAAGAAGAGAGAAAAAAAAAGGAAAAAAAAAAAAAAAAAAAAAGGGAAGGAAGAGAGAACCACTCATTTATGTCCTCCCCCCTCCCCCCCATCCGCACCAAGCCCCCCCCCCCCCCCTCCAATTATCTCCCCCCTCCCCCACACACCCCTACAATAATGGGGGGAGAGTCGAGATGGTCTCCCCCTTCATCCATTCTTCATGGGTCAATCTTTCATATTCAGCCTAAACCCAAAATAAAAAGACGAATGTCCCTCATCCTCCGTGTTACAATTAGTGTTATAAATAAAAAAAAAAAAAAAAAAAAAAAAAAATTACTAAAAGTGTATTTACCTATACATGTGAACTCATAGCTATCTATGATTATCAGTTTGTGGTGCGAGAATCCTTCTTCTCGCAAAAAAAAAAAAAAAAAAAAAAAAAAAAAGGAAATCCCTTAGTGACTTATTCATTACTCATTTGTTCTCAACATCCCCCTTACATGGGGGCAAAAAAGAAAAAAAAATTAGGGGGCTAAAGCCCTAGCATTATCTGTGCCTATATATATATACTATATACTATCCTTTGTATCATTTGTGTCAGTATACACCACCTTCACAAAAAAAAAAAAAAAAAAAAAAAGAAAAAAGATAACCTATATTCCCTCTAACACACCTTATTGGTCTTCACACCATCCCTGAACCCCCCCTCCAACCCTCCCCTCCCCCCCACAATTCCCACCCACCAACACCCCCCAACAAAAAAAAAAAAAAAAAAAAAAAAAAAAAAAAAAAAATAAAAAATAAAAAAAACCCACTCGTTTAAATTAAAGTACATAATATGACCCATGAAGTCCGTCTAGACCCCTCTGAACCCCAAATTCATTCTCTCTATTTAAACATAATATATTTGGTTTCAAGAGGGGCCCATAAAGGGCGGGGGAAAAAAAAAAAAAAAAAGCCATAGGCAAAAAAAAAGGGGAGGTGATGGGGGGCAAAAAACCAAAAAAACGGGAGGGGGGGGTCGCATTACACCCGATTATCTCCCAGTCTTTCAGGCCAAGGTGGGGGATGTTTTCTCCATCTTCCTTCACTCCATAATCGCTTTCTATCTCACTATCTCTCCTGGGCCCCCTGTTCATTTAAGCGGCCCAGATATTGAAGCCAATTCGGGACTTCGACCTCCTCTTCACCCAGGAATAAGAACAGTTTTGGCAGGTCTACTGGATGTCTCAGGACAAAAGTTCTGGATCCTCTCTTTATAAACACAGATAGGGGGTAACCCCATCTGTATGAACCTCCGGATTTCCGTATTAAGTCCAGTAGAGGGCGTAACATAGCTCTCCTCTGTAGGGTAGCCCTTGAAAGATCAGGTAAGATTTTAACCCTCATATCTTCATATGCTATTTCTTTAGCCTCCCATGCCTTCCGGCTGACCATTTCCTTATGAGCATACCTATGAAAACAACATATCACATCTCTAGGTCTGGCTGTGTTGACTGAGGTAGGGCCCGATACCCTATGGAGTCTTTCAAATTCTAAGTCCCCAGCTGGAACCTGGATATCCAGTTGCTGGCATATTGCAACTATAGTTGGCTGCAGTGCCTCTCCATTTATTGCCTCTGTTACCCCTCTGAATCTTAAATTTTTCCTTCTATTGCGATCTTCTAATTCCTCTAAACGCAATTGCATCGAGGGAGCAAAAAAGTTATGATCAGACTGTACCTTTTCCATTTGCGTAATCCGGTCTAATAGGGACACCTGTGTGCTTTCTATCTCCGTCACTCTTCCTGTAATTTGGTGAACCTCAGACCTCACCTCTTCCATGTCTCTCCGATGGATCTCTTCCATCCTAATCATCCATCCCTCCAGATCTGCTCTCGTGGGTAGCGCCTGTAGATCTGCCCTTGTGGGCAGCGCTCTCAGGAGGGCTCTAAGATCCGCATCTTCCCCTGCCATGTGCTGTGTGTGACCTGTGGCCTCTTCCTGTGACCCCCTGGGGAGTTCCTCTCCCTTGCCGCTCTCACCTCGCTTAGTTGTGGACGCCGCCAGCGTGTCAGGTATGCAGAGCTCCAAGGTGACGTCAGGCGCCTCTCCGCGTCCTCCGTCTGATTTTGCTTTCGCTTTCGCTATGCCTGGCGCCCGTTCCTGGGACCTCACTGCCGCCGCTCTCGTTCGTGAAAAATACTGCGGTATCTCCGGCTGTGAAGGTGCTTTCTGTGCCTTCTGCTCACTCGCGTCTCTCTTACTCATGCCGCCCAGGGAGCTTCAATTTCGGTAGTGCAGAGCTTCAAATGCTACAAATGCAGTCCCACGTACAGAGCATACCCCGGGGATCTGATGGGAGCAGAGCCTACATGCGTCTCTCCTACTCCGCCATCTTAGACCACGCCCCCCCACCACTTTTATTGTTTCATATTAAGCATTATTAAAATCAAATTTTTTGCATGTTCTGCTGCGAACCTAACAGGGGGGTGTTCGGCTCATCCCTAGTAAGGAATTACAAATATATACTAAAGACGTTGAAGATAACAGCATCCAAAAGTATCTGCATGATCAAAGGTGCACGGGGATATTCAACTCTCCTCATTCCTCTCACATGGGTGGAGCATAGGAACGCTTGATTGGAGTGACTCGATACATTTAAGACTCTATGATGATAACTACTAGTTTAGCTCCACTCACCCATAAGGTGCTAACCACATTTATGGCCGAAGTGTCAGCCATCCAAAGTTTGAACTCCAAAGTTGGCGCAACTTAGGAGTCGTACAATGTGAATGGAGTCTAAATCAACCCCCCTTACAGTCTTCTGTACAGCAGAGCTCATTTAGGCCCCATTCACACCTGAGTGTAGAGTTTTTGCAAGTTTATCAGGCGTTGTGTCGCATGTATTTGCGCGTTTCCATGCAGCGTTTTCCGGCGTTTTTGAGCTTTGGCGTTTTTTCATTAGCCAATAGGAAAAATGATCATCTATTTAATCATTTGTTGCTGTTTTTAGATTTGTAATGCAAAGCCCATTTTTCTGTAGTGGAAATAACTCTTTATGAAAAGGCAGGCACTGCTGAGATTCGAACTCAGGATCTCCTGTTTACTAGACAGGCGCTTTAACCAACTAAGCCACAGCGCCCTGCACTGGTGGGGTGTTATTGCTTATCTCTGCCTAAGGCTGACCATACACTATACAATTGTCTTCTATATATTTCCTTTAGATTTACCAAAACCATATAATATGAGGTCAAATCTAAACACTTTCAGTTTGGGTGCAATCAGGCAGGCCCTTGTACTACACAGTTGAAGGTAAATCTAAAGGACATTGAATAAGAAAATTGTATGGTATATGGCCAGCTTATGTAATCTAGTAAGTCTATCTATTATTATTATTTTTTCATATGTGTGTATACATATTTTGTAAAAAAAAAATCTGTGATCATATATTGAAATATATAACATTTCTGCATTGGGTTTAGATACCTTAACCACTTCAGCTCTAACCACCTTCATGACCAGGCCATTTTTTGCAAAACGGCACTGCATTTTAACTGACAATTGCGCAGTCCTTGCGACTTTGTACCCAATTTAAATTTATGTAATTTTGTTACCACAAATAGAGCTTGTGGTTGTATTTGATAACCTCTGCGGTTTTTTTTTTGCACTATAAACAAAAAAAAGCGTAAATTTAAAAAAAAAAAAAGAATATTTCTTACTTTCTGCTATAAAACACATCCAATAAATTTTAAAAATAAAATCGAATTTCTTCATTAATTTAGGCCAATATGTATTCTGCTACATATTTTTGGTAAAACAAAAATCACAGTAAGCATATATTGATTGGTTTTGCGCAAAAGTTATAGCATCTACAAACTATGGGATATTTTCCTTTATTTTTTCTTTTCTTTTTTATTACTAGTAATGGTGGCAATCAGCGACTTTTAGTGGTACTGCAATATTGCACACTTTTTGGGGACCAGTGACATCATTACAGTAATCAGTGCTAAAAAAATATGCACTGTTACTGTACTAATGACAATGGCAGGAAAGGGGTTAACATCAGGGGCGATCAATGGGTTAAATGTGACCCTAGGGAGTGTTTGATAACAGTGGGGGAGGTGCTTTGACTGGGGGAAGGTAAAGATCTGTGTTCCTGCTTAGCAGAAACACAGGATCAGTACATTCCACTTTCACAGAACGACGATCTGCCTTGTTTTCATAGGCAGACTGCCGTTCTGCCCGTCTCCTGAATGATTGGCGGGTCTGCCAGACATCGCATCTGGCAGACCCGCTGATTGGCTCCCGATGTGTCCACTCACAGCGTGAGTGGGACGCAGGCGGCACGCGTGTGCCCCAGACCCGGAAGTGTCAGATCCCGTACTAGGTACGTGATCTGGCACAGAGCGGCTGCCCTGCCGCAGTATATGTGTGTGAGGCAGTCCGCATGTGGTTAAAGTGGTTGTAAAGGCAGAAGGTTTTTTTTATCTTAATGGTTTCTATGTATTAAGATAAAAAACCTTCTGTGTGCAGCAGCCCCCCTAACACTTATCTGAGCCCATCTCTGTCCAGCGATGTCCATGAGTGCCTCGGCTGCCTGGGACTACCCCTCCTGATTGGCTGAGACACAGCAGCAGTGCCATTGGCTCCCACGGTTGTCAATCAAAGTCAGTTAGCTAATCAGTAGAGAGAGGGGGTGGGGCCCAACCCCACAGATCTGCTTCTGAATGGACACAGGGAGCTGCGGCTCGGCTAAGGTGCATAGCAAGCTGCTTGCTGTGGGGGCACTCAACAGGAGGAAGGGGCCAGGAGCACCGAAGAGGGACCTGAGAAAAGGAGGATCGGGGCTGCTCTGTGCAAATTAATTTCACAAAACTAGTATGTATAACATGTTTTATTTTTAAAGAAAAAAAAAGAAACGAGACTTTAGTATCACTTTAACCACTTCAATAACAGGTACTTTCACCCCCTTCCTGCCCAGGCCAATTGTCATAATTTGAATGACAACTGCGTGGTTATGCAACACTTTACCCATATGAAATTTGTATAATTTATTTCACACAAATAGAGCTTTCTTTTGGTGGAATTTAATCGCCACTGGGGTTTTAATTTTTTTTTGCGAAATAAATGAAAAAATACCAAAATGTATTCTGCTAGCTTTCTTTGGTGAAAAAAGCCCAAATCAGTGTATATTATTTAGTCTGTAGGAAAGTTATAGAGTCCACAAACGATGGTATATACAGTGGTGTGAAAAAGTGTTTGCCCCCTTCCTCATTTCCTGTTCCTTTGCATGTTTGTCACACTTAAGTGTTTCGGAACATCAAACCAATTTAAACAATAGTCAAGGACAACACAAGTAAACACAAAATGCAATTTGTAAATGAAGGTGTTTATTATTAAAGGTGAAAAAAAATCCAAACCATCATGGCCCTGTGTGAAAAAGTGATTGCCCCCCTTGTTAAAACATACTATAACTGTGGTTGTCCACACCTGAGTTCAATTTCTCTAGCCACACCCAGGCCTGATTATTGCCACACCTGTTCACAATCAAGGCATCACTTAAATAGGAGCTGCTTGACACAGTAAGGTCCACCAGAAGATCCTTAAAAGCTACACATCATGCCGAGACCCAAAGAAATTCAGGAACAATTGAGAAAGAAAGTAATTGAGATCTATCAGTCTGGAAAGGGTTATAAAGCCATTTCCAAAGCTTTGGGAATCCAGCGAACCACAGTGAGAGCCATTATCCACAAATGGCGAAGACATGGAACAGTGGTGAACCTTCCCAGGAGTGGTCGGCCGCCCAAAATTACCCCAAGAGCGCAGCGACGACTCATCCAAGAGGTCACAAAAGACCCCACAACAACGTCCAAGGAACTGCAGGCCTCACTTGCCTCAGTTAAGGTCAGCGTTCATGCCTCCACCATCAGGAAAAGACTGGGCAAAAATGGCCTGCATGGCAGAGTTCCAAGGAGAAAACCACTGCTGATCAAAAAGAACATCAAAGCTCGTCTCAATTTCTCCACAACACATCTTGATGATCCCCAAGACTTTTGGGACAACATTCTGTGGACCGATGAGACAAAAGTGGAACTCTTTGGAAGGTGTGTGTCCAAGTATATCTGGCGTAGAAGGAACACTGCATTTCAGAAAAAGAACATTATACCAACAGTAAAATATGGTGGTGGTAGTGTGATGGTCTGGGGCTGTTTTGCTGCTTCAGGACCTGGAAGACTTGCCGTGATAAAAGGAACTATGAATTCTGCTGTCTACCAAGAGATCCTGAAGGAGAATGTCCGACCATCTGTTCGTGTACTCAAGCTGAAACGAACTTGGGTTCTGCAGCAGGACAATGATCCTAAACACACCAGCAAGTCCACCACCGAATGGCTGAAGAAAAACAAAATGAAGACTTTGGAGTGGCCTAGCCAAAGTCCTGACCTGAATCCTATTGAGATGTTGTGGTATGACCTTAAAAAGGCCGTTCATGCTCGAAAACCCTCTAATGTAACTGAATTAGGACAATTCTGCAAAGATGAGTGGGCCAAAATTCCTCCAGGACGCTGTAAAAGCCTCATTGCACGTTATCGCAAACGCTTGGTTGCCGTTGTTGCTGCTAAGGGTGGCCCAACCAGTTATTAGGTTTAGGGGGCAATCACTTTTTCACACAGGGCCATGATGGTTTGGATTTTTTTTCACCTTTAATAATAAACACCTTCATTTACAAATTGCATTTTGTGTTTACTTGTGTTGTCCTTGACTATTGTTTAAATTGGTTTGATGTTCCGAAACACTTAAGTGTGACAAACATGCAAAGGAACAGGAAATGAGGAAGGGGGCAAACACTTTTTCACACCACTGTATCTGAAAATCGATCCTGATGTACTGCCGGCCCAAAAATGCCAGGACAGTACAAATACCCCCCCAAATAACCCATTTTTGGAAAGTAGACAGTCCAAGGTATTTAGTAAGAGGCATGGCAAGTTTTTTTTTGTAATTTTTTGTCACAACTTTTTGGAAAATGAAGAAATTACAAAAATATGTTTTTTTTTTACATACTGTCACCAGTACAGTACAATGTGATCATATAACCGGTGTGGCAGTGATTAAGAACACTAACTGGTGACAGTATGTGAAAAATAAATTTTAAACATTTTTTTATAATTTTTTTACAATTTTTTTGGATACTGTGACCAGAGCAACACAGTGTTACGATAGTAACACTGTACTACTCTGGGGAGGTGATCAGGATTTATCTTTGCACACAATGATTGCTTAAAACAGTGAAAAACTATTTTTTTTACTGAATGAAATTGATTCATTCAGTGTTTACTATTGTGATTAGCTGTGATTGGCCACAGCTAATCATGTGGCACAGATGGGCTGTGATTGGCCCTTTCTGTACCATGTAATCACTGTGATCAATCACAGAGATCAACACAATAGTGCACAATGAATGGCCTGAATGGAAGCAATCCATTGTGTACAATTGTCATGTGATCTGCTGTGATTGGTAACAGTGATCACATGGTACTGGCAGCTGGCCGGAACACTGATCTGTCATTCGCTGTATTCGGTGGCCTGTGGGGGTCACGTGAGGCACGTTCTGGGGAAGACATCATATAACATCCACCTAGATCTAGAACGGTGCCGTCCGGCCGTCATTGACAATAGGCCAGGAAGTGGTTAAGGGCTCATTAACCCCTTAACATGCAAACAAAAAAAACAAGTAAAATGATGCATGTTTACAGAATGTTTATGCAAGTCACCATTGCATGGTGGTGTGAACATAGGCAACAATTCTCATTGACACATTTATGTAATACCAAAAGGACCCTCCTGGTTGACATCATAGCCAACAAAAAGGTGTTTTCAAGGTTCAGCTTCAACAAAGAAGAATCAAGATTATTCGTTAAACTGAAAAATTGACAGGAACTCTCTTATTTACTAACATTTCCTCTGCTAAATGAACACCTTCCACCCCGAGGTTGGATATGCAACTGTCTGATCTGGAATCAGACACACTAACGTTGACCTAAAAGGTTATTGGCACAGGCTGGTAGTAGCTCCATTAACTAAAGGTGCTTTAACCTTGCAATGACTTTGATGGCATATGCATATCATTCATACATACTTTCTATGTTTTGTTATAGACGGGCCTTACTTGGACCAAGTTCCCAGGCCCAGCTAGCGTTTGGTTCCCATATTTATCAGGACCAATGTACTTTTTGCAATATATGGTAGTGCAGCCTGTCAGTTTGTCCTTAAACCCCGGTACCATATCCGGCTCCAATACTCATTTGGTGAGTGATATCTTGGGTAACTTTTTCAAGTCTCCGGTGACGGAAGTGTTTTACCTTTTAAATGGTGACTCTGTCTATCATTCTGGGTACCCCAGATGTCTGGTGTTTGAATATTCACGGTCTTTTGCCATTACTATGGGCGCTTTTTCTTGACTGTTGCTTTTTATGCAACATGTCCTCCCATTCCCACCCCCTACCTTCCCCCCCCCCCCCCCCCCCCCCCCCCCCTCCCCCCCACCCCCCCCCCCCCTTTTTTTCCCTTTCTCCTCCATCCCCTCCCCCCCACACACTATTGCCCCCCCCCCCTTTTTCCCTCCCCCCCCTCCCTTCCCCCTCTGTGTCCAATTCCTATTCTCTCTCTAGACACATATCCATACCCTATATCATATCAATTGATATGACAATAATCCAAATTACCATTAATTTATAACTTGTATTTATTTACAAAAAATAGAGCCGTCCTACACAATCCCCCACATCTGCCGCAGGGGGAATTAATGTGGGTTCCATGCATCCCTGACTCCGCTTGTATTGGTGAGCCAGTCCCTTTATTTATTTTTTCGTTAACTGTATAAATTGTATACTACTTTATTTGCTGTATGTATAATATACTTATAAAGCCATGATATTTTTCAGATTATACTCCTGATGAAGCGGCTTTGACCGCGAAACCGGTTGAGGAACCGCCCCCAACGTTTGTTCAAACCAATCGTGCGGGGGAACCCAACATAAATGGTGTCGATACATTAGTTGCGGAGCGGTTAACCAGATCTTTTAACAATTTATAAGTTGTTTAGATGTATATATTTTTTTGTATGTCAATTCTTTATTAAATATTTTTGTATGTTTTTTTCAAACTATGTTGTTTTCTTACTTTGATCAGTACCGAGATAGTCCACTTTTCAACCATTTCTTGGGGGTTTGGTGTTTTTGAGATACAGTATCAGCAGCTGTACCCTTGACCCTGTCACCCCCTGTTTTCCAAAAAATTATAGTATGGATGATGGTACTTTGAATTTTATTTTCATTATCTTTACTATCTGAGACCATACTCACCTTATAGTTATAAATGTGTTTTAACATGGTTACAGGCAGAGGTGTAACCCATCAGCTAAAAAGCCACCTTCATGAGCTGGACTACTAGATTGTTTGCTGTCCAGTGGACCTTGGTGAAGGCCAATATGGATGTTATGTGATCCTTCTGTCATAGGCAATAGTTAACCTAAAGTGGTTGTAAACCTCAGGCATGAAATATGAACAAAGCATATCCCTCTATGGTGTGTCTCAATTAAGAACACTAATGCCACGTACACACGAGCAGACTTTTTCGACGGACTAGGTCCGACGGTCTTTCCGATGGACTTTCGACGGAGTTCCGACGAACTTTCCGAATGAATGGACCTGGCCACACACAATCACACTAAAGTCTGACGGATTTGAACGTGATGACGTACGACCGGACTAGAAAAAGGAAGTTCGTAGCCAGTAGCCAAAAGCTGCCCTAGCATCGTTGTTTGTCCGTCGGACTAGCACACAGACGAGCGGATTTTTCGATAAGAACTGGGTCCGGCGGAGTTCCGGTGGAAACATTTGAAGCATGTTCTATTTCGAAAGTCTGTCGGATTTTTCGACAGCAAAAGTCTGATGGAGCCCACACACGATCGAATTGTCCGACGGATTCGTTCCGTCGGACCTTTGCTGTCGAAAAGTCTGGTCGTGTGTACGCAGCATAAGTGTCATTTCTGTCTGCTGCTTCCTTCCTCTGCTATTAGCATGTATCACCTCTGATAAGTTTTCCTGACACCAAGAGAAAAAAGGTGACAGGGGAGGGACCTCCAACTGACTGACAGCCTCAGCTATGTTCTTGTGTGCTGTGTGTGGGGGGGGGGGGGGGGGGGGTGTCCCTTCCCTCAGCTCTCAGAGCTCACCTCACTGAGCTCCGCAGTGTGTAACTTCAGCTCTCCGCCCCCTTTTTTTCTCTCAGACAAACTTTAAAATTCAACACTTTGAATGAATGTAGAGAAGGGCTGCAGATAAACAGGTACAGCTTATGCAGAAGGATTTGTTTAATCTCTGTGTATTACCTAAGGATAATCCTTTCACTGCATATATGTAAGGGTTTACAACCACTTTAAGACATACTCTATATTATTGCCTTTACACGCACATTTAATGGCATCCCAGTCTTAGTCCGTAGGGTTCAATAATGAGTTGGCCCACCCTTTGCAGCTATAACAGCTTCAACTCTTCTGGGAAGGCCGTCCACAAGGTTTAGGAGTGTGTTTCATAGTTTCATAGTTAGTAAGGTTGAATAAAGACACCAGTCCATCCAGTTCAACCTGAGTAAGTGTCTACAATTGTCCCTATCCCTGTACATTGCACACTCACATCACATATCCCTACCCTCAAGGAGCCCACAATCCAAGGTCCCCATTCATATACTAGGGCCATTTTCGGACAGAAGCCAATTAACCTACCTGCATGTCTTTGGATTGTGGGAGGAAACAGGAGTCCCCGGAGGAAACCCACGCAGGCACAGGGAGAACATGCAAACTCCAGGCAGGTAGTGTCATGGTTGGGATTTGAACCAGTGGTTTGCGGCAATGGTTCCAATATAGGCCAGGACACAATCTGCATGGAGTTTGTATGTTCTTTTTGTACTTGTCATTCCAAAGATAGTCCAGTATGTTATTTGGCTACTGACTCAATTGGCCTAGTACGTGTGTGCAGGTCTAACAATTTTAACAGCAGACCCTGGAAACACTCCGTTAAATGGCTAATGCAGCTCTGGAATGCCTGTCAGACATGGAGCCCCCAAAAAAGTAGTGGAGTAGGGATGGATAATACAACAAATATTTGCTCAAGAAATATCTTGTTTTATTTAAAAATATATATATATTGAAATACAGTATATAGATAAAATATCTAAAACAATAGACATATCTTTTACTTGAAAATATAGCAGAAATCATTTTCTACTTACTCAGTAAGACCCTCTAATGTCAAATCTGTCAGTAAAATCACATTTTTTTTAATTTTTGAACTACAATTTGTTTTAGAACCTACAACCAGTCCTTTAAATGGGGTTTTCCACAGTACCAAATAGTCAGAAGTCACAAAACCTTTGATAGTCTTACATGGTAGAGACAACAGGGGGAGCTGGATGACTAGTGTGAAAATCTTTGGTTTGCACGGTTCCTCCGCTCCTTGGCTTGTGAAGAACAAGTTGATAACGGTATAATAATTCTGTACACTCTTCTAGCTCCTTAGACAAGAAAAGACAAGATAATATGGTTAAACATGGATTTAGCCCTCTTGGCAAGACTTGTTCTTCTGAAACTGCTTCACAAAGTTGGTGAAGACCTCCAGCCCCTCCAGCAGTCCATCCCCATTGGTTGCACAGCACCCCTGGATGTGCCACTGATGTCCTTTTGTCTTCGCCAGTCCCAACTCTTCCGAAAGCTCCATAGGTTTCCTGGCACCTGGGAGATCTTGCTTATTGGCCATCACCAAGAAGGGCACACCTCTCATTTCATCATCTTCCAGCATAGTACTGAGTGCTATCCTGGCTTCATCAAACCTCTCTGGGTCAGCACTGTCCACCACAAAAATCAACCCATCTGTATTGGCATAGTAATGTCTCCACAAGTTAACAATATTTCCCTGACCGGCTACATCCCAGACAGTAAAGGTCACATTATGGATGGGCTCCACAGTCTCAACGTTGAATCCGATGGTTGGGATTGTACATACTGTCTCATTTAACTTCAGTTTGTAGAGGATGGTGGTCTTTCCAGCAGCGTCCAGACCCAACATCAGGATCCGTGCCTTGGTGCCAGAGAAGCTCATAAGAGCTTGGTAAAGGCTGCTGAGGAGGGCACCCATATTTGCAGATGTAGACCTTATCTATTTCTTCTGAAATCTGTCTGTTCTGATGTCTGTAGCTTTGCATATTCCTAGTAAGCTCCATTACCGTATATATACACAAGATCTCTTCCCTGGCCGAACCTAAGAAAGGAATTTCCTGGTTGCTCTCTAGTTCCGTACTACGTTGGAAGATTCCTCTATAACCCATTGTGACAGTGTCGAAGCTGACAGCAGCACAGGAAGTGATGTTGTTAAAACAGCATTCAAAACAGAAACAACTTTATTGTAAAGAAGCACTTTAATTGATAGAGACGTCAACCATTAAATTGTACAAGGGCATGAAACAACATTGTAATTGTTTGCAAAGACCAATGCACTTACAAGTACAAAAAAAGATATATAAAGGAATGAAAATAACTTCAGCAGTTTATCAGATGTGTCATCCAACCATTTTTGAGGCTTTGGAACTCCACTGAACCACGGGGAGAGCCATTATCCACAAATGGAGATAACTTGGAACAGTGGTGAACCTTCCCAGGAGTGGCCGGCCTACAAAAATGACTCCAAGAGCATGACAACAACTCATCCAGGAGGTCATAAAAGAACCCAGAACAACATCTAAAGAACTGCAGGCCTCATTTGCCTCAGGTAAGATCAGTGTTCATGATTCAACAATAAGAAAGAGACTGGGCAAAAATGGCATCCATGGGAGAGTTCCAAGGACAAAACCACTGGTCACCAAAAAGAACACAAAGGCTCATCTCACATTTACCAAAAAACATCTTGATTATCCTCAAGACTTTTATGGAAATATTCTGTGGACTGATGAGACAAAAATGTAACTTTTTGGAAGGCGTGCGTCCTGTTACATCTGGCATAAAACTAATACAGCATTTCATAACAAGAACATCACACCAACAGTCAGACATGGTGGTGGTAGCGTGATGGTCTGGGGCTGCTTTGCAGCTTCAGGACATTTCATATTCCTGATTTCTGTCTGCTGTACCATGTACTTGTATAAAAAAGTATCCTGTTCTCTTTGCATTGCTTCCTTTGTGTGAAATCCCTGGTGTTCCTTCCAGTCCCTCTGCTTTCCTATTAAAAATTGGACACACTAGGCATTAGAGCACAGCGTGGGCAGTTTTCTGGTTGTCCTGCTCTCCTCCAATGATCAGACTTGTCTTGACACACACCCCTCCCCCGTCACAGCCATTCACTAAGAGGATCAATGTACTGTTTTTTCTCTTCCCCCAGCTCTTATGCAGCTGAGAACAGAGGGAATGCGATCACTCATAAAAAAGGGGGGAAAAGGGTATTTATAATATTTTTTATATCTATATGCAAATGTTCTGCTTTTCATTTCTATTTTAAACCAAATGGGTTATTTTACAAGGTGTTCACACACTTTAAATTCTCTGGTATCATCCAGAGATGCAATATGTGGGCTCACATCTGTGTGGTTGGAGTGGTGGTCTACCAAGTGAGACCTGGACTCAGATCATTGAGCTGCCTGTCAGTAGTGTGGTTGGTGTAGGAGGGGTAGGCTAGGTAAGAGAAGGTTCAATAAGTGGGAGATGTCCCGGAATGCTGTTGCTATCCTGCCTGTGTTTTGGATTTGATGAAGGAAAGACCCCTGTTAGCTTCTGAGGCCATGGCCATGTTTTCACCACCATCCATGTCTCTACTATATGTGGTGGTAATGAGTCACTGGTAGGGAGGGCTCTGTGGCGCAATGGATAGCGCATTGGACTTCTAGTTGGTGTAGCAATTCAAAGGTTGTGGGTTCGAGTCCCACCAGAGTCGCTTTTTAAAAATAAGAAGGGCAGTATTTTAAATAAGTGAAGATCAAGAACTCGGGGACATGACCTCAAACTAGCAGGAGGAAAGTTCAAAACTAATTTTAGAAAGCATTATTTTACTGAGCAGTTGATGCCTAAGGCTGGGTTCACACTAACAGCGGCCACAACTCGCAGTAGTGAGTTCACCGTTTCGGCTCCAAATTAGGTCCGAATTTTTGCCTGAATTTGGACCTGAAATGGATCCAAAAGACACACAGGACCCTTCTTCAGTGCGGACCATGGCCACCCATGGAGATGTGTGAACCAGCTCCATTGAAAGCCAGTCACACTCTGTCATGCGAATTGGATGCGGGTTTCTCATAAGTGTGAACACGGCCTTAAAAAATGGAGTAGACTTAATGGACCATTTGGTCTTCTTTCTGCCAACATACTTTTATGTTCTAATTTTACAAATGCTGCCCGCTGGGCAGCCCTGCTTGCCAGCCCCGTATATACCCCATCAAGTTCCCGG
This sequence comes from Lithobates sylvaticus, assembly GCA_028564925.1. Taxonomy (NCBI): domain Eukaryota; kingdom Metazoa; phylum Chordata; class Amphibia; order Anura; family Ranidae; genus Lithobates; species Lithobates sylvaticus. The sequence continues at coordinate 58,757,282 of CM053029.1, forward strand.
GTGGCTTCAGCAGTTTCCCTGACTTCTCCTCCAGGTCAATACGGTCGCTTCTTCTCCCAGCCAATCCGGTCTCAGGGCCTGCTTCCTGTCCTGATTGGCTGGGAGGAGAAGCAAGAAGACAATAGCGAATGTTGATTCGCTATTGTCACAAGTGGGTGGGCTCAGGACGCAGCTCTCTGCGCCCCTAACCCACCCTTTTTTAAGCCAATTAGATCCTCCGGCTCTAATCACGTGCTTCACAAACCCCCCCCCCCCCTGTAGAACTCTATGCATCTGGCACCCTGCATGGAGATTAGCGGTCGGGTACACATAGATTTGGAGGGGGGCGTGCCGCCTCTGCTGATGACCTCTGCTGGCTCTCCTACCTGTACATCCCCTATGTGTCAGAATAGGTTTTTCAGTTCCACAATGAGAGTGCTTATTTGGCAATAATTTTGTCATAACTTAAGATAACAAAGTAATAGATACATTTCTTTTGGCAATATGGTCTTGCATAAATCATTTAATTTTAAATTCATTATATTGGTAGATTTACTGTTGATACAAATATGTTTTATTCTATAATATGTTGTATCGATAATGACACTACAAAAAACACAAAAAACACAGGAGGGCACAAATGCCTAGTGCATTACCATCATAAATATTTATTATTATGTACACCACATTTGGAAACTGATGCATTTCAGGGGGCGTGCCCCCCGTCTTCAGAGCTCTGAACTTCCAACTGTTGTATACTTGGTTAGATGACATTGCCTTACAGCTGGAGTTGGTATTTGTTATGCCCGTTCCTTATTATATTTGTGAGTATGCAATTGTCTTTTTGGATCCAACAAATATTTATGGTGGTAATGCACTAGGCAATTGCGCCCTCCTCTTTTTTTTTTCAGGTTGTTGCGAGGAGGGCTGCATCAGACAAAGCATTGCAGGCTTTGACACCATTGGCTATACAACTGTCTGTTCGCTGGAGTGTTTGATATTTTCTGTAATAATAACACTAACGTGATGTTTCTGTTAGGAAGCATAGCAATGTAGCACCCTCCTAGGTAGGTGATAGAGAGTGTATCGTTTTTGGGTTTCCTTGCTGAACAGGGGGACTGTCAGGCTAATTTAGGTCATCTCTGCCTAATAGGGAGCAGTGATCCATTGATAGGGTCTGCTCAGTGTGATCAGATGCTGCTTGTGTTGTCTGCCTCTTTCACACTGGTCCAATAGGAAGGGGCATATCAGACAGTGGGAGGAAACCTGACAAATGGGAGCATGGGTGTAGATACAGCTCTGGCCATTGGCAGAGGAAGGTGTCTTAAGGCATGCTGGGTGACAGTATATATACCAAGAGAGTACATGTGCATGGGGAGCATGGGTGTAGATACAGCTCTGGCCATTGGCTCCCCTGACCGCAGGCGCTGCTTTGTGTCCGGGATGCGATCCTCGGTCTGCCCGGGGATCGCATCCCGCTCCTCTCACCTGTCCCCTGCCTCCTCCTTCGTCGGCGTGCGCGCGCCCCCGCTGCCCAGGCGCGCGCTTCTCTTAAAGGGCCAGCGCACAACCAATTGGTGCCTGGCCCAATTACAGTTTTCCCCTAATTAATAAAAACCCACTTCCCCTTCCTGTCCTCGCCGGATCTTGTGTTGCCTTTGTGCCCAGTGAAAGCGTTAGTGTGTTTTGCTCCCTCTGTGTATCCAGACCTTTGCTGTTGCCCCCCGACTACGAACCTTTGCCACCTGCCTTGACCCTTTGCTACGTCTGACCTTCCTTTTGCCTAATCCTTGTGTACCGCGCTTGTCTCAGCTGTCAGTGGGGTCGAGTTGCTATTGGAGGACACGACCTGGTTGCTACCGCCGCTGCAAGTCCATCCCGCCTTGCGGCGGGCTCTGGTGAAAACCAGTAGCAACATTAGAACCGGTCCTCCAATACAACCCGTGCTATCGCCCCATTGGCATAGGGGATCCACCTCCTGTTCCCCGTCGTACCCGGTACGTGACAGTAGATCCGGCCATGGATCCCGCTGAGGTCCCGCTGCCTAGCCTCTCGGATCTGACCACGGTGGTCGCCCAACAAGGACAGCAATTGGCGCAGTTGACTGCTATGCTACAGCAGCTTCTACCGTCTCCACCGCCTGCTCCTACATCTCCTCCGCCACGAGTTGCTGCTGCTAGGATCCGCCTGTCCCTTCCTGACAAATTCAATGGGGATCCCAAGCTGTGCCGAGGGTTCCTATCCCAGTGTTCCCTCCATCTGGAGATGTTGTCGGACCAGTTCCCCACAGAACGGTCAAAGGTGGCGTTCGTGGTCAGCTTACTATCTGATAAGGCCCTAGCCTGGGCTACACCACTTTGGGACCGTGGCGATCCTGCCACAGCTTCTATCCCAGCCTTCTTCTCTGAGGTCCGCAGTGTCTTCGAAGAACCAGCCCGGGCCTCCTCTGCCGAGACGGCTCTCCTGAACCTCGTCCAGGGGAATTCTTCAGTGGGCGATTACGCCATTCAGTTCCGCACCCTGGCATCTGAACTCTCCTGGAACAATGAGGCCCTCTGCGCAACCTTCAAAAAAGGTCTATCCAGTCATGTCAAAGATGTGCTGGCGTCGCGTGAGATTCCTGCTACCCTGTCTGAACTCATCCAGCTAGCCACCCGCATTGACATGCGTTATACCGAAAGACGCCTAGAGCTACGACAGGAAAAGGACTTTGGTCGCGTCAGGCGGTTTCCGCGCCTGGCACCTCTCTTCCAGAATCCTCTGCAACCCGTTCCTGCTCCTCCTGCTGAGGAGGCTATGCAAGTGGATCGGTCGCGCTTGACCTCACAAGAGAGGACTCGCCGCCGAGATCATAATCTGTGCCTGTATTGCGCCAGTCCCGACCATTTTTTAAAGGACTGCTCTATCCGCCCTCAGCGTCAGGGAAACGCTCGCACCTAGCTAACGTAGGAGAGGCGCTGCTAGGTGTGGATTCTTCCTCTCCCCGTCTGACCATTCCTGTGCGGATTTCTCTGACCAAGGGATCCTCTTTCTCCACGGTGGCCTTTCTGGACTCTGGTTCGGCAGGAAACTTCATTGAAGCTTCACTCATCAACAAATTTAATGTTCCAGTTACTCGTCTCGTCAAGCCCTTTTTCATCACCTCTGTAAATGGTCAAAATCTGAACTGTATAGTGCGATATCGCACTGAACCTCTTCTCATGAAGATTGGAGTTCTCCATCATGAAAAGATTAGCTTCTTGGTGTTACCCAACTGTACCTCAGAGATCCTTTTGGGCCTACCCTGGCTCCAGTTACATTCTCCTACCCTCGACTGGTCCTCGGGGGACATCAAGAGTTGGGGTCCTTCCTGTCACAGGCATTGCCTCAAAGCGGTACCCATTAAACAACTTTCCAACGCTCCTGCTCTGCCTAATCTTCCCAAGCCTTACCAGGACTTTTCCGACGTATTTTGCAAAAAGCAAGCGGAGGTTTTGCCACCACACAGACCCTTTGATTGCCCTATTGATCTCCTCCCTGGTACCACCCCGTCCCGTGGCAGGATCTACCCTCTCTCCGTTCCGGAGACACAAGCCATGACAGACTATATCCAGGAGAACCTCAAGAGAGGCTTCATCCGCAAGTCCTCTTCCCCTGCTGGAGCAGGATTCTTCTTTGTCGCCAAAAAGGACGGGTCCCTACGTCCCTGCATTGACTATCGTAGCCTTAATAAAATCACGGTAAAAAATCGCTACCCACTGCCTCTCATCTCTGAACTGTTTGACCGTTTGCGCGGAGCAAGTCTTTTCACCAAACTGGACCTCCGGGGCGCATATAATCTCATCCGTATCCGTAAAGGCGATGAATGGAAAACCGCCTTTAACACCCGTGACGGACACTTTGAATACCTAGTCATGCCCTTTGGGTTATGCAATGCCCCTGCGGTCTTCCAAGACTTTGTGAATGAGATTTTCAGAGATCTGCTGTACACTTGTGTTGTTGTCTATCTGGATGATATCCTGATTTTCTCCTCTGGCTTGGAGGAGCACCGTCTTCATGTCCGCCAAGTGCTCCAGCGACTCCGTGATAACCGTCTGTACGCCAAACTAGAGAAATGTCTCTTTGAACGCTGCAGTCTTCCCTTCCTGGGGTACTTGGTCTCTGGACAAGGTCTCCAAATGGACCCTGCGAAACTCTCTGCTGTCCTGAACTGGCCACGTCCTACTGGGCTACGGGCCATCCAGCGTTTCCTCGGATTCGCCAACTATTACCGCCAGTTCATTTCCCACTTCTCCACCATTGTCGCGCCTATTGTGGCACTAACCAGAAAAAGTGCGGATCCGAGGTCCTGGCCTCCTCAAGCTGATGAGGCATTTAACCGCCTCAAGTCTGTCTTTGCCTCTGCACCAGTTCTGTCCAGGCCTGATCCCCTCAAACCGTTCTTCATGGAAGTCGATGCCTCCTCTGTGGGAGCTGGAGCCGTGCTTCTCCAGAAAGACTCCAAGGGCAAGAACGTCACCTGTGGTTTTTTCTCCAAGACCTTTTCCCCCCCTGAAAAGAACTATTCCATTGGAGACCGTGAATTACTGGCCATTAAGCTAGCACTTGAGGAGTGGAGACATCTCCTTGAGGGGTCCGCTCATCTCATCACGATCTTCACTGATCACAAAAATCTCTCTTACCTCCAGTCCGCCCAGCGATTAAACCCACGCCAAGCCAGGTGGTCGTTGTTTTTTGCCCGCTTCAACTTTGAGATTCACTTCCGTCCTGCAGACAAGAATGTCAGGGCTGACGCCCTCTCTCGTTCCACCGATTCCTCTGAGTCCGACTCTCCTGTACAACATATTGTACCTCCTGAGTAGGGATGAGCCGAACACCCCCGGGTTCGGTTCGAACCAGAACCTTCGAACGGACCGAAAGTTCGCGCGAATTTTCGAACCCTATACGTTATAATGGACGCGAACGTTCGAAATCAAAAGTGCTAATTACAACGGCCAATATGCATGTTAATGTCATAAAACAGGTTTGGGGACCCGGGTCCTGCCCCAGGGGACATATATCAATGCAAAAAGAACTTTTAAAAACTAACGTTTTTTCGGGAGCAGTCATTTTAATGATGCATAAAGTGAAAAAAAAAAAGTGACATTTTCCTTTAAATATGGTACCTGGGGGGTGTCCAAAGTATGCCTGTGAAGTGGCATGTGTTTCCCGTGTTTAGAACTGTCCTTGCACAAAATGACATTTGTAAAGGAAAAAAAGAAGCCATTTAAAACCACTTGCGGCTTTAGGTTTGATCTTAAGTAGAATCTGAACAGGTACATTATGAAGTGTAGCTCCATCCCAAAAAAATCTATTTTTTAAGCTTTTTGGAGAACATAGGGAGGGGTTATCACCCCTGTAACATTTGCTGTCTTTGCACATCTGTTCAGAACATGTCACCTCACTTTCCGTCCCAATGACAAATGTTTTTGGAAAAAGTGGGGTTTTAATTGAAACAAGGATTGGTGATAAAGTATCAGTAGAGAGGAGATACCTTTTTCCCAAATTAAATCTAACAGGATAGAATTTCCCTTCCTAGGGGTAGATTTCCTCTCACTTCCTGTTTTCTCTTTCCATTTTCAAGTAGGAGTCGTTTGTAAGTTGGATGTTTGAAAGTAGGGGCCTGGCGTATATACTCTGCAGAAATTTGCCCTATTAGATGTTGGTGTAGCCACAAGACTGGTGGGCACAGGAATGGGCCCTGCTGTGAGTTAATAGATCAAGATTTGTAATTGCATGCACCTGTTGAACAGGGCAGAAAAATTGGGCCTTTGGCGGTGGTGGTGGACGGTGTTGCCACAAGACTGTAGGCCCTCATAGTTACTCTTGGTGGGCGCAGGAATGGGCCCTGCTGTGAGTTATTAGATCAAGATTTGTAATTGCAAGCACCTGATGAACAGGGCAGAAAAATTGGGCCTTTGGCGGTGGTGGTGGACGGTGTTGCCACAAGACTGCAGGCCCTCATAGTTACTCTTGGTGGGCGCAGGAATGGGCCCTGCTGTGAACTATTAGATCAAGATTTGTAATTACCCGCCCCTGTTAAACAGGGGCTGAAAAATTGTGCCTTAGGCACTGGTGCTGGTGCCACAACACTGCAACCCCTCACAGAGACTGTACTTGGAGCACAGCAGTCACACGTGTTGCGAAGCATTTTTTTAAAAAATTGTAAGTACACGCCCCTGTTAAACAGGGGCTGAAAAATTGTGCCTTAGGCACTGGTGCTGGTGCCACAACACTGCAACCCGGCCCTCACAGATACTGTACTTGGAGCACAGCAGTCACACGTGTTGCGAAGCATTTTTTTTTAAAAAATTGTAAGTACACGCCCCTGTTAAACAGGGGCTGAAAAATTGTGCCTTAGGCACTGGTGCTGGTGCCACAACACTGCAACCCGGCCCTCACAGATACTGTACTTGGAGCACAGCAGTCACACGTGTTGCGAAGCATTTTTTTAAAAAATTGTAAGTACACGCCCCTGTTAAACAGGGGCTGAAAAATTGTGCCTTAGGCACTGGTGCCACAACACTGCAACACGGCCCTCACAGAGACTGTACTTGGAGCACAGCAGTCACACGTGTTGCGAAGCATTTTTTTAAAAAATTGTAAGTACACGCCCCTGTTAAACAGGGGCTGAAAAATTGTGCCTTAGGCACTGGTGCCACAACACTGCAACACGGCCCTCACAGAGACTGTACTTGGAGCACAGCAGTCACACGTGTTGCGAAGCATTTTTTTAAAAAATTGTAAGTACACGCCCCTGTTAAACAGGGGCTGAAAAATTGTGCCTTAGGCACTGGTGCTGGTGCCACAACACTGCAACACGGCCCTCACAGAGACTGTACTTGGAGCACAGCAGTCACACGTGTTGCGAAGCATTTTTTTTAAAAATTGTAAGTACACGCCCCTGTTAAACAGGGGCTGAAAAATTGTGCCTTAGGCACTGGTGCTGGTGCCACAACACTGCAACACGGCCCTCACAGAGACTGTACTTGGAGCACAGCAGTCACACGTGTTGCGAAGCATTTTTTTTAAAAATTGTAAGTACACGCCCCTGTTAAACAGGGGCTGAAAAATTGTGCCTTAGGCACTGGTGTGGTGGCATGGATCATTGAGGAGGAGGAAGAGGATAGTCAGTGAACATAAGAGGACAGTCACTCAGCATCAGCATAGGCAGTCTTGAAGGGATGTGACATTAAAAATTATTCGGTTATATCCGCCTCAGGTGCCTGGTAGCTGGTGGTGATCCAAGACTGATTCATTTTGATGAATGTCAGTCGATCAACCGAGGCGGTGGACAGGCGCACCCTATGATCAGTCACAAATCCTCCAGCAGCACTGAATGTGCGTTCGGAAAGAACGCTGGAGGCAGGACAGGCCAGTAGCTCAATTGCATACTGTGCAAGCTCTGGCCAGTGATCCATCCTCAGGACCCAGTAAGCCAGAGGATTTTCGGTGGGAAAGGTGTCCAAGTCTGACCTTGCCCCAAGGTATTCCTGCACCATGTATATCAGACGCTGGCGATGGTTGCTGGAACCGATCATACCTTGGGGCTGCGGACTAAAAAAATTGTCTGAACGCATCGGTCAGACGTCCACCTTCCCCACCGCTCCTTCTGCCACTGACCGAAGCCTCAGCAACTCGTCGCCCAGGACCAGGAGTTTGTAGCCTCCCAGTTTCTGGGAACGCGTTGCACAGACCTTTCTGCAAGGCCTCCCTGAGATGTCTCATCCTCTGCTCCCTCTGCGACGGCAAGATAAGGTCCGCAACCTTACCCTTGTACCGCGGATCAAGGAGAGTGGCCAGCCAGTAATGGTCCCTCTCCTTGATCCGAAGAACACGAGGATCCTTCCGCAGGCTTTGCAGGATCAGGGAGGCCATGCAGCGTAGGTTAGCTGAGGCATTCGGTCCGGAGTCTTCTGGGTCACTGAGGATGACATGATCGCCAGCCACCTCCTCCCAGCCACGTACAAGTCCACTGGCTTGTTGGGACTGTACATCATCCCTAAAAGACTGCTGCTGCTGATGCTGAGTGCCAGGCTCCACCTCCATGCTCACACAATCCTCCTCCTCCTCCTCCTCCTCCTCCTCCTCATCCTCTTCCTGTGTGATGGGTGGGACAGAAGGAACACTGTCCGGATAAAGGGGGCCTTGAGAGGCAAGGAAGTCCTCCTCTTCCTGCCTCTGTTCTGCCTCAAGTGCCCTGTCCATGATCCCACGCAGCGTATGCTCCAACAGGTGGACAAGAGGGACAGTGTCACTGATGCATGCACTGTCACTGCTCACCATCCTCGTGGCCTCCTCAAATGGTGAGAGGACAGTGCATGCATCCCTGATCATGCTCCACTGACGTGGGGAAAAAAAACCAAGCTCCCCTGACCCTGTCCTGGTGCCGTAGTCGCAAAGGTACTCATTGATGGCCCTCTGCTGCGTGTGCAGTCGCTGCAGCATGGCCAACGTTGAGTTCCACCTGGTGGGCATGTCAGATATTAGGCGGTTCTTGGGCAGGTTCAGCTCCTTTTGCAGCTCAGTCAGCCGAGCACTGGCATTATAAGATCGGCGGAAATGCACACAGACTTTCCTGGCCTGCCTCAGGACATCCTGTAAGCCTGGGAACCTGCCCAAGAACCGCTGCACCACCACCAGGTTGAGGACGTGAGCCATGCAGGGCACATGGGTGAGCTGCCCCTGTCGCAGGGCGGAGAGGAGGTTGGTGCCATTGTCAGAAACGACCATTCCTGGCTTAAGCTGACGTGGCGTCAACCACCTCTCGGCCTGCCCCTGCAGAGCTGCCAGAACCTCTGGCCCAGTGTGGCTCCTGTCCCCCAAACACACCAGCGCAAGCACGGCATGGCATCTTTTTGCCTGCGTACTTGCGTAGCCCCTTGTACGCCTACGGAGCACCGCTGGTTCCAAGGACAGAGCACTGGAGGAAGAAGAAGAGGAGGGGGTGGAGGAGAGAGGTGTGTCACAACCAGTAGCAGTAGTCGCGTTTTGGAGGCGTGGTGGCGGAACAACCTCCAACACTACTGCACCTTGTCCTGCATCCCTCCCAGCTGCCAATAGAGTGACCCAATGGGCCGTGAAAGAAAGGTACCGTCCCTGTCCATGCCTGCTGGACCATGAGTCAGCGGTAATATGCACCTTACCGCTGACCGCCCTGTCCAGCGAGGCATGGACATTGCCCTCCACATGCCGGTAGAGAGACGGAATCGCCTTCCGCGAGAAAAAGTGACGTTTGGGAACCTGCCACTGAGGAACCGCACATTGAACAAACTCACGGAAGGGGGCCGAGTCTACCAACTGAAAAGGCAGCAGTTGAAGTGCTAGCAATTTAGCAAGGCTAGCATTCAACCGCTGGGCATGTGGATGGCTGGGAGTGTACTTCTTTCTACGGTCCAGCAGCTGGGGCAGGGAAATTTGCCTGCTGCATTCGGACGTCGGTGTACTGCAAGTACTTGGTTGTGACACACCGAATTCTACACCTTCAGTCCTCTCAGAGCAGCTTTCAGAGAGGACTGAAGGTGTAGTGGGGATGGAGATCCCAGCTGAGGAGGAGCAAGGAGAGGTCCGCTTAGTTCTTTGGTGTGGGTCTTTTATGTGTGCCTGCCAACGAGCTGCATGGCAGGTCGCCATATGTCTGGTCATGCTTGTGGTGCCCAAGCGGCTGATGTTTTGGCCACGCGAGATACGCTTGAGACAAATATTGCAAATAGCAGTGGTGCGATCTGCTGCACTCGTCTCAAAAAAGGCCCACACCAAAGAACTTTTCTGATAACGTGCAGAGGCAGCGCCCTGCACAGGCGGAGCTCTGCGGTGTTGTACAGTTGCTGTGCTGGCCTCTACCTGGCCTCCAGGGGGCATCCTGCCTCGTTGGACATGTGACGCCGCATCCTCCTCCTCCTCGTCCTCCTCCTCATCCTCTCTCCCTTGAGGCACCCACGTGGAGTCAGTGACCTCATCATCCCCTCCCTCTTCACCACTAGAGCAAACCTGGCAGTAAGCTGCAGCTGGTGGAACTGTACTGCCAGATTCCTCAAGCTGGGTATCGTCATCCGAGCCTTCGAATCGTTGGGCATCCTCCTGGAGCATGTACCCAACACTGTGCTCAAAGAGTTCGGGGGACTCCTCAGGAGGACATGGTGGGTCTAGGGAAGGGGTGGCTGATGATGCTCTGTCAGTACCCTGAGCCTGGGTGAGAGAGGATGAGGAGGATGAGGAGGGCTTGGTCATCCATTCTACCAAGCCTTCAGCATGATGCGGCTCCACATGTCCAGCTGCCGAAAACAAAGACGCGCGTGTCCCATGGCCACGTGCTGATGACGATGCACGACCACGTCCACGTCCACGGCCACGTCCACTAGAAACAGAGCCTGCCTGCCCTGTGTTCTTGGCTCTGCACGCTCTGCCTCCCCTTGGCGGTCTTCCAGCCATTGTAGTCGGTAGTCCTGTGGGTGCTGCTGAGAAGAAAATATAGGAGCTCTGTGTGATGCCACTAACACACTAGAAGTCCTATGGGTGCTTCTGCAAAGAAAATAGAGGAGCTCTGTGTGATGCCACTAACACACTAGAAGTCCTGTGGGTGCTGCTGAGAAGAATATATAGGAGCTCTGTGTGATGCCACTAACACACTAGAATTCCTATGGGTGCCTCTGCAAAGAAAATAGAGGAGCTCTGTGTGATGCCACTAACACACTAGAAGTCCTGTGGGTGCTTATGCAAAGAAAATAGAGGAGCTCTGTGTGATGCCACTAACACACTAGAAGTCCTGTGGGTGCTTCTGCAAAGAAAATAGAGGAGCTCTGTGTGATGCCACTAACACACTAGAAGTCCTGTGGGTGCTTATGCAAAGAAAATAGAGGAGCTCTGTGTGATGCCACTAACACACTAGAAGTCCTGTGGGTGCTTATGCAAAGAAAATAGAGGAGCTCTGTGTGATGCCACTAACACACTAGAAGTCCTGTGGGTGCTTCTGCAAAGAAAATAGAGGAGCTCTGTGTGATGCCACTAACACACTAGAAGTCCTATGGGTGCTTCTGCAAAGAAAATAGAGGAGCTCTGTGTGATGCCACTAACACACTAGAAGTCCTGTGGGTGCTGCTGAGAAGAATATATAGGAGCTCTGTGTGATGCCACTAACACACTAGAATTCCTATGGGTGCCTCTGCAAAGAAAATAGAGGAGCTCTGTGTGATGCCACTAACACACTAGAAGTCCTGTGGGTGCTTATGCAAAGAAAATAGAGGAGCTCTGTGTGATGCCACTAACACACTAGAAGTCCTGTGGGTGCTTCTGCAAAGAAAATAGAGGAGCTCTGTGTGATGCCACTAACACACTAGAAGTCCTGTGGGTGCTTATGCAAAGAAAATAGAGGAGCTCTGTGTGATGCCACTAACACACTAGAAGTCCTGTGGGTGCTTATGCAAAGAAAATAGAGGAGCTCTGTGTGATGCCACTAACACACTAGAAGTCCTGTGGGTGCTTCTGCAAAGAAAATAGAGGAGCTCTGTGTGGTGCCACTAACACACTAGAAGTCCTGTGGGTGCTTATGCAAAGAAAATAGAGGAGCTCTGTGTGATGGGACTAACACACTTCAAGTCCTATAGGTGCTTCTGGGAACAAAATATAGCTCTGTGTGTGTAATGGGACTAACACACTTCAAGTCCTATAGGTGCTTCTGGGAACAAAGTATAGCTCTTTGTGTGTAATGGGACTAACACACTTCAAGTCCTATAGGTGCTTCTGGGAACAAAATATAGCTCTGTGTGTGTGTAATGGGACTAACACACTTCAAGTCCTATAGGTGCTTCTGGGAACAAAGTATAGCTCTTTGTGTGTAATGGGACTAACACACTTCAAGTCCTATAGGTGCTTCTGGGAACAAAATATAGCTCTGTGTGTGTAATGGGACTAACACACTTCAAGTCCTATAGGTGCTTCTGGGAACAAAGTATAGCTCTTTGTGTGTAATGGGACTAACACACTTCAAGTCCTATAGGTGCTTCTGGGAACAAAATATAGCTCTGTGTGTGTAATGGGACTAACACACTTCAAGTCCTATAGGTGCTTCTGGGAACAAAGTATAGCTCTTTGTGTGTAATGGGACTAACACACTTCAAGTCCTATAGGTGCTTCTGGGAACAAAATATAGCTCTGTGTGTGTAATGGGACTAACACACTTCAAGTCCTATAGGTGCTTCTGGGAACAAAGTATAGCTCTTTGTGTGTAATGGGACTAACACACTTCAAGTCCTATAGGTGCTTCTGGGAACAAAATATAGCTCTGTGTGTGTAATGGGACTAACACACTTCAAGTCCTATAGGTGCTTCTGGGAACAAAATATAGCTCTGTGTGTGTAATGGGACTAACACACTTCAAGTCCTATAGGTGCTTCTGGGAACAAAATATAGCTCTGTGTGTGTAATGGGACTAACACACTTCAAGTCCTATAGGTGCTTCTGGGAACAAAATATAGCTCTTTGTGTGTAATGGGACTAACACACTTCAAGTCCTATAGGTGCTTCTGGGAACAAAATATAGCTCTGTGTGTGTAATGGGACTAACACACTTCAAGTCCTATAGGTGCTTCTGGGAACAAAGTATAGCTCTTTGTGTGTAATGGGACTAACACACTTCAAGTCCTATAGGTGCTTCTGGGAACAAAATATAGCTCTGTGTGTGTAATGGGACTAACACACTTCAAGTCCTATAGGTGCTTCTGGGAACAAAGTATAGCTCTTTGTGTGTAATGGGACTAACACACTTCAAGTCCTATAGGTGCTTCTGGGAACAAAATATAGCTCTGTGTGTGTAATGGGACTAACACACTTCAAGTCCTATAGGTGCTTCTGGGAACAAAATATAGCTCTTTGTGTGTAATGGGACTAACACACTTCAAGTCCTATAGGTGCTTCTGGGAACAAAATATAGCTCAGTGTGTGTAATGGGACTAACACACTTCAAGTAACCTATAGGTGCTTCTGGGAACAAAATATAGCTCTTTGTGTGTAATGGGACTAACACACTTCAAGTCCTATAGGTGCTTCTGGGAACAAAATATAGCTCTGTGTGTGTAATGGGACTAACACACTTCAAGTCCTATAGGTGCTTCTGGGAACAAAATATAGCTAGGTGTGTGTAATGGGACTAACACACTTCAAGTCCTATAGGTGTTCTGGGAACAAAATATAGCTCTGTGTGTGTAATGGGACTAACACACTTCAAGTCCTATAGGTGCTTCTGGGAACAAAATATAGCTCTTTGTGTGTAATGGGACTAACACACTTCAAGTCCTATAGGTGCTTCTGGGAACAAAATATAGCTCTGTGTGTGTAATGGGACTAACACACTTCAAGTCCTATAGGTGCTTCTGGGAACAAAGTATAGCTCTTTGTGTGTAATGGGACTAACACACTTCAAGTCCTATAGGTGCTTCTGGGAACAAAATATAGCTCTGTGTGTGTAATGGGACTAACACACTTCAAGTCCTATAGGTGCTTCTGGGAACAAAGTATAGCTCTTTGTGTGTAATGGGACTAACACACTTCAAGTCCTATAGGTGCTTCTGGGAACAAAATATAGCTCTGTGTGTGTAATGGGACTAACACACTTCAAGTCCTATAGGTGCTTCTGGGAACAAAATATAGCTCTTTGTGTGTAATGGGACTAACACACTTCAAGTCCTATAGGTGCTTCTGGGAACAAAATATAGCTCTGTGTGTGTAATGGGACTAACACACTTCAAGTCCTATAGGTGCTTCTGGGAACAAAGTATAGCTCTTTGTGTGTAATGGGACTAACACACTTCAAGTCCTATAGGTGCTTCTGGGAACAAAATATAGCTCTGTGTGTGTAATGGGACTAACACACTTCAAGTCCTATAGGTGCTTCTGGGAACAAAATATAGGAGCTCTGCCTGCCTGCCACGAACACACTACAAGTCCTATAGGTGCTTCTGGTAACAAAATATAGGAGCTCTGCCTGCCTGCCACTAACACACTACAAGTCCTATAGGTGCTTCTGGTAACAAAATATAGGAGCTCTGCCTGCCTGCCACTAACACACTACAAGTCCTATAGGTGCTTCTGGTAACAAAATATAGGAGCTCTGCCTGCCTGCCACTAACACACTACAAGTCCTATAGGTGCTTCTGGTAACAAAATATAGGAGCTCTGCCTGCCTGCCACGAACACACTACAAGTCCTATAGGTGCTTCTGGTAACAAAATATAGGAGCTCTGCCTGCCTGCCACTAACACACTACAAGTCCTATAGGTGCTTCTGGTAACAAAATATAGGAGCTCTGCCTGCCTGCCACGAACACACTACAAGTCCTATAGGTGCTTCTGGTAACAAAATATAGGAGCTCTGCCTGCCTGCCACGAGCACACTACAAGCCCCTCTTTGTCAATCAATCTTTGTAACTGAATCTATCTAACTCAATCTCTGTAAGTGAATCTATCTAACTATCTCAATGCAGCAGAGTGTCACAGAATCTGCCTGCTCAATCTGCGCCGGAACAGCATGTGACCGGCGCAGACGGCGTGGCAGCGTTTTATAGGGGGGGGCGTGTACTACAGCCCCTGAGCTGTAATTGGCTACAGGCGTCCTGCCTGTAGCCAATTATGGCTCTTCGATTTTCCGGGGCTGTGATTGGCCAAGCATGCGGGGTCACAGTGCATGCTTGGCCAATCATCAGCCAGCAATGCACTGCGTCGGCCGCGCCGGCCGCAATGCATTGCGGGGCCGCCCGCATCACACGAACGTGATGCGAGCGGCCAAAATAGTTCTGGGCTCGCAGAGCGAGCGAACGCCCGGTGCTCGATGCGAACGTGGGTTCGCATCGAGCACCGGGCCCATCCTTACTCCTGAGTGTCTGATCTCTTCTGCCCCGGCCTCCTTACTGCAAGTTCCTCCGGGGAAAACCCTGGTCCCTCCACGTCTCCGACTTCAGGTCCTCAAATGGGGTCACTCCTCCCATCTGGCTGGTCATCCTGGAATCAAGAAATCCTCCCAACTGATTTCCAGGTATTACTGGTGGCCTTCCTTAAAAAAGGATGTGACGGACTTCGTACAGGCCTGTACCACATGTGCTCGAAACAAGACTCCTCACCAAAGGCCTGCAGGTCTTCTTCACCCTCTGCCTGTGCCTGAACGACCCTGGGCCCACATAGCTATGGATTTCATCACGGACCTCCCTCCTTCCCACGGCCACACTACCATATGGGTGGTCCTGGATCGTTTCTCCAAAATGGCACATTTTGTCCCGCTTCCAGGGCTTCCTTCTGCACCTATACTCGCCAAACATTTCTTCCTTCAGATTTTTCGCCTTCATGGACTTCCATCCCACATCGTCTCGGACAGAGGCGTCCAGTTTGTGTCTAAGTTCTGGAGAGCTCTCTGCAGTCAATTGAAAGTCAAACTAGACTTCTCCTCTGCCTACCACCCTCAGTCCAATGGACAAGTGGAGAGAGTCAACCAGATCCTGGGGGCCTACCTGCGACACTTTGTCTCGGCCCGTCAAGACGACTGGGCTGACCTCCTGCCCTGGGCCGAATTTTCTTATAATTTGAAAGAGTCTGAGTCTTCCTCTCTATCACCCTTCTTTGTGGTTTACGGCCGTCATCCTCTTCCCCCCTACCCATCCCCACTTCTTCCGGAGTCCCCGCTGTAGACGAAGTCACCCAGGAGCTCTCGTCCATCTGGAAAGAGACCCAAAGGTCGCTTGCCCTGGCCTCTTCTCGCATGAAGAAACATGCTGACAGCAAAAGAAGACCTCCTCCGGTATTCTCCCCTGGCGATAGGGTGTGGCTCTCCTCCAAGTACATTAGGTTCCGCATCCCCAGTTACAAGTTGGGTCCCCGCTACCTCGGCCCATTCAAGATCAAGGCTCGGATCAATTCCGTGTCCTACAAACTGCATCTTCCTCCTTCCCTTCGCATTCCCAACTCCTTCCATGTTTCTCTCCTCAAACCCTTTGTTCTTAATCACTTTTCCCCCAAGGTCCCCGCTCCTGCTCCGGTCTCCGGCTCCTCCGACATCTTCTCCGTTAAAGAGATCCTTGCCTCTAGAACCGTCCGAGGTAAACGTTTCTATCTTGTTGACTGGGAGAACTGTGGGCCTGAGGAGAGGTCTTGGGAACCTGAGGGGAACATCATTGACAAGGATCTCATCCGCAGGTTCTTGGGTTCCAGGAGGAGGGGGAGGCCCAAGAAGAGGGGGAGACCCAAGGGGGGGGGGTACTGTAACGCCGAGCACTCCGGGTACCTCCTCTACCCCGGAGCGCTCACGGCGTCCTTCTCCTTGCAGCGCCTCGGTCGGCTCCCCTGACCGCAGGCGCTGCTTTGTGTCCGGGATGCGATCCTCGGTCTGCCCGGGGATCGCATCCCGCTCCTCTCACCTGTCCCCTGCCTCCTCCTTCGTCGGCGTGCGCGCGCCCCCGCTGCCCAGGCGCGCGCGCGCAAGTCCTCCTTCTCTTAAAGGGCCAGCGCACAACCAATTGGTGCCTGGCCCAATTACAGTTTTCCCCTAATTAATAAAAACCCACTTCCCCTTCCTGTCCTCGCCGGATCTTGTGTTGCCTTTGTGCCCAGTGAAAGCGTTAGTGTGTTTTGCTCCCTCTGTGTATCCAGACCTTTGCTGTTGCCCCGACTACGAACCTTTGCCACCTGCCTTGACCCTTTGCTACGTCTGACCTTCCTTTTGCCTAATCCTTGTGTACCGCGCTTGTCTCAGCTGTCAGTGGGGTCGAGTTGCTATTGGAGGACACGACCTGGTTGCTACCGCCGCTGCAAGTCCATCCCGCCTTGCGGCGGGCTCTGGTGAAAACCAGTAGCAACATTAGAACCGGTCCTCCAATACAACCCGTGCTATCGCCCCATTGGCATAGGGGATCCACCTCCTGTTCCCCGTCGTACCCGGTACGTGACACAGAGGAAGGTGCCTCAAGGCATGCTGGGTGGCAGTATTTATACCAAGAGAGCACATGTGCATGGGGTCTTCGGCTGGAGAGCGGGGTCCCAGGGGAAGGTGGGTCACTGCCCCTCCTCTGTACAGGCTGCCATGGGGTCTCAGGTAGTCAACCTGAGGGCCAGAGTGGCAGAAGCTGCAACCCCGGTGTCCTGCAAAGCTGACTGTGAGAAAGACACACCTAGAAGGATCTGTTCCTGGCTACTGTGAGTACATACCTAAGTCTAGGGGCCTGTTCTGTGAAGACCATCCCTTCAAGCTAGTAAAGTCAGTAGACGGGTACCAGCTAAAGGGGATACGGGTTAGTGTCCCGAAGAATCAGAGTTCATTGAGTCTGCTGCCAAAGCAAGCAAAGGACTTATTTTTCCATACAAATACTGTATTGGTCAGCAGAGGGTCTGCTATTCAGTTCAACCAAGCGAGGCCAAGTGATAGTTGTCCTCATCTGTGCATAGTTAAAGTTGGAGAATCCCACTAATCCCTTCTCCCATCCAAGTTCTACCAATAAATAAAAAAAGAAAAAATCCCCTAGACTGGTCATTGGATAATGAGCGGATGAGTGTGCACCTGGTCGTGTGAAAATACCCAAGCTTCTGACCGCAGGATAATCAGACGGAGGCCCAGGGAAATCTATACTTAGCAACCCCTACTTAGCAAATTAAATAAAGGCTTTTGTTAATTATTTAAAGCGGTAGTAAACCCGCTGAAAATTTTTTTTCTTTAAGTACACCTGTAAGGCAAAAGGCATAATGAGCTAGTATGCACCGCATACTAGCTCATTATGAAATACTTACCTTAGAACGAGGCATCGGTAACTCACCTGGTCCACGCCGAGGTAACTGACATGTTGCCTCGGCGTGTCTTCCGGGTATCGCGACTCCAGCGCTGTGAGTGGCTGGAGCCACGATGTCGTCACTCTCAGAGACTTCTTCCCGGCAGGGTTCGGATTCTGCCGGGCCATCAGCCGAGAATCCCCCGTGCGCATGCGCCGCTGCAGTCAGCGGCGCATTGCACGGGGAATATCTCCTAAACCGTACAGGTTTAGGAGATATTTTTTTTACCTACAGGTAAGCCTTATTATAGGCTTGCCTGTAGGTAAAAGTCATTTTTTTCACTTTACAACCACTTTAATAGATTGGGCCTACTGTATGTAGAGTTATGTATTGCCAACATCCCTGTGTATAAATGTACAACCTGTTATTTGCCTCCCATGGGACTTTACATGTCAAATAAAACGTATATATATAACATATATTTTATTGTATACAGTTTAAAATAAATCTTCATGAAAAAACAATCCTGGCAGAGTGGTACATCTTTCATATAAATGCAATACCTATATACAACCAGCAGGGATCAACCACATAAATACCTCCACTGTTATAATTTCTTCACAGAATGTCCCGACCAGAAAAACCAACGCGTTTCAATTTTGTTCTTCCATCTGAAATGCTAGACAGCTCCCTGGACAATTCCTTGAATGATCCTGGCTTGAACCTTGTTTGTCTAGAACCTTGAACCCTTTGCTCCTCCCATGAACTTCCTAATAAAGCCATGCCTTTGCGCTTCCTGCTTGCCAGATTATTGGGCTCCCTCCAGCCGATATCTCACTCATGTCCCTCCCACTGCCATCAGTAGCTTTGCTACTTCTCGTTACTGACCCTTGGCTTGTTCCTCAACAATGCTTGATCCCAACCTGCAACTACTCGTTACCGACTTTTGGCTTGTTTACTGAATATGCTTCTGTTTTTTCCTACTTGCTATATCTGCTATTGGAACCTGGCTCCTGGCGGGGCGATCATGACAATAAACTGGTACTAACATGCAGCAAAACTTATCTCCACCATCAGGAGCTCTGGTGAACACTGGTTGTTACTTAGACTCTGCACCTCAGATGAGTCCTTGTTATCTGCCGGAGTGACCTGCTTCTGTACTTATCCAGCTTTGCTACTGGTATAGCTGTGGTCTCCCGGTATTACATCTATACTAACTAATACAGAAGACCTATAAGCCACACATCACTACAGGACCCTGTTTATAGAGTAGGCCACACCCCCAACACCTTTCACCCGCCCCTGGGGCTTAGTAATGGGTGCCTATAATAACTGCCTGGGGGAAAAAAGACCCAGATACCTGAACCTATTTTCAGTCTGCTCCGGTCCAGTCATGTAATCAGCTCCCCTGTCTCAGCTAGCAGCATCTTTCAATGGAGAAGAGGAAGCTCAGACAATGGATGGCCCAAAGTAAGCCTATGGGTGACATCACCACTCAGACATTCCAGCTGTTGTCAGAGTGCTCTCTCTTCTCCCCTGTAGCTGTAGCTGGCTGACACAGGGGAGATCATGTAACTGGACCAGAGTAGCCTTAAGATAGGTAAGTATGCAGACATTTCTTCCATGGTTAGTATAGGTGTTAAAAGGAGGGATGGATGCAGTTTTAAGATAAGTTTGTCGTATTCTGGAATTCCACTTTAAGATTCCTTGGGATTCTTTGGGAAATTATGATATCATGTATTATGGGGGATACAGTTGGAAAAACTTAAACTCAGGCCCCAGTGAGATTTGAACTCACGACCCCTGGTTTACAAGACCAGTGCTCTAACCCCTGAGCTATGGAGCCTCACAGAGATCACTAGAAACATCTATTTATTTCACTAGAGATGCAGACATAAGGTAAGGAAGCAGATAAACTTAAATCAAAAGGAAAAAGAGATAAACCCATCTCAATAGTGGGCTTTGAGCCCATGCCTACAAGCTGACTACAGTGCCTTAGAACCGTGTTTCTCAATTCCAGTCCTTGAGGTGCAACAACAGGTCGTGTTTTCAGGCTTTGCCTTATTTTGCACAGGTTTCACTGCCTTAGTAACTACCACAGCCGTTTCATCTGAGGGAAATCCTGAAAACAGGACATGTTGGTGCACCTTGAGGACTGGAATTGAGAAACACTGCCTTAGAACACTTGGCCATTCTAAGCATGCCCTCTAATGCCACGTACACATGATCGTACTTTTCGGCCGGACTATCCGACGGAGGTCCGCCGGACTTTCCGAAAGTGTGAACTTGCCAACACACGCCCGGAGTAAAGTCTGTTTAGAACGTAACTCCAGGTAGTGTTGCGCGGCCATTGCAAGTGGAGACAGCGTTAAAATCGGATGAAGAAAGAAGAAGCAAAAGGCGGTGGCGACGACAGCGACGGTGACAGAAGACCGGGTCAACGCTAGTAAAAGAGCTGCAAGAAGAAAGCGGAGGCCCGGCAAGAAGAACAGAAGAGCGGGACAAGACCCCCCGAAGTCAGAACAAGACCCTCAGATGGCGGCGGCAACGAAGGAGAAAGGCGGGCTCCTCCGCTAGTAAAAGAGCTAGCAGAAGATATCGGAGGAGTCCGGCGAGAAGACCCCCCAAGACGGAACAAGACCCCCGGAGCTGTGTAATAAAGTATTTTAAAAACTTGTGTTGTGTTTTTTATTTACACTTTTTTCACCAGGTGAATGGTACCCCATACTCATTCACATAGGGTGGGGGGCCGGAATCTGGGGGCCTCCTTATTAAAGGGGGCTCCCGGATTCCGATAAGCCCCCCGCCGCAGACCCCGACAACCAACAGCCAGGGTTGTCGGGAAGACATCAATATGGGGACAGGGTGCTTTGGGGTGGGGGGGGGGGGGGCCGCAGGGCCCCCCTTTCCCCAAGGCACTCCCCCATGTTGAGGGCACGTGGCCTGGTACGGCTCAGGGGGGGGGGGGCGCTCGCTCGTCCCCACCCCTTTCCTGACCAGCTGGGCTGCGTGCTCGGATGAGGGTCTGATATGGATTCGGGGGGGGGGGACCACCACTCCGTTTTTTCGACGTAGGGATTCCCCTTTAAATCCATACCAGATGACGGGGCTAGCAGGACGTCAATCTCACCGATCAAGGCGGCGACATTAACTTATAAATAAATAAATATACTGAAAAATAAACTGACTTTACTCCGTGTGTCGGCAAGTCCATTCATTTTTAAAAAAACGCGGACTAGCACACAGACGGCCGGATTGGATTGAGTCAAAACTTCTTTCTAAGTCCGCCGGACTTTTGGGAAGAAAAAGTCCGCCAGAGCCCACACACGGTCGGATTGTCCAGCGGACAAATCCGCCGGATAGTCTGATCGTGTGTACGCGGCATTAGTGAGACTGATGATGATGATTATGGGTTAATCCCATGTACCAAGGGAAGCCTACACGTTAACATTTTGATGTTTGTTGCTGTGCTGCAAGGAGCTCACTCTAAAATATACTAAAATTAAGCTGTCCAACACAGGTCATCATTTGTTGGTGACCTAATCGTGCAAAATTCCATGACTTCAGGAGAGATTAGATCTGAATGCAGCTCCATAGACAGCTCAGCCATTCTGATCCACAGATTTGGGTAGGAGGCAACTTCCCTTTAAAAAAAATCTCATCTTCTTAACCAGTTCCCGACTGGCGCATGCCGATGTACGTCGGCAGAATGGCACGGCTGCGCAAATGCGCGTACCTGTACGTCCCTTTGAATGTGCCATCACGTGCGCGCCCACCGCGAACTCCATGAGTAGGATCGCGGGTCTTGTGGACTCGATGTCCTCGGGGACATCCGCAATCGTCTCAAGGAGAGGAAGAACGGGGAGATGCTAATGTAAACAAGCATCTCCCCGTTCTGCCTAGTGACACTGTCACTGATCATAGCTCCTTGTGATCGGGAGCAGAGATCAGTGATGTGTCACACACAGCCCCTCCCCCCCACAGATAGAATCACTCCCTAGGACACACTTAACCCTACAGCGCCACCTAGTGTTATCCCCTTCACTGCCAGTCACATTTACATGGTAATCAATGCAATTTTAATCGCACTGATCGCTGTATAAATGTGAATGGTCCCAAAATCGTGCAAAAATTGTCCGACGTGTCCACCATAATGTCGCAGTCACGATAAAAATCGCTGATCACCGCCATTACTAATAATGTATTTTTTTATTAGTAATGGCGGCGATCAGCGATTTTAATAATAAATAATGCTAAAATAATAAATAAATAAAATGCTATAAAACTATCCCCTATTTTGTACTTATTATAACTTTTGCGCAAACCAATCAATAAACGCTTATTGCGATTTTTTTTTTTACCAAAAATATGTAGAGGAATACGTATCGGCCTAAACTGAGGAAAATAAAAAAAAAAAACTATATATTTTTGGGGGATATTTATTATAGCAAAAAAGCAAAAAATATTGCTTTTTTTTCTAAATTGTCGCTATTTTTTTGTTTATAGCGCAAAAAATAAAAACCGCAGCGGTGATCAAATGCCACCAAAAGAAAGCTCTATTTGTGGGAAAAAAGGGACATCAATTTCGTTTGGGAGCCACGGCGCACGACCGCGCAATTGTCAGTTAAAGTGACACAGTGCCAAATCGCAAAAAGTGGTCTGGTCTTTGGCCAGCCAAATGGTCCGGGGCTTAAGTGGTTAATGCATATTTTTCCATCCCTAATGCAGGACAGGTTTAGTTTTCAAGGGATCGCTGAACTTGACATGATTTTCACTATGAATCTTTTGAGCTGGCTTCAGACGTGCTACTATTGTAACTCAAGTTCATTGACACGGAACACTAGCTCTTTATCGCTGAAAGTTTTCCTTCTCATGACTCATGGAAAAGGTGTTGTCATAAGCTGATGGAATAACTACTCTCTCTCTATCCTAGATAGTTGTACAGTTATATACAACGAGTAAAATAAGTATCGAACACGTCACCATTTGTCTAGGTAAATATATTTCTTTTTTTTTTTTTTTTATTCTTTATTTATTTCAATCAAATTTTTCATTACACATATTTCAGTTATATTAAACATTCAACATTTTACTCCCCTTATTGCCCAACCTCCCACCCCTCCCCCCCGTCCCTGCCTTGCAAAATAGTCGGGCAACCTTCAGACTCCTATCAGTACCGT
This sequence comes from Lithobates sylvaticus, assembly GCA_028564925.1. Classification (NCBI taxonomy): domain Eukaryota; kingdom Metazoa; phylum Chordata; class Amphibia; order Anura; family Ranidae; genus Lithobates; species Lithobates sylvaticus. Next base: position 58,780,197 of record CM053029.1, read on the forward strand.
TATTTCTCCCTATGAATCCTACTATTGTCTAGTTATCTCCTCAAAATATCTCCATGACTTTTTGAAGTCTTCCCAACAGGACCATTTACCTTCCCCTTCATCTGATTTATCTTCCTCCTCCCCACTTAGGTTTGCGCTCTCCAATTTTTGATGTGCATTCACTCGCATAATCCATTCCCCTATCTTCGGGCTCTCAGGTTCCATCCATTTTTTTGGGATTAAATTTTTTGCCTCATTTAATAAAATAGGGATTATTGAGCTCCTGTACTGCTTCACGGGGGTATCCGTCCCGTGAAACAGTACCACCCATGGATCTTCCGGGATATTTTTTTTTGTAATAATTTTAATTAGTTCCAGGATCTGTTTCCAGTATGTTTTTATGATAGGGCATCCCCACCATATGTGTGACATCGTGATTTGTTTTTTTGAATTTTACTCATTTTAACAGGGGTTATATACCAGCCCATAAGGCACTTATAGTTAACTTCAGTAGTTTTAGTGTCTAGTGCAGCCCCATGTATTAATTTTAATATCTTATCCTTTCTATTGACGGTACAGGGGATCCCTAGTACCTCCTCCCATCGTTTGACACCTGGAGGGACACCTGCATAGCCTTCCTGTGTTAACATTTTGTATATACGTGATATATTATTACTGGTAGAAGGTCGCATGCAAATTTTTTCCATGGCAGTGTAATCTTCTCCACAACGGATTGGTTGCGGTAGTCTTTCCACAAAATGTTTCAGCTGGGTGTATTTCCAGGTGTCAATCGACATTAACTCTGCCTCTTTGCTCAACTCGTGAAAAGTGATTATTTTACCTCGTTTAGTGATATCCCTTAGACGTGCATCTTCCTTTTTGATCCAGTTACCCCACAGTTTACTCCTCCCAGGTTCGAAAAAAACATTATTTTTTAAGTTTATCAAAGGGGAATTATATTCCCATTTATTTTTTCTGTGTACCCTATCCCATATTTTCAAAGTGACCCGTGTAATGTCGTGTGTTTCCTCTCCTACTAACCTAAATTTTGGTGGATTCCATATTTCGTGACTCCAGTCCCTATTACTTAGTGTGTTTTCCAAATTTACCCATCTCTTTTTAACCCCTGCTTTTGTCCATTCAGTGACTCATGACAGTGCAATCGCATTAAAATATTGTTCAAAGTCTGGCAGAGCGAGACCCCCCTGTTTTTTCGCCCTAGATAATATTTCTACTGCAATACGTGGCTTTTTGTTGGACCATATAAATTTAGAAATAATCCCTTTTAAGATTCGAAAGAAGACTTTAGGGACCGATATTGGGAGCATTTGAAACTTATAGTTGATTTTTGGGGCTATGATCATTTTCACCGCGTTCACTCTCCCCATCCATGACAGTGGGCAATGTTTAATGTTTTTTATTTCCTTTTTAATCTCATCCAATAATGGAATATAATTTATCAAATAAGTCTTTCTTAACGTCCCTGCCAGTTTTACCCCCAGGTAGGTAATATTTTCCCTCCATGGAAA